>CM034056.1:3402581-3628481 GCA_019804595.1 Bruguiera parviflora
TGATAGGAACATAAAAATCGTTGCATAAGCTTTATTGCAAACGCCCGTTAAATGTGGCGGACAAAAAATCACTGTAACAGAGATTACGCAGCAATTTTTACTGTTTAGTCGTACTTGCAAGGCACTAGTTTGGATGACACGACTGCTTGCCTGTTGTTTCTTCTTCGGCTTTGGGCCTTCCCGTCCGGAGGTTACGGCTGGTCTGTGATTTTCTCGACCCCAAGGCTATGCTTATTCGGAGTACACCATAATTGTAAGGCAATTAGTGAGATGCCGATGATATTATTTTAAGTGATAATTTGATTAGGAATTTATTTTTATTTTTATTTTATCTTAATCTAAATTTAGATTTTTTTATTAATATTTATCTTAAAAAATTCACAATTTATATCGAAATATAATATTAAATATTAAAATCATTAACGTTGAAGTTAAATAAGAAAACAATTCACTCGATTTTAATTGTATTTAGATTATTAAATATTTTTTACAAGAAAATTAAATAAAAATACCAATCGTTAATTTATGGTCTTAACTCATAGGTGTAATAAGTGATACACTCATAACGCACTTTTTCAAAACCAAAGAGAAAAAAAAAAAAAAAAGAAATAATGATGTTGAGATGCGCATGAATTAATCTTGCATTTGTCAATTGGCCAAGTTAGCTGAGCCGTCCCTCTCTCACATTTCTTCTTTTAAAGATGTAAATGGAGGCATGATAGGATACATGGGTCCGCACCTTTTCATTCGAACAATGGAATATTTAATCAATTTGGATGGTGAAGATTTTACACGGAGGACCCAAATGTAACTTTTTTTTTTAATTTTTTTATAAGAGTAATGTTATTATTCCTAATTTTTTTTTTATGATTAAGTTGAACGGATTAGTAAATATATTTTTTAGTGTTTTTATTTTGTCATATTAGATTTGTCCACATCCCCTAAAAAAGTATTTGTATAATTTGGTGAGGATACTAAGTCAAGAAAAATATCTTTATTCTCTTTATAAATTGTTTTAAACAATTTTACATAATTAGTTCAGTGTTTTTTTTTTATTCATATAGAAAAGATAAATTTTCATTATTGTAAAATCTTAAACAATTAATTACATAGCATTAATTTTGCTTCCATTAAGGAAAAAAAAAAGAGGAAAAATGATTAGGCAAGAAGAAAAAAAAAAAAATTAAGAACAGCAATAACATGTCAAATCCATCTCAAGGGTCGATCCAAAAAGAATCATTTTGGTTACCTAAAGTGAGCATAGGTTAATATTTTTGACCACAGGAGCAAAGACCTCAGAGGGAGACAGACGATTCAAATCCCAACTTTTTTGCAAAACGTAGACTTTAATTCTACTTATAAAAAAAAATAAAAAATAAAAAACAAAGTGAGCATATTCAAAAGAATGCACAAGAGTCCAATTTTCTGGATGCTTTCTTACGCAATGATCGGAGCCAAAAGGTTAAATATTCAATTTTATATTATTGAGGGATGCAGCTTTTTATAATGTAGTCGCCAATGCTGCTTTGTTAGGAAAATAATCGCTTTCCATTTTTCTTTTTGATGATTTTTGTATTCTCGAGAAGCAACCACGTCATATTATTTTACGGAGTTCCAGTGTTCTACTTTAAAGGCACAGTGGCTGGTGTCTAAAAAAAAAAAAAAAAAAAAAGGGCATATTCTCTCTCTTTACCGTCAACTTGGTACGAGGCATCCCGATAGTTTCATTGTTTTTTTTTTTTTTTAATTTTTTTCTTGGGCCAATGATCTTGATACAAGCTATATTGACAATTAAATAACTTTGAATACAGAAGGTATAAAAATACTATGAATGATTACAATAATAATAATAATAAAAAAAAATCTTAATGGTGACTACTCAAACTAACATAAGTATTTACTCGTTTCTTTTTCCTTGAAACCCATTTATTCATTTTATTTTTTTTTTTGTGCTCTGTTATTTTTTCACTATTTGAGGATGATTATGTTCCATGCCTTAATTAGTAATTTAGATTCAAAGCTTCCAATTGCTTTAAGAAAAAAAAAACTTGTATTGTAGTTATAATTGATAAAATAATGCCGATATTACTTACAATAATGAAACAAATGTGTCGATAAAAAATAATAACTTGTATTATTTTATTAATTATATCTAATTATATTTATTATTATAGTTGCTCCATTCCCCGATTATTTACAAGAGAAAAAAAAAAAATAACGTGCCAGAAATATTCTTGATTAGAATAATTAAGAGGGGGTCTAATCTGGTGTCAGCAAACCAACGCGTTTGTCCGATTAGTTCGTTATGTAGTACAGATATCGATGGCTATTGTACACATTTGCACTTGTATGCATTCCGAGAACAACAAAAGAAAGCCAAAAAATAATAATAAAAATAAAAATGCAAGTGCTCTCGTTTGCACAAAATCATTCTCCCATTAACACGTCCGTTTGCAGTTGCATGATTGGAAGTCCCTCCATCTGCCTTTCAAACATCCTCGCTATTACACCGGCTGTAGCAGAAGTTGAACTCACACATTTTGCAAATTGCAGGCAGACGAAAACGACAAAAATTAAGCTGGCGTCCTGAAAAGATAAGTTGGATTAGAAGGCACCCTAAATTCTTAAACCAGGCCACCAACCTAATGATGAACGTAGAAAACAAGAGCATGTCACTTGGAAAATGTCTAGAGTGTAGAATTAATTTGGCAAATTGTATTAGCTTAAGAATTTCTTCAACTAAATTAATGTGGGACTTTGTACTTTGGGGCTAATTTTTCTTAGCCCTGATCCAGATTTTGTACATATGTTCAAACTTGCAAACTTGCTCACCAACCATCCAATTGAGCGTCCAGACAATTGTGTGAATACACACGCCAATAAGTAGGCAGAAGATTCATATTGTTTAGATCGTAGTTTTTAAAAATTGGATAGAATTAGATAATTTGGCTGGAAAATGGGTGAATTAGTCGTAATCTTATTTGGTTAAATAACTGAATACGAGTTTTTTAAGATGTATCTTAATAATTAAAAATTTAAAATTTTATTTTTAAAATCTTAAATTTTAAAAATAAAAAAATTATATAAAATTTATCAAAATAAATAAAATTATTCTTTTATATAATTGATAACATAACAATCATTTTAATAGAATAAAAAAATAAAAATAAAATAATAAATTGATAATTTTTTTTTTAATTTGAACTAATTTAGATAATTCAATTATTAAGTTAAATTGATAAAATATATTAATTTTTGTTAAAAATATTTATTTATTTTTTTGAAAAAAGTTTATATATCATCATATTATTTTACTTATATCACATATATATATGTGTATATATATAATTAAAATTTGTTTTGATAAAATTAAAATGATTGTATATAATATAATTATTAAAAAAAGAAAAAAAAAGTATCCATCAATTCAACCTGATGGTCATATTAAAGAGCAAACAACCCGAACTTTCTTTTGGGTCATAGCCTAGTCGGTTCAGAGAGTTTGTGTGTGAGCGTTTGCAAATCTGAGTGCATGCATCAAATCAATTTCCTTTTCTTCTTCTTTCTTTTTCCTCTTTTTAATCACGACAAAGCTACGTACTAACAATGCAAACTTTTCTAGGATTATTTGGATTAATTATTTAATAGACTAAGCGAATTACATGATTACAAAAAAAAAAAAAATCGATGAATATCATGCAAATTATCTCACATTTAATCTCAAATTTTTAATTTTTAATTTTATATGTCTGTGATTTTAATATTTTAATAGTACTTTTTATTGTTTTTTTTTATAAAAAATTTTTTAATTTTTTTTTTTTTGAACTCAAAGGAATGGAACGTTGGGTGCTCGTGTTTCAACCCAAAGAAATGGATTCACCTCTTAATTTAAGTTTACTCAAGTGCTTAAGTGCCTCCGCAAAGCTTAATGTATGGATTGGGGGGGGGTGTGTGGCGGAACCTGAGCACCACATGTCAGTAAGCCTTTTGAATTAATGTGTCGATTAAGAGTTCGAATCTTGAGCAAAGAGAATTCCGCGAGAAACCAAACAAAAACATCCCTAGGTAAATACGAAGTACTTGGTTGCAACCGAACAGGACGGCGACCCGACTCGTGGCTGATGTCTTATGTGTTTTGAAATGACGCGCAGAATTGGAGCGCCGTCCATTTGCTTGTATAGAGGGACCCACATCCCACTGAAAGTTGAAAAAAAAAAAAAAAAAAAGAAAGAGAGAAAAAGGAAAGATGTCTCAAATGATTGGTTAGGCTATTACACGCGCTTGTAGTGCCCACTCGAAATGACGAAAATGCAAGAACCGAAATTGAAGTAGGTTGGACAAAGACAGGTGGTTAAGTCAGTAACAGTAACCCCACCCCTCAATTAATTAACTGAAAACTAACTATGGTTGACGAGAAGGGAACTGGGAGTGAGTGAGTCCACTGTCCTGTGTTTTCCTCATGATGTCTGCCATCTTTCATCCACTCACTGCCACTGTGTCTGTGTGAGAAAGAGAGAGAGAGAGAGAGAGAGAGGGGGGGGGGAAGTGACTGAGTTTTGGGAGAATCCAATGCTTTCTATAAAGGCGACTCCTTTTGTGATCTGATGCCTAATGCAAGAAAAGAAGAAAATCCCACAAGTTAAAAACCTTCTGCAAGAATCGGAGAAGCAAAGCTAAAGCTTTGTCCGTTGCCAACCCACTCTCTCCTTTTCTATATCGGGGAAGAGGGGTAAAGACAGGGAATCTTTTGGTCTTCTACCTCTCTTTCTCCTGACTTGTCCACCTGAACCTGAAAGGTAATTGGTTTCTCCTCTTCTTCAGACTTCAGAGGGCCACAAGATTGCATCTTTTCTAGTGTTTTCTGTTATTCCACGTTGCATTCCACTTTTTGCTTCTTTTGCTCACATAAACCACTTAGATGCTTTTGAATTTGGGCGCATGCTTAAACTTTATCTGCTCTGTAGATAGGAGCTGGGCTGGTGTACGCATTTGGACTTGTCGAGCTATATACTAAATTAATCTTTCTGTGTACGTAGGACAACTCAGTATCCTCGTATTCTGGTCTTTGAAGATCATAGATTTGGAGGTTATCATATCAACCTTGATGTTATTTCATCCGATTTAGCTTCTGGGTGTTTCCATGTCCACTAGGATTTCATGTCTTTGTGTGCTCTTGGAGTTTTTCCAAATCAGATTTCTCATTTATAGGACGTTTATATATGCTTACTGAAACATATGCTGCAAATTCTGGTTTGCGGTGACAAAGGCCAAAACGTTGCAAGTTCTATGATGATTGATAGTTCGGAAAATTGCCTACTTTCTTTGCATCATCTTTCGCAAATAATTTGCATGCTTTGGCTTTGTTGTATTGGTTCCTTTTGACAGAGGTTGAGCTTGGAATCTGGATGAAAGACAACCACCATAAACACTGAGTCTCAAAGTTCCTCATTTATCCTTAACATGGTTTCGAGGTCATATTCTAACCTCTTAGATCTTGCCTCTGGGGATTCCCCGACCTTTGTCTGTGAAAAGAAGAGGTTTCCTCGTGTGGCAACTGTAACTGGAGCTTTGACTGAATTAGATGATGAAAACAACAACAGTGTGGGTTCTGATGCCCCTTCATCCATCTCTCAAGAACGCATGATCATTGTGGGAAACCAGCTTCCTATCCGGGCTCATCGAAGTCTGGATGGCAGTGGCAAGTGGTGCTTTTGTTGGGATGACGACTCACTTCTCTTACAACTTAAAGATGGACTTGGAGAAGATGCAGAAGTTATCTATGTTGGATGTATTAAGGAAGAGGTTGACCCTAGCGAGCAAGATGATGTAGCCCAAACGTTACTTGAGACATTTAAATGTGTACCAGCTTTTATCCCTCCTGATCTTTTCGGTAAATTCTATCATGGGTTCTGTAAGCAGTATTTGTGGCCTTTGTTTCACTACATGCTTCCTCTGTCGCCTGATCTTGGCGGTAGGTTTGACAGATCCCTCTGGCAGGCATATGTGTCTGTGAACAAGATCTTTGCGGACAAGGTGATGGAAGTGATTAACCCTGATGATGATTATGTTTGGGTCCATGATTATCATTTGATGGTGTTGCCAACATTTTTGAGAAAGAGGTTTAACAGGGTGAAGCTTGGGTTCTTTCTCCACAGTCCATTCCCATCATCTGAAATATACCGGACACTTCCTGTAAGGGATGAGCTTCTAAGAGCTCTCCTCAACTCCGACCTCATTGGCTTTCATACTTTTGACTATGCAAGACACTTCCTGTCCTGTTGTAGTCGAATGCTTGGTCTTTCTTATCAATCTAAGCGAGGTTATGTTGGCATCGAGTACTATGGTCGCACTGTCAGTATTAAGATTCTTCCTGTTGGGATTCATATAGGTCAGCTTCAGTCTGTATTGGATCTCCCTGAGACAGAATCTAAGGTCTCAGAGCTATGTGATCGGTTTCAAGGTCAAACTGTCTTGCTTGGGGTTGACGATATGGACATCTTTAAGGGAATAAGCTTGAAACTTCTGGCCATGGAACAATTGCTCACACAGCATCCTGATAAGAGGGGCGAAGTTGTTTTGGTTCAAATTGCAAATCCTGCAAGAGGCCGAGGAAGGGATGTGCAAGAGGTTCAATGTGAAACAATGGCAACAGTCAGGAGGATTAATGAGACATTTGGAAGACCAGGATATAACCCAGTGGTTCTAATTGACACCTCACTTCAGTTTTATGAGCGCATTGCCTATTATGTAATTGCAGAGTGCTGTCTTGTTACGGCTGTGAGAGATGGAATGAATTTAATCCCCTATGAGTATATAATATGCCGCCAAGGAAATGAGAAGCTGGATAAGACACTGGGGCTTGATCCCTCAGTTCCAAAAAAGAGCATGCTGGTTGTTTCTGAGTTTATTGGATGCTCCCCATCACTGAGTGGAGCAATTCGTGTAAATCCATGGAATATTGATTGTGTTGCTGAAGCTATGGATTCTGCCCTTGTGCTTTCTGAGCAAGAAAAACAGATGCGACATGAGAAGCATTATAGGTATGTGAGTACGCATGATGTCGCATACTGGGCACGCAGCTTTTTGCAGGATCTTGAAAGGGCTTGCAGGGACCACGTGAGAAGGAGGTGCTGGGGAATAGGTTTTGGTTTAGGTTTTCGGGTGATTGCATTGGACCCAAACTTTAGGAAACTTTCACTTGATCATATAGTTTCAGCTTATAAGAGGACCAAGAGCAGAGCAATTCTTTTGGATTATGATGGTGCTATGATTCAGCGAAGCTCGATTAGTGCGACTCCCAATTCGGAGGCTGTCGGAATCATAAACAACATATGCAGAGACCCCAAGAATGTTGTCTTTCTCATTAGCAGGAAAGACAGGAAGACCCTAACAGAATGGTTTTCATGTAATGAAAATCTTGGTATTGCGGCAGAGCATGGTTATTTTCTAAGGTGAACATTTTTTTTGTTTTTTTGGAGCTCCAACATTTGTTCCCGCTCTTCTCACCTGAGTATGTGATCTTGAATGTAGATGCTTATTAATGGATAGGAGAAAAATTAAGAAGGTCAACAACATAGATTAAGATGCTATACTGGCTAGTTCCATGGTTGAACAAAGCAAAGCAACTGCTAATTCATCAAAATCATGTGATTTTTTCAGAGCCCTGCATTCATGTTTTTCATTCAGTTTGGGGCCATTGCATTCATGTTTTTCATTCATTCAGTGCAAAATTTCCTTTCAGGAATTGACTGTGCATATTCAATTTTAGGATCAATGCAATCAACAGACACTGTGAGATTTAAGACAAAGGCCCCCTATTGGAATTATATACTTCCTACTGAGCTTTACTTTATTTTACAGGACAAATAACAAAGCAGAATGGGAAACATGTGTGCCTGGGCCAAATTTTGACTGGAAACAGATTGCTGAGCCAGTAATGAAACTCTACACTGAGACAACTGATGGTTCTGCAATTGAGACCAAAGAGAGTGCTCTTGTCTGGAATTACCAGCATGCAGATCCAGATTTTGGTTCATGCCAGGCTAAGGAGCTTCTAGATCACCTGGAAAGTGTTCTTGCTAATGAGCCAGTTTCTGTAAAGAGCGGACAACACATTGTAGAAGTCAAGCCTCAGGTTGGTAACAGTTATATCTCATGTCAGTGTTAATCATTATTATGGATGATCCTAACAATGCTTTATTTTTGTGGTCAGATGATTGAAAGGAAAAATGACACTACCTATATATTCATATTTAGGCACTTATAGGATCTGTAGTAAATAAAAACTATGCAGTTTTTCACTTTTTAAATTAACAAGCTATTTTGCCTGCTCAATGTGCAAATGTCAGACTTTAACATGGATATAATGATCCTACAAGACTTCTACAACAAACTCAAAATAAATAGGCTGGTAGACCATCTCATGATTCAGGAGTGGTGATGAATCTGATGATCTATTGGGCACCCATGGAGTTGCTCATTTGCATGTTCATCGAGCAATAGCATTTGAAGGTGGTTGCATGTAGGAGATGCATATTAAAACTTACCTAGACCTGATCCAACAATAACTTCTTGGGTTAAAGTATCCTTTGATAATTATGTACATTCTAATTAAGGGATTTTATTTTGTCAACTCTATCATTCCAATGGGCTTTTAGCCCAAAAGGAGTGTTGGAAATAGTAAAGTTTGTCTAGGGACCTCCAAAAATAGTTTAAGATTGCAGAATTGCATGAAACATAATTTTTACGCGAAATATGTTATGCTTACATGGTTCTTACTTTTCTATAATTTGTATTTAAAAATATGCATTCCAATAATGGAGAAGTAAATTAAAGGAAGGATGATGTAAACTTCCTTCAACCAAATGTGTTACATCAACCGAATGTGGTGTCTTTTGACTCTCTTTCCCTGCATGGAAGGTGTACGTGGAAGACAGTCCATCCCATCTGCTAACATTTGAGCAAGAAAAAGATGTCTAACACACCATGGTGGTGTCAACCAAAAGATTTTATCCCCCAATCCCAGACTAGAGCTCTTCTTTTGATTAATACCTTACAATTTTTGTAATTAGAATTGATTGTACGTTAAAAAAAAAGGAAGAGAAGGGTTAGAAACACAATGTTGAGTTTGATGCATTAATTTTATATTGCATCTGTTCAGTTGCTACTTGGACCACTCAGCACTTGAAAAAGTGACATCCGTGTCTTGAAGCCTTGGGAAAATTGAACAATAAGATGACCTGGTTATGGTTGATTATTTACTTGTTTGTGATTTCTAAATTTGCATTGTAAAGAAGTTTTGTATTGGTGTCTTTGTTAATTATGATATTGTCATAAATAGAACTAAAACTGCCTGCAAGTTAATGGAAGACAAATTTTAATTTATATGTTCTTTGGGTTTGTATGAAGATAGATCAAACTATGCAGGCATAAATTAGGATAAATCTGAAGTTCTTTTCTATGTCATTGTTGCATTGATCTGCGGCTTGAAATGCACATTGAATTTGAGCTAGCTGTGGCACATAAGATTCAGTGTTTAGTTTAACATGATATGAATAAGGATAATAGGAAAGTGTGTAACTCTAGAGAAATGTTGTGACTATAATTAGCTGTAACAAGCCTTGAGATGGATATCAGTTGCTGCCTCCCTACTCATTTAGAGTTGGTCAATTTCATCTTCATTATTGTCAGAATTGATGTGAAGGATGAGTTGTTACTTGGATGTCACTGGTTTGAATCGCAGAAACAACCTCTTTGTCAAAATAAGGGTAAGGTTGCATATATTTGTTACTATTCAGACTCCCTTTCTGCCTTTCCCGCACCCCATCATGCTAAAGCTTCTAGGTTGCTTTTAGATTGACTTCTCTAATGTTATATTAAGTGGGGTCTCATGTAACTCAAAAAAATGGGAGGGGTTGATAAATGTTGGGGATTAAATATAAATGTGCATCTTGATGTCTTGCCTAGAGGCTTAAGCTTTTAGGTTAGTGGTTATTGGGTGATCCACTCGGGTGGTATTTCTTTTTGCTCCAACGGGATGCTATAAAAATGCTGTTCAAGCAGAGCTTGCAACCCTTAATCAATTTCCTGGAACATTTGGCTAATTATTAGTATCCACTACACTGACAAAGTGTTGTGATAAATTCTTAATTGTGTTTCTACGTTTATAAGTGGATTGTCTACAATGCAATAATTATGTGTCAGATTTTAATTACCTTTTATATTTCTTACCATGAATAGGGTGTCAACAAGGGTCTGGTGGCCGAGCGTCTCCTCGAAACAATGCAACAGCGTGGACTGCTTGCTGATTTTGTTCTTTGCATTGGAGATGACCGGTCTGATGAGGACATGTTCGAGGTTATAATAAGTGCAAGGGAAGGCCCCTTTCTCTCCCCACTTGCTGAAGTGTTTGCTTGCACTGTAGGCCAGATGCCAAGCAAGGCCAAGTACTATTTGGAAGATACAACTGAGATCTTGAGAATGCTGCAAGGCCTTGTCAAAGCATCTGAACAGTCTGCTAGAAGTGCTTCTCAGCAGTCCCGACCAGTCATTATTGACAGAGGGTAACTGTTCTACCCTCTTTGATTGGCCCTTTTGCTAGCTTTGTGCATGTATGTCCTATGATTCTACTTTGCCTTTCCTGGCCTGAGCTGGGGGCAGGTATTTTGCATATTCTGGCCATACTTGCCCCATTAGATATGTACATTGGGGATGAATGCTCCAGTAGATTTTTTAGCTTTCCTTTGCTGCACAACGATGGAAGTTTCTTTTTCGATTTCCTTTTCCTAACATGGTCTTCTTCCTTGGTTGAGTTAGTGCGCTATGTTAGAGAGTTGGCGAAGATGTTGAAGAATAAAAGTATCTCTCGCTGTTTTCCTCCCATCAAGGAAGCCTAAAAAATATTTTAGGCTCCTACTCACGAAAGGGCGTTTTTATCCACAGTGCCCTCCTACTCTTTTGATAATTTTAAAGTGATCTTTATATTACAATAAAATAATTTTATTATTATTATTATAATATCAAGGCTCGCCCTTGTATTTTTATCTTACTCACATTGACCAAAAACAAAAAAACAAAGAAAAGAGCCGAACCTAATTGTCTTTGAAACTAATACAAATTCTTGATTCACTTCAATAAAGTAATTAGGGTGGGCAAGAATGAACGAGCCTCATTGTACCTTAGAAACAATAGATCACTAACATTTGTGGATAGGGTGGATCATGGATCATTGATTTGTGAGGAGATAATTCACAAAACCATCCATGCAAGATAATTGGCTAAAAAATTAAAAAATATATATTTTTGTTAAAACTCATAACATGGCCAAATTTTTTATTAAGAAAAAAGTGTAAATTAGAATGTAAATTTATCATGAATTAAGGGTTCATTTGTTTATTAGAAAATAATTTATTTATATAAATGTTTATTAAAAAATTTTATAAAAAAATTAATTATTTTTTATTATTTAGTTGTATTTTTTAAAAAATGTTTTCTCAATTTTAGTTATTATAGAGAGAAATTAAAATAATAAAATTAAAAAATTTAATACAAATTAAATATTATTATAAATAAAAATATAAAAAAAATTGAATTAATTCTTCATAAAACAAAATAAATTTTAACATTAAATAATTAAAAAAAACATTACTTTACAATAATAAAATTAACTTATAATTAATAATTGACAATTAGTATGAATAATGATAAAATCAGACAATAACTAGCAAAATTAAAATGATTTAAAAGTTATTTTTTATCTCTTCAACTTACACTCTTTTTTTTTTTAATCCACCACAATATCTATGAAATATGAATTTTTATGATTTAAAATAAATCTGTATTTTTATCTTACTCATATTTTAAAAAATAAAAAAAAATTGAAACCAATTTTCATTTAAACTAGTACAAATTCTTAATTCACTTCAATAAAGTTATTAAGGTACGTGAAAGTGAAAAAACCTTATTGTGCCTTAGAAGCCATAGATCATTAAGATTTGTAGTTAGAATAAATAATGGTTTATCAATTTTATATGGAGATAATTCACAAAATTATCCAAATTAATTAATAATATGTATATGTGATATAATAATTAATTAATTTAATAATATTATATATGTAAATATTTTTGTTATTTGTTTTATTTTAAAAATTTTATTTATAAGATAATAAGTTGAAAAAATAAAAAAGTATATTTTTATTAAAACTCACAACTTGATTAAATTTTTATTAAAAAAAGTGTAAATTAGAATATAAATTTATCTTGAACAAAAGTTTGCTTGTTTGTTTATTAAAAAATAATTTATTTATAAAAATATTTATTAATTTTTTTACAAAGAAAATAAATTATTTTTTATTATTTAGTTATATTATTAAGAAATATTTTCCTAAGTTTAATTGTTTCAAGGAGAAATTAGAATGACAAAATTAAGAATTTTAATACTAATCAAATATTATAATAAATGAAAGTATAAAAACAAATCTTGAATTAACTACTTACAAAATTAACCTTTATGATAATGAAGTTAACTTACAATTAACAATTAACAACTAGTAATAATAATAATTAAATTAGGTAATAACTAGCAAAATCAAGATGACTTAAAAGTAATTTTCTTTTTCTTTTAACTTACATTCTCTGTTTTCTTCATTCATTACAATATCTACAAAAAATAAATTTATATGATTTAAAATGAATTTATATTTTTATCTTACTCATATTGGAAAAAATAGAAAGAATAAAGAACTAAACCTAATTTTCATTTAAATTAATATAAATTCCTAATTCACTTTAATAAAGTAATTAAGATAAGTAAGAATGAGAAAGTCTTGTTGTACCTTAAAAGTAACAAATCACACATTTATGAATAGAGTAGATCGTCTATCATCCATTTTGTATAAAGATAACTTACAAAATCACTAAAATAAACTAATAGTATGTGTTCTTGATTTAATAATTAATTAATTAATTTAATCACATTATAAGAACAAAATTTTTTTTACTATATATTTTATTTAAAAGACATTTGGATCAAAAAATATATTTTTGTTAAAACTCATAATATGGCCAAATTTTATGTTAAAAAAAGAGTGTAAATTAAAATGTAAATTTATCATGAACTAAGAATTTGCTTGTTTGTTAAAAAATAATTTATTGGTAAAAATATTTATTGAAACAAATTTATACAAAGGAGATGAATTATTTTGTTATTATTTAAATGAATTGTTAATTTTTTTATTTTAATTGTTATAGAAAAAATTAGAATGACAAAATTAAAAATTTTGATACAAATCAAATATTATTATAAATAAAAATATAAATAAAGAAAAAAAATTTAAACTAACTCCATATAAGACAAAGTGAATTTTAACACTAAATGGTATAAAAACACAAAAAAAAAAGTTAATTCTATAATAATAAAATTGATTTGTGATTTATAACTAATAACTAATAAGAGTAAAAATAAAATCAGCTAATAATTAGTAAAATTAAAATGACTTAAAAGTAATTTTTTTCCTTTTCTAGCTTGCACTCTTTCTTTCCTTTATTTATTACCACGTTTAAACAGATAAATTTGTATGATTTAAATACTTATTTGTTTATATTTAGCCATCTATGTTTTAAATTTTGTCTTTTAATTTAATTTAATTTTTTTTTTACATTCTAATATACTAAATAAGAAGCTCATTATTTTAATATTACAACTTATTAATTTTCTCAACTATTTTGCTAGGATAAGGTAAAGATTAAATTAGTATATTCTACAATCTAGAAGTTGCATTTTTGTATTTAGCCATTAACATCAATTTATCTTTTACTAAACTAACCTTTATTGTTAATGTTAATGGTAAAAAATAGTTACTTTAATTTTGAAATTTGTTCAAATTTTCTTGCTTAATCATTTTGATATAATAAGCTAAATATTAAATATCTAAATTGTACAATTGAATTGGCTATCTTTCTATTATTAGGTATTCGTGTATTTAAATTGGATAAAACTCATGTATAAATTATATTCAAAATTCTAACATTCCCAAGGCATATAGGAGAATCAAAGTTACTTTAATATTTAATCTTGTTGCATATATTTTCAATAAATGTTGCTTCTCCTCTATTTATTTATTTATTTATTTTTGGTCCAACCATTTTGACATGTCAATTATATATAAGGGTTAAACACCTTTTTTTCCTATTTTAGGACATGTTCAATTATATGTCCAAAACAGTCTTCAAGCTACCCCTTCTACTTTTGTGAAACGTTGGGTCTTAATACTAATCCTAACCATTGAACAAGCTTCTAGGTTAAGTAAAAAAGTTGTATTGATTTCACATTTTAGGCATAACTTGTAATGTCGACAAAAATTTTTCTCAAATAAAAATAAACAAGAAGTGTTAATAGGTAAGATTACATTAGCAAGCACCTTGAATACAACATGACTAGGGTGAGTGGATGAGATTACATCAATAAGGACCTTGAATACAACATTACTAGGGCAAGTGCATGAGACTACATTAGCAAATGGCAGCTAATTTGCTATATGTTTGCAATCCATTGCAAAGAAAAAAAAAAAAAAAGAGACCATCCATCGCTGCTTATCAAAAGGTGGAAAAAATAGCCAATTTGGTAGTAACGTAACAAAAACAATGGTGTCACACATTCTTTTACCCAAACTTGACCATTTATCCCACTAAGAATAACTCCATTAGTCTCAGTCGATGTAGTACAGCTAAATGGCTTGTGGTAGCACGAACTTGGTCAATCTAGTTAATCACATATTCTTTTCTAGAAACAGTTAAATGCATATTATCACAAAATTAGGCTTCATTTGTACTAACCCGCGTGACACTTAGTCAATCTTATGAGAGAAGATGAGCTAAGTAAGCCTTAAAGAGTTTGAGAGAATCAACGGAAGGTGTGTGAGAGGCAAGTAAGTGAGTTAGCAATACTTAATAAGTAGAGAGCACAAAAGAGCTTTGTAAGTGAGCTTGTATTGAGTATTTGACAAAAGTGTTTACAAATAGGATGAGTGGTCTATTTATAGTTACTATACTTCCTCAATATGTGGCTATAAATAAAGATTTAAGATATTTATAAAGAATGTTTTAGAGAAGCATTAAATGTAGTCCTTTTAAGAAGGTTTTAAGTGAGTGTCCTTACTGGTCTTTGTTGGAAGTCTCTAGATGTAGGCACTTTTACACTGTTCTAAAACCTTTCATTGCAGTGTTTGGGTAGTAAAAGGGGCTGGATAGTGCTGGCAGCTTGCAAAGGCTCAATATAGATTAAGTTTCTGTCTTCTTACTTACTGGATGGGCTGGACATAAAATATCCACGTGACACCTTCCCTCACTCAATTCTACGATGTCCTCGTCACATTCTCAACTTTATATTGCCAAATGTGATTGACAAATTATCAAAACTGGTCCTCTCGTTCCCAACGAGCCTTTTGGTTTAGCAAATCCTTCCATTTCACTAAGTACTCGGTGTAATTGGGAACTCCCCTTCTCTAGATCACTCTGTCAGCAAGGATGTGTTTTAGCTCATTGTTGAATTTGGTGACCACAGTTGTTGGTGTGCATTTAGACTCCCTTCAACTTGGATCCTCTTCATCTTCATAAAAAGGCTTTAGAAAACTTATATGGAAAACATTGTAGATCTTCAGCTTTGGTAGGAGTTGGACTTGGTAGGCAGTTTTTCCTACGCGCATGACCATAGGAAACAACCCTTCATACTTTCTTACCAAGCCTTTGTGAACTTTATATAGAGACTTGAATTGGTTGGGCAACAGTTTCACCATCACTATGTCTCCTACTATGTAGTCCTTTAGGTGTCGTTTAGTATCAGCCTATCTTTTCATCCTCCTAGCCGTTTTGTCAAGGCAAGCCCTTATTATGTCTGCTTCCTTATGTCATTCATTCTTAAACTTGTAAATAGACGGGTTATTGCTAATGTAGGGAAAGGCAATAGCACTTGGTGTTAGCGGCTGTTGTCTTATGACAATCTCAAATATGCTTTTGTTTGTAACCTCACTCTTCTAAAGGTTGTATGAAAATTGGGCAATGTTAAGTAGTTTTGCCTAATCTCATTGATAAGCACTGACATAGTGCTTCAGATATTACTCAAGCAAGGCATTCACTCGCTTGATCTACCTATTGCTTTAATGATGAAAGCTCATGGAGAAGTTTAGATCAATCCCTAGAAACTTAAATAGCTCGCACCAAAATTTGCCCATAAAGTAGGGGTCTCTATCGCTGATTATGCTTTTTAACACACCTCATAACTTTACCACATTCTTAAAAAAATAAACGAGTAGTTTTGTTTACCTTGCAATCAATATAGGCTAGAATAAAAGTGTCATACTTGTTGAATCGATCGACCACCACCATAATACTTCTGTATCTCTTGGACTTTGTTAAAACCACAATAAAGTCCATTGAGATACTTTCCCATAACTTCTTAGGGTGGATAGTGGCTTAAGTAGACCTACTGGATACTGCTGTTCTATCTTATCTTACTAGCAAACTAAACAAGTCCGCGCTTAGGCCTTGGTATTTGCGTGCATATACGGCCAAAAGTAATGTTATTGGACAAGAATAAGAGTTTGTGTCATACTTGGGTAACGAGCTCATGGGGAATCATGGTATTCCTTAAGGATTTCCTTTCATAGGTTTCCCTATTTAGCAATGAAAACTCAGTTCCTAATTGTCATTAGGATTTCGTCATCCACCCAAAATCGACAAGTTTTCCCTTTCCTAACTAATCTTAACAGGTTCTTTGGTAGATTATCTTGCCCAGTACCTTCCTTGATTCACTCAAAGAAGTTGCTCTTAAGTATACTAATAGAATGGATAGCTAGTTCCGCCTTTTAACTTAGCACATCAGCAACAACGTTGGCTTGGCCCAGCTTATATAGTAGTGTGTAGTCGAATTCTACCAGGAAGTCTTGCCAACGAGCTTGCTTAGGGCTGAGTTTCTTCTATGTTTGGAAGTAGCTTGTAGCAATATTATTGGTCATGATCACGAACTTACTTCTAAGGATATAGTGTCTCTAGGTGTGTAAGCAGTGGATAACAACAGTAATCTCTTTGTCTTAAATAGTGTAATGCCTCTCCGTGTTGTTTAACTTGCGACTTTCATGGGCAATAAGATGTCTATTTTGTATCAAGACTCTCCTAATGGCAAAGTCAAATGTATTAGTGTAGACTTTAAAAGGCTTTTCTTAGTCCAATAATACCATCTTAGGTTCCTCAGAATTTGCTTATTTCAATCTCTCAAAAGAAACTTGGCATTCCTTCATCTAATGATAAGTATGGTTCTTTTTCAGTAAGCTGGTTAGGGGCATTGCCATAACAGAGTATCCCCTGACGAATCAATGGTAGTAATTGATGAGTCGTAGGAAGGATCATAGTTCTAGGACCTTGGTTAGAGACTTCTATTATTGGATAGCTTACATCTTCACTAGTTCCATTATGAGCTTACCATCCTTGATTCAGTGGCTAAGGAAGTTTACCTTTGGCTTGGCGAACAAGTATTTCTCCTTCTTGACAAACAACTCATTTTTTTGGAGAACTCAAAAGACTTACTTAAGGTGCTCAACATGTTTTTAAAGTGTGTTGCTATACACCATAATGTCATTTAAGTAGACTACCATGAAATTGTCAAGAAAAGGATGTAGTACCTTATTCATGAGGGTGCAAAAGGTAGTTGATGCGTTGGTGAGGCCAAAAGGCATGACTAGGAACTTGAACACTCTATAACATGTTATGTAAGTCATCTTTGACTTATCACCTTGTGTAATGCGGATCTGATAGTAACTCGATCATAAATCTAACTTAGTGAAGTACCTCACCTTTCTAAGTCATTTGAAAAGATCAATTATCAAAGGTGTTGGATACTTCTTTTTAATAGTGACCTTGTTCAGGGCTCGGTAGTCAATACATATGTGTAACGATCCATCATTTTTCTTCTGGAAGAGAACTAGGGCATCGAAAGGGGCTTTCGAGGGTCGAATAAAGCCCAAGTCTATTAAATCTTAGAGATGCTTCCTTAGTTTAACGATCTTTAGGGGTGTTATGCAATAAGGGGCCATGGTAAGAGGTTTAGCATTGAGTTACAGTTTAATATGATGATCCATATCTCGCTTTAGTAAAAACTTCTTTGGTAGTTCGGAAGGCATCATGTCCTTAAATTTGGCAAAGATAGCCTAGATGGGTTGTAGTAGTGCAGGAGCAGGTGTTGCTACGTCTTCCCTATCATTTAGCTCTTTTATGGTAAATACGTAACTTGGACCCGACTTGAGACCTTGTTTGAATAATAAGGCCAAAATTATCGATGGTTGTAACTTCTTTTTGTGCTTTGAGAGAACCACTCAGGTTTTACAAGTGTCGAGGACCACAAGAGAACTTGAAATAGGAATGGGAAAAGCCAAAACTTTACAAAAAAAATACAAAATCTAACACCACCTTGAAGTCATTTATAGGAATAAAAGTAAAGTCTAACTTATTGGTCCATCCTCCAATTTGGGTGACTACTCCTTGCATTGTGCCTTAAATAGGCTTTGCTTTTGAAATCACCATGTTAATAGTGTGATTTTCCTTCATAAGTTTGAAGCCTAAACACTTGGCCTTTTATAGATCCATGAAGTTATGTGTTGTCCCTGTATCTAATATCGCACAAATTGCTTTACCCTCAATGGCAATATTAGTGTATAACAATTCCTTCTTTTTGGAGATTACTGGGTAGAAAAATTTTAAGAGATTACCCAATTGTTGGATAGATCTCATGTTAGTTTTGGGCTCTTCGTTGGCCTTTTCTTGGTTAAATACTGCTATCATAACATTTATTACTTTGCGGTTGGCGCAATCTCTTACCTAGTGTGATTCGTCACAAATGAAATAGGACCTTAGGGGATTACCTACGTTTTGTTTGCTTGCAGAATTTTTCTCATGCTTAGGACAACCACTTGAGGGTCTTTATTGTCTCCCCTCATTGTAGCTAGAATCTTGCTTCGTTTGCTTGGTTTTTTCTCCCTCATTTTTGCTAAAGTTTGCCTTTTTGCCCTTAAAGTGGGAAAAGTAGTCGATAAGGATCTTGGTAGCAGCAATGATAACATCTAGGGTTTGTATATCACTCTTGTCTAACTTGATTTTCGCCCAATCTTTTAAGCCATCTTTAAAGTGGAAAAGAAACTTCTTGTCAGACATATGGATTTCAAGTATAAGGGTAGTAAATTTCTTGATGTAGTTAGAAATATTACTTGTCTGACTCAAGCGATGCAACTTTCCCTTACCTTCACTGTCTGCATTGTAAGGTACAAAATACTTATGTATCTTAGTCTTGAATTGTTCCTAAGTATCAATGACACACAAGCCTTTCTCCCTCTCAAAGTACTTTCGTTTCCATCAGAGTTGGGCAGCATACTTTAGGAAGATTAGAGTGTTACCTATCTTGGCAAAGTCATCAACAATCTCCATGGCTCAAAGTACTACTTTAGGCCAAATAGAAAATTTTCCACAATAGTGGCATTAGGTATACCATTGTACATAGTAAGTTTAGAGACCTTCAAGCCATGCATTGTAATGACATTAATAGTCGCAACTGTATTAGTAGTGAGTGAGTTGTTTCGACACAAAGAATCTATCTCCCTATGAAAGTCGTAAATCTCTCTTTTAACGAACTTGCGCAAGTCGAATAGTCCTTGATTTAGGGAGCATAGTTTTCCCTTAAATGAGCTGCCAAACTCTTTGACTATGACTTTAGTAGCTCGTGTGATCTCTGTATTCTCATGAATCAAGTTATCAACATGATCACTGAGGTTGCCCACTACGGAGGTCAGATCAATGACACTCCTTTCCAAGTTAGCAACTTGGGAGTCCATAGTTTCCCTTACTAAAGCCTTGAACTTACTACACTTGGTTAGAGCACGTTACTCCTCATACCTACAAGCTTATTGCCCTGTTTGTTGCTCCTTTACACTTATTGTAACAAATTCTTTTTTACTTACCATGCTTGTAACTTTAGCAACTAAAAAGCACCAAACAACCAAGTTGTACTTAAAGATTAAATCGTTACTCTGATATCACCTATCACGTAGGTAAGTTTTATTCGTACTAATCCGCACGATACTTAGTCAATTTTGCCAGAGAAGATAAATTAAGTAAGTCTTAAAAAGTTTAAGAGAATCAGCAGAAGTCGTATAAGAAGCAAGTAAGTAAGTTGATAGTGTTTGAAAAAGTAAATAGTATAAAAAAATTTTGCAAGTGATTTTATATTAAATATCTGTCAAAAATATTTACAAATAAAAAAATAACTTATTTATAATTACTTCACTTCTTATTATATTTATAAAAAATATTTTTTAGATATAGATATTTTTGTATTATTTTATGACCTTGTATACGTGGACAGTAAAAAGTGCTAGACAATATTAACAGTCCGTAGAAATTCAATCTGACGCAAGTTTTTGTTTGATAAACTGTCCACGTATGGGCACAAATACCTTAACAGTTATACCGTACAAAAATTAAAAATTAATAATAAAAAAAAAAACTCCTAAGTAAATGGTTGCGCAAAATCGTAAAAGTGTGGTCATGTTTTTCCTTGTCCTGAAAAACCACTAATAGATTATGAAATCGAGGATTACGGTAGGGTCAATTTGTCAAATCATCATTTCATCCCTGGGTGCAATAAAATTTTTCCGTGTGAACTATGGACGTTGTATAAAATCATTTTATTGTATTTTATTTTAAATAAATTTTACTTATTTTATAACGTGACATTACAGATAAATTATGTAAAAACCCCGTTATTTTTCTTGCCGTGTATCAAGGCCCGTTTGCAATTGCCCTTTCGATATCCCCCGCCCCCCCCGCGCTGTAAAGCTCCCAAAAGCCGACCGCGACCACGACTCCTCCTCACAGCGCCTCGCACCCTCTGGCCGCCGCGCCGCCGACCGCCACTTATAGCACTTTGCAAGCACAAACACTGTTGGAGGTGCCTATGCTTTGGTGTATATGGTAGCCCGATATCGAAAGTACCTTCCTTAACTTCTCCAGACACAGGCTGCTTCGCCTTTCTGGTATGCATTGTAGTTTAGCCTATTGGTATCTGTGATTTTAAATTAAATGTCTTTGAAAAACACCATTCAATCTTGGCATTAATGGGTATTTACTCTTATTCAAGAACTGGCTTGTTCCAGGGCCTGTTTATGTTGAGCAGAAGGCGCTTCTTTAGGGCGCACTATTCGGCTTTGTCTGCATTGAAGATAGAAAAAGACCATTTGTTTGATTATAATCTTGTGGCTGTGGATGAAATTGATGCATCAGTTGGAGAACTTGCTGTTCCAAGAGTGACGTCTCGCCATCGGAAATGTCATAGATTGTTTCCATTGGTTGCAACAGTATTCAAGACTTTAGATTGGAAGGTTGCAAGCCGAATGGTTTTCTCCAAGGCTGTCAGAAACCACAGATTTTCTCACTTGTTCGATTCATTTAGAGTTGTTGTTCATGTGTTTGCCGCTGCGGACATGCAGACGGAAGTGTATGCTTTGCTTAGAGATGTTGTCTGTTACTATGAAGAAGTTAATTTGGATATTTCGGGGTTGTTCTTAACTTTGTTGGATTCAGCAGAGCACGTGGGAAGGTCAGCTGTTGTATTTGATGTACTATTAAAAGTGTTTGCAGCAAATAAGATGCTTGATTATGCGGCAGCTTTGCTCCTTCAGGCTAAGGAAATTGGCCTTAGACCGGGTATCCAGTGTTGCAATTTCTTGCTCAAGTGTTCTATTGAAGCCCACCAAGTGGAATTCATTAAAATATTTTTTGAAGATTTAAGGACCTTGGGGCCATCACCCAATGTCTACACATACACTATCATGATGAACTTTTATTGCAAAGGACATTTTGGTCAAAATGTAGATATCATACAAGCAACTGAGATTCTGGAAGAAATGCAGAGGAAGATGGTAACTCCAACAGTTGTAACCTATAGTACATACATTGATGGTCTTTGCAGAGTTGGTTATGTCGAGTATGCTCTGCAATTTTTCAAGAATTTGAGAAATATGGGTCAGTCTCTCAACAGTTATTGTTATAATGCTGTCATTTATGGACTTTGCCAAAAAGGTGAATTGTACAAAGCTTGGAAGATTTTAGAAGAAATGCGGAGTCATGGAATAGCGCCAGATGTTTACAGCTACAGCATTTTGATTGATGGATTTTGCAAGAAGGGCGATATTGAGAGAGGTCTTGATGTCATGAAAGAAATGTTACTTTGTAATATAAAACCTTCAATAGTCAGCTGTAGCCCAATCTTTAGTGGCCTTTGCAAGAGAGGGCTGGTGGACATTTCCCTAAATATGTTCTATAATCTTGGTGAGTATGACCTGATTTCTTACAACATCTTAATCAATGGGTTTTGTACGTGGGGTGATATTGAATCTGCTAGTAAACTTAAGGAGGAGATGGCAAGAGAAGGTTTGGCTCCTAATTCCTTCAGCTTTCACATGCTGATTCATGGGTTCTGTAAAATAGGACTCCTAGATAAAGCATTGGAAGGTTTCAACAAAATGATAAAAGTTGGTGTCCTGCCAAGTATTTTCACTTGCAATGTCATCACCAATGAATATTGTAAATTAGGGCACTTGAAGGAAGCTTTAGAATTTGTGGATGAAATGGAAGGGCTTGGCATCATCCCTAACTCACACACTTACGGTTTGATCATTAAGTGGCTGTGCAAAGAACAAAAGTCAGAAAAAGCATGGGAAGTTCTTCCCATGATGTTAAAGAAGAATGTTTTCCCTGGTGTTGTTCATTACAGTATTCTTTTAGATGCATTTGCTAAACATTTGATCCCAAAGCATGCATTGACATTGTACACGAAAATGCTAAAAGTTGGATTGACACCGAGTACAGTTACATACACAATCCTCATAAACATGTTTGTTGAAAGAAACATGATATATGAAGCATTTAATTTGTTTAAGAAGATGACTGTAAATGGTTTGATCCCGGACAAGGTAACTTACACATCAATCATAGCTGGGTTTTGTAGAGTTGGAGATATGAAAAGAGCCTGGTTATTACACAAGGAAATGTTCCAAAGGGACCAACAACCGGACATTGTTACTTATACCTGTCTAGTTGATGGGTTTTGCAAGTTAAAGCGCATGGATATGGCCAATTTGGTGATTAGTGAGATGAGGCGAAACAATATTATGCCTAATGTTGTGACATATACTGCCTTAATTGCTGGATATAGAAGACTTGGAGATTTTGATAGAGCCTACAAAGTGTTTCAGGAAATGAAGGAGAATGGCATTTTGCCAGATTATACTGCAAACATTACACTTGGACTGGGTGCTACTAGAGACCAGGATGGTTAGAAGAGACACTCGAGCAATGGTAAATCATTCAACCCTGTCCAGGGTTCCCCTCAGATTTCGTTGTTTCATTTTTATTTTCCTTTGCATATTTAGTTATTACCATTTAGTATGTTGAAATTTTATGTGTTTAGATATGCAGGTGAATCATTCCTGTTCTAAGGGATGAGATCAGCACCATGTCAGATGAAAATCCTCCAATTGCAGGCAACTCGCAGAACATACTGGTATATATGTCTATCATAAAATGTTCTCAAAAATCAAAACTCTTCCCACTTAGATGTATGCCATAGGATTACATATTTGGATAAAGGTTTAAGATTGTGTTTTATAACATTCAGGAAGGTTTTGCAAATGCCACATGTTTCAGATGGCCTTGTATAGAAGTAAAACAAAGTGGGACAATAGCAAAGTGGTAAGTGACTGGATTTTTTTTTTTTATTTTTTGGTCAAGACTGGATTTTTATCATGGTGATGACTGTTCATTTTTTTTCTTATCCTAGTAATAAACATCAATTAGGTTTACCTTAGTGATCAATTTACAATCTCTTGCCTGCAGTTCTAATATGCATCCACTGGTGGTCGGTACTCATCCACACGAAGCAAATCAATTTGCATTGGGGCTATCGGATGGTGGGGTCCATGTATTTGAGCCTCTTGAATCTGAAGGAAAATGGGGTTTGCCTCCACCTGCGGAGAATGGGTCAGCATGCAACATGCAAGCTACTCCTTTGGTAGGACCTTCAGGTTCAGATCAAGCCCAGAGATGATCCTAAACTAGAGCACAAGTTCTTCTATATTCTTGGCTTGCTGGCCCTTTCCTAATTTAGGTGGGCGTGTCATTTGACTAGGTTCTGCTGGCTTTTTTTTGTTTTTTGTTTTTTTTTTTTTCTGTGGTTGGTTTTATGTTTGACCAGCCCTTGTGTCTGTGCACCCCTTCTGATCATTCTTAAGCTTGGGAGTACTACAGCCTAACTATTCATTGCAGCTAGCTAATTAAACTCTGTTAAAGGACTTTGAAATTTTCCCTAGAACAGATTTTGAATTTCTGTATTTCCTTTACTGCATTACTCAGCCCATGGTTATGGTTTTAACCATGCTAACCCAAGATACTTCATGGCTAGGTTACCAATTGTCGCATTTCCTTTTATGATATGGGCCTCTCTCTCCCATTTTGTGAGCAGTTTCTGACCAGCAGTTGTAGATTCTATGAACATGGATTTAGTATAATTTTTATTCCTTTGTTCCTTTCTCATTCCAATTTTGATTTCTGTTCTGCATGCAGCAATGTAATTTACTCGGGGAACAACTTGCAGAAGATGTAGAACCTAGCAATGTTTTGGGGGATACTATGTAAGGTAAATGATGTAGGACCTGCTAATCGAGAATGCCATTTGCCCTCTGCAAATTTCTTAAAAGAAGGTTTTTATGTATTTGTATTACGATTAATATCTTCCTTTTCAATTGACAAATAGTTTGAAATGTTTCTTATTTTATCTTCAGCCCTTGGCTTTCTTCAAATATTAAAGGATTGCATTCTTTTGTTTTTGTTGATCTGTTCAACACCTTCCATTCTCTTTTAATCCCTTCTCTTTGGGATCTTAGATAACAGTAATATATCCAGATTGAGGCATTGCATCTGGCTCCTTATTAGAGGGTTTTGTCCTCTACGAATAAAGTTACTGTGAATGTAACATAATTATCCTCTAGCATAATATGGGTCTGTTACAGAAACCATCAGTTTTTTTTTTTTTTCAGATAATTAGGATACTCATGATCTAGCTTAATAGTGCAACCTCAACTAGGGATATCCAATTTGTTTGGCTTGGTAGCTCTTGGCTGCTTCTCGGTATGCCCGTTTAAACAAGTGCTATTTGATGAAGTTCAAGACAACTTAAACAAGACAACAAGGTAAATGAAGGACCATGCTGACAAGAGAAGATGAGATGTTGAGTTCCAAGTTGGAGATTGCTCGATAGGAGGAGACATTTATGTGTTTAAGTTGTTATTCTATTGCTTAATGTACGCTGCCCTGCAACCAAAACCATGCCCTTGTAGAGCTTTGGCTCGAACATGTGTTTGAGCTGTCGCTCTACTTTCCAATGCACATTGTCTCACAACTAGCGACACTTTTTTCTTGATGCCAATGCCTTGGTCTCTTTTTAACTCCTTGTCATGCACAAGTTCTTGTTACCCTTTGCTTGTTTGGGTGCTCACACTCAATCCTCAAGTAGAAATTGGTGTAATGTGCCACTTTGCGGTGTATACTCTAGCCCCAAGCTCAAGTCTCGACTAGCATTTCTATGGATTTCTAAGAAGGCCCCAAAAATTTACGTGTGAATTCGTTTGCCCGTGTATCTAGACAACTGAATTCATGCTCTACCCGGCAATCTATTAAAGGTTACCTTTGAATATATAGCAATTGAGCTTCAGAAATGCTACTGAGCAATAGAATTCTCCATTTGTCGGTAGGCAATTCTCAGTTCCAGTTCAGTCATATGGTTAGATTTCTATCGGTTTGGTTCAAGAATAGCACAAAATTCGACTGGACTGGTCTTAGTAACGACTTTGCCAAAACCTAGGGACCTTGGTCCGATTTGAACCTAAACGGGGGTCACCTCGAAAACTGTGCCTGACAGCCTTCTCTCGTTCAGGTCTCTCTCTGCAATATCTTCTGCATGAATTCTCCTCAGGAATTTATTAACGCCATTGCTCTGGGAGCAGGTGGAGCGGAGTTTAATATTAGGTGATAAAAACAATCCCACCAATCTCATTGATATCAAAAAAAAAAAAAACAGAGGATATATAACGTCAGGTAATCTTGAATGTCCAAAAAATTTCCCATTATGCTCTGCTAGACATTGGGTATTAGAAAAGCTGAAAGTGAGAAACGACCCCTTCTGTTGGCTTGCTGTATTGCTCCACAAAAAATTGAGACATGCATGCGGCAAGAGTTCATTTAAGCTAGCCAGTACTTGGCCTTTTAAAGTGGAAGTAGGGTCGTAGAGGGGCGGCAAAGGGATTTTTTACGATGACTTTGTTTTCTAAGAACCTGACTTTATTTTGTCAAGTAATGCTAACTCGCTGAAATCTTCCTTTACTCGGATTTGGGTCCAGCAACATTGAACACAAGGTCTGACATAAGCGGGTCTTTTTTTTTTATTATTTATTTTAAAAAAGATAAAATATTAAAATTCACAAATTAATTAAAAATATCAAAAAACACTCTCAATTTATAATAGAAAAAAATTTTACATTCATTTGAGCTGCACTTCTTTTGTTTCTTACGATTTAAAGTTCTCAAGTCATAATAAGCCAACGCGTTTGCTTATTGAATCCAAGCTCCTGAAGCAGAAAATCCGTTGACCTCAAGCTCCCAGGAGTCCAAGACTTGAGGTTAATATAATTTCCACAAACCATGTTGATCCACAAGGAGGCTGAAAACGACCTTATTGCTCCAACGTTAACGCAGAGGCCTTTCTTAATTAATGAACTGTTTTCAATACCAACAAATAAAGCACTTGGCACGCAATTTGATGAACCGTGTAATTTTACTGCAAACTGCAATAAGGAGATGATAATTAGCAAACTTGCAAGTCATAAATCCAATATGGTTAACTCTGAATCATGCAAAAAAAAAAAACTTACCATGTTCAAGATATTCACAGATTTGCATAGGGAATTAGTCACACTTTCTTTGGAAGTAATCACAAGTTGCCAGATTGTCAAATTTGTAGCAAGATCATCCGAATTTTGCCTTCTTTCACACACAGGCCGCAATGAATTTCCAATTTTCGCTCTACCTTTGTACGAGGAGCGAAGAGAGATTATCTAAAACGTCTAATCTAATTCGCTCTATGTGGGACCTATCATAGCAAAGGGACCCACATCTGGTTATCGCTATCACCCGCGTCCGCTCCACTGATACGTAACCGTCGATCATACTTCCCACATGTCAGTCATCTGCTGGCTTTCTACTAAAGGTTGGTTGAATCATTGGCTATAATTCTCTGTAGCTAATTGGCGCATGCTTTCTATTAAGGTATTGCAAGTTAACCGGATTGATGTCTTGAAGTCAGCTAAATTGCTAAAACAGAGCATTTAAGTGTTAATGTTATGTCAGATACTTATTTATTTATTTATATATATATATATATATATATATTATTATTATTTTTATGATGAGCAAATCTTGGCTCGTCGTCGTGCCTCCAGTGCCATAGTTCCCACTTGCTTAGTGGAATGCTCGTAGATGGATTTGGGCTTGAGACTGTGTTTATGGTTGATCATTTTTATAATAGTTTCATAGGATTGTGGGTTACAAAAGGAAGCAAAGATTCTTGGCAAGTACACTGAATTTGCATTTGTTTGCTGTAATCGGTTGGGGGATGATGAAAATTTATCCATGCTGTTACTTTGGCATGAGATGGTTATCAATGTTTCTTTTTCTTAGGCAACTGAATGTCACGTGGACACCTCTTGTCCAGCCCATCAAATATGTTGAAAGGTAAAAATAATACTAAATCAAGTGTTTGCGAGCTATTAGTATTATTTAACTTCTTTTGCTGTCTAAATACAATAATAAAAAGATTTAGAATTATACATAAATGTTTGTCTTTATAGATTTTTTGTAAAAAGTATTATAGAAATTTTTGTAAGATATCATTTTAAATATATATTTAAAATATTTTTTATAAATATTTAAAATACACTATTTTACAACTTTTTTTTTAGAGAATATAAATAAGTCACTTCTCTAATTTGTACAACATAATTTGCTTATTCAATAAAAGTCTCACTTACATAGTTCTCGTATACTCGTTATTCTTTTAACTCTCTTACTTACCTCTCAACACTTTCTGCTCATTCTCTTAACTTTCTAAACCTTACTTAGTTTATTTTCTCTCACAAGATCGATTAAATACTACACAGGTTAGTACAAACGAAGTTTAACTTTGTGATAGGTGGTATCAGAGTAATGGTTTCATCTTAGGTATAACTTGTTTGTTGTTGAACCTTTCAATATAACAAGTAAGGAAGGCTTTGTTGCGACCACTATGGAGGAGTAGTAAGTGGAGCAATAAGTGTGTGGGTGAGAGGAGAAATGCATCTCATATTATTGGCTTAGAGAGGAACGTTACCAATATGAATGCTTTAGTGGGTAAACTCAACGAGCAAGTTGATAATGTGATCTATGAGAATTCCAAGATCACGAGGGCTACCAAATACATGATTGATGAGTTTGACTACTTATTTAGGGGAAAACTATGCTCCCTAAACCAAGTGTTGTTTGAGCTATGAGAGTTTGTTGAAGGAGAAATTCACAACCTTCATAGGAAGATAGAGTTGTTCCATCAAAGCACTCCACCTTTAGCTAGTGTGACTACCACTAATGCCATTGCAATGTATGGCTTGAAGATTTCCAAGTCTGCCATGTATAACGAAATGCCACTGCTGTGGAGAATTTTCTCTTTGGTCTCAAATAATACTTTAAGGCTATAAGGGTTGTCAATAACCTAACCAAGGTATACAATGCCTTAATCTTCTTAAGAGATGTTGCCTTTATTGTAAGGCACTTTTAGAATTTGTTGAACTGAGGAAGTAGCTCCAAGACTTGATCGACTCAGGCTATATTCAACCATCAAAAGTCATTTTCGATGCTCAAGTCCTCTTCCAGAAGAAGAAGGATAGTTTGCTACAAATGTGTATAGACTTTCGAGCCTTGAACAAGGTTACTATCAAGAACAAGTATCCAATAACCTTGATGGTTTTTTTTTTTTTTAACTAGTTAGGGAATGTGAGGTACTTCACCAAGATGAATTTGTAATCTAGTTACTATCAGGTCCACATTGGTTAAGGTGACGAGTCCTTTGGTCTCACCAAAACACAAGTTACCTTTTGTACTCTTATGAATAAGGTACTCCATTTTTTCCTTGATAAATTCATAATGGTTTACTTGGATGACATCGTGATATATAACAACACCCTTGAAGAGCATGTGAAGCACCTCAAGTAAGTCTTCTAAATTCTATAAGAAAATGAGCTCTATGTCAAAAAGGAGAAGTTTTTATTTGCCAAGTAAAAGGTAGACTTCCTTGGCCATAAGATCAAAGATGGTAGGCTGATGATGGATTTAGTGAAGGTGTAAGCTGCCCAAGCATGAAAGCCATAAACCAAGGTCCCAGAATTGCGATCTTTCTAGGGATTTGTCAACTATTATCATTGGTTTATTAAGGAATATTTTGCCATAGCGGCACCCCTAATCGATTTGCTGAAAAAGAACAACACTTGACATTGGTTGAGAGAATGCTAAGCTTCCTTTGAGAGATTGAAACAAGCAATCTTTGAGGAACTCATCATGGTGCTATTGGACTACACAAAGTCTTTCGAAGTCCGCACTAATGTATCTGACTTCTCCATTAGAGGAGTCTTAATGCAAGATAGGCACCTTATTGCCTATGAAAGTTGTAAGCTAAATAACACAAAGAGACGGTATACCATCCAAGATAAGGAAATGATTGTCATAATTCATTGCTTGTGCACTTAGAGACACTATCTTTTTAGAAGTAAGTTTGTGATAATGACTAATAATATTGTCACAAGTTACTTCCAAATACGAAAGAAACTCAGCCTCGAGTAAGTTTGTTACTAACCAAGCCAAACTAATGTTGTTACAGATGCGTTGAGTCGAAAGGTAGAACTAGCTATTATGTCTACTAGTACACTTAAGAGTAACTTCCTTAAAGGGATTAAGGAGGGCACAACGTAAGACACTTTGGCTAAAATCTTGGTAAAGTCAGCTAATAAGGGGAAGACTCATCGATTTTTGTTGGACGAGTGAGTCCTAACAACTGTTGGCAATTGAGTCTTTGTGTCAAATAAGAAAACTTGTGGAAGAAGATCCTCAAGGAATGTCACAATTCCCTATAGGCGGGTTACCTAAGTATGATATGCACCCTTACTCTCATCTAGCAACACTATTATTGACTATAAATGCATGCCAATGTCAAGGCATATGTGAGAACTTACCTAGTTTGCTAGCAAGATAAGGTAGAACAACAACACCGAGCTAGTTTACTTAAGCCACTACCTATTGCTGAGAGACCATAAGAAAGTATCTTGATGGATTTTATTAAGGCTCTACCTAAGTTTGATAGATTTGGGAGTATCATAGTTATTGTCGATTGGTTCAGCAAGTACGATACTTTCATTCTAACCCTTACTAATTGCAAGGTTAATGAAACTGCTTGCCTATTCTTTAAGAATGTGGTAAAATTATGGGTGCTTCTACAACCATTATCAGTGATAGAGACCCCTACTTCACAGATAAATTTTAAAGCAAGCTATTCAAGCTGTTGGGAACCAATTTGAACTTCTTAATAAACTTTTATCTTTAAAGTGATGGTCAAACTGAGCAAGTTAATGCCTTGTTGGAGTAATACCTAAGGCACTATGTTAGTGCCTATCAATGATATTGGTTGAAGATAGTTGACGTGACTTAATTCGTATATAACCTCCAACGTAATGAGGCAATAAACAAGAACCCTTTTGAAATTGTCATAAGACAATAACTACTAACACTAAGTGCTATTGTTTCTTCCTACACGGGGGGAACAACCCATTTGCTTATAAGTTTACAAGGAAATGACACGATGAGGTGGACATAACAAGGGTTTATCTCAACAAAATGGCTAAAAAGATGAAAAGATGGGTTGATACCAAGCGACGCCTAAAGGAGTATGCAGAAGAGGACACGGTAATAGTAAAGCTATTACCTAACCAATTTAAGTCCCTACATAAGATATATAAGATTGAGTATTTGTGGGCTACCAGCATTATCTAACCCATTTTGCTGCCCAAATGCAACAACAAAAGAATTTAGAATTGTGTAAAAGTGTCTATCTCTAGAGACTTCTAGAAGGAACTATTTTAAATATATATCTAGAATATTCTTTGTAAATATTTAGGATATATTATTCTAGGACATTCTTTTAAGAGGGTATTATAAATAGGTCATTCTTATCATTTGTGTAGCAATATTTGCTCACTCAATAAAACTCTTACTTGTATAGCTCTATTATGCTCTCACCCTTCCAATGCTTTCAACTTTCTTACTTGTCTCTCATCATTTTCAACTCATTCTCTCAACTTTCTAAAGCTCACTTAGTTCATATTCTCTCACAAAATCGACTAAGTGTCCTGTGAGTTAGTATAAACGAGATTTAACTCTATGACATATAGCTATCAAAATGAGTTTTATTAGTTGATACGTAATTGGATTAGGCATCTTTTGTTGTATGCTTTCTGTTTGATTTTCTCTAAGGAAGATGATGTTTACATCTTGTTTCGTTTTGTCTGACCAGAAAAAGGTATTTTAATGCTCATGGCTTCCATGCTATGGGGTTTGAAATGGTTTAGATACATGTATTCTTATCCATCCCTATTTAAACAAAAAAACTATTTCCTTAACTTAAACCTACAAGATTCAATATACAATGCAATACTTTTATCATTACAATAAGACTCGCCTTTCTTCCTATTTTACTTTTTTTTATTCCTTATTATTTTCTCTTCCAAAAGGGAAAAAATGTGTAAACTCTTTTAAGTAAGTGTAAAACCTCTCTAAAGATATATAGAATGTGTATTTGTTATCTATCTTTAGGGAGTTCATTTATTATGGATTCATAAGTACCCCTTGGTGTACTAAAGCTTAGTCTAACAAGTTCATTTTGAATTTTTTGGGTTGAAATGAGCATGTACATACCTTTATATTTGAGTCGAAGATATGAAATTGGAAAAGATAAAATGTTAATCTAGATTCTAGCCCTCAATTTTGTTGTTATTATGAGTTGTACTTTCATGCTGTTTAGTTGTTAAGGAAACCTTTTGAATTCCTTTTTAGTGAACAATAACATGACATTTGATCTGATCATGTAAGGTTGCTTGAATTATTCTTCATTGCTTGATCTCCCTCCCAAATTTAATGTTTCTAGATAATTTCAAGGTTTCAAAGATATTTACTTATTACATTTTTAACGTGTATACAAAGTTGACAAGACTTGTCTCTTGGACATGCTTTGAAGATGCTTTGAAAATAAAAAGGTTATAAGTCAAGTCCCATTTTTTAAAAAGTATTTTCCTTAATTGCTTCCTTTCCAATTTTGGATACGTTTTGCAAAAACTTAAGTCCACATTAAGTCATGAACATTAGTTTATTATCAATACTTTAAGTCAAGGTCTTCTTCGAATATAAAATTAGAAAATAAGACATAAGTTGTATCTCATAAATTACAATTCATTTTTTAAAGTAGCTTTTTTATTTTGCAAGTAGTGAAAAAATATTTCAAATGTAAAAAAGAAATCTTGTTGCACTTGTATTAAAAGTCTTTTTATTATTTAACTTTCAAGATTTCATTAAGTTAAATACTTATATTTAATATACAAGAAAATTAAAATGATAAAATAAATAAATTATTTGTTAAATTAATTATTATATTATATTATATTTTAAAAATCTATTAAAATACTTTTGTTCTTATTAAGGAGAAATATTTGTTAAAATTTTGTCATACGTCCTGATGGAGGACAATTAAGTGATTCAAAATGTCTTAACTCTTATTTACAATTAGGCATAATACCTAAAAATATATGAATTTTCTAAATTTTTTCAAGTTTAGCATGAACTAATTTTTTATCTAAATATATGATGAACCCTGCATATAGTTCTAAATCTAGCATACCGTTAGTAAGTTTCAATGGAAACCGTTAAAATGATCACGTGGCATACCAGCATGGTATTAGAAGCCACGTAACATATAACGAAAAGCCACCCGACACCCAAAAATCAAAAATAAAAAGAGCAATTTATAATTTATAATTTTTCTTATTTTATTTTTTTTATTTTAAATTTTTTCATTTTTTGTATGTCACGTGACTCTGAGTGTTATTCCACATGGCTTCTAATGTGATGTTGGCATGCCATATAAGCAATTTAAGGGTTTTTGTTAAAGTCTATTAATGGCATGATAAATTTAGAACTAGATGCAAAGTTCGTGACATATTTAACAAGAAACAATAGTTCATGCTAAATTTAGAAAAATTTGAAAAATTCATAAATTTTCTAGATATTAATCTTTTTTATTAAAATATTTAGTAATTGTTATTAGTAATTAGTTTTACTTTGAGGACCACTTGCTTGATTGCTGTCGATATCGATAGTATTTAGTGGTTGCGATTGAACATATTTTCAAGCAAGGCTAAACGTCACTAACGTCCAAATGCCTCTAATTAGGTGCCAAAAAAACGCTTGGCATTACAAAGCTTGCGAAGAAAATTAAGTGTCCTAGACGTATTTAACAAGAAAAAAAACAGTTCACGCTACAAATCTTACTAAACATTACTTAAGTTACTGTAAGTCAAGGGTCCTAGGCCTGTCTCACAGTGATGTCTAATATATCCCGTTTCTTAATGATCAAAATTAAAGCTTGAATAAAACTAAATATGGTAGAAGATTATTTTGAAAAAAATCCATAAAAGTTTGTCATTAAATTCGGCCTATCCTGTTAAATTTATTAATATAGCACATACATATTTTTGAATCACACAATTTTTTTTTATGAATAGTAATGGGATGCTAAAAAAATCAGATACAAAGACCTTTCTTCCCTTCTAAAATGTCAGCCTACCAACTGCACCAATGTAACAATTGCTTTTGCTGTCATATAGTGACAATGATCGGATACAATCACTTTTCTTCCCATTTGGTCTATTCTTCTATCTACGTCACCCTAGAAGGCAAAATTCAAGGAGATTTTTTCCTTAGTTTCTTCTTTTTAAGTCTTTCATGTGCTTACGAAAAATCCAAGTCTGCATTACAAATTAACATCAATTCCATCATCCATACTTCGGGTCTGGGTCATCTTAGAACATAAACATAGAAAATGAGACATTAATTGCTATATAAAAAGTTGTATCTTATAATTTATAACTCAATCTTACGAATAATATTTTAATTTTGTAATTAAGAAAAAAATATTTTAAATTTATAAAATAGATTCTATTATATTTTTATAAAAATTCTCTTTATATTAATAATTTTCTTAATTTTATTAAATTAAATAGTAAAAATATTTTTTTAAAGAAATGAGTATGAGTGTAGGAATATGTTAAATTTTAGTATAAAATGGATTTACTTTAATTTAAACTTTTGAGTTAAAGATTCATTAACAACTAATTTATTATAATTTATAAGAATAAATTATTTTTTTTATTTTTTCATTAAATTGTATGTATTGATGCTGGAATATTTCAATATTTCATATCACACAAGCCATTTTTGCCGCTAATCTGTCAGTTGGCGGAAAAGTATTCCAAATTTCAAAGTAGGCCCCAATATATTTATGAGAAATGCAAGTAATATATGAGAATTTTTTTTATTATTATTTATAAATTATCTAAAAAAATAAAAAATTACAATAATTTTTTTAAATATATCTATTTTGTATTGTATAAATTTTTAATATAATATTAAAATTTTATCATTAAAAAATTTATATTTGTTGATTTAATTAATTATGAAATTTTATAAGTAAAAATATGTTTCTAAAGAAATGGACTTAGTGTAGAGACGTAGTCATTTTTCACATATAAATTTAAATTTTTTAATTAAATATTTATTAATAGTTAATATATTATAATTTTTAACAATTAATCTTTTTTTTATTAAATTGATAGCCAAATTGCCTAAAAAAAGGACAACTGAAAGGGACAAATGGTACTCATCTCTCTCGTCTAAATCAAATGAGCATGCATAGATCTAACGATGCTCTATCTTTGTCATATACCCACATAAATAAATAGACAGGTATTTCGTCAATCGTGGCTTCTTTTTGGATTTATTTTTCTTTTTTTTTTATTTGTTAGTTATCAATTGGGTCTAATAGGAAAGTGACATCTATGGCATTAAAAAGCTCCTTTCATAGGTATGTTGTTCTATATATGTGTCGTGCGAGAGAGGGAAATTAGAATAGCAATTGGAAAAGGGGTCATCTTGATTTTTATTTTGTTCTTGTTGCATAACAATGGAGTATCACTTCACTGGAAAACACTATTGTTTTTGGGTTTTAATTCATGTGGTGTTTGTGGGTGTTCTTGAGAGTTGTTTAGAGGAAGAGAGGTTGGGTCTGTTAAATTTCAAGGACTACTTCAAGTTAAACAATGGTGATGAATATCTGGCTTCGTGGACCGATGATCCAGCGGCCAATTGCTGCAGCTGGGAGCGAGTCAAGTGCAATGACGCCACCATGGTGATTCAACTCTCTTTGGACGATTCGCTGCCGTCCATGACCGGCAGTCAAAGGGTTCTGAGCATGTCCTTGTTTACTCGTTTCAAGGAGCTGCTCAATCTATACTCATCATCGAATGGGTTTATTGACTGCTACCAGAATTATGGTACGTAACATACAATATCTCTAATACTTTATTTTTTCTCAATAAATGTTTCTATGATAATCTTCTTTGTAAAACTTAGTACGTTGGAATCCACTTAATCAATTAAGATATTGTTAATCCATAGATTACTCATCTTGGTTCCGTCCACCAAAGTCTTGTTCAGAAATTCAATCACCCTCACTTGCCCCAGAAAAAATAGAAAATTTTATCCAATAATTATAAAAATATATTATAAGTATTATGTATAATTATATTATTTATTATGTATTATTATTATTATTATTAAAAAAGAAAATTATCTATATTATTTAATTCATAATCCACGACCTTTTAATAAAAAAAATATATTCATTCATTATTTTTTCATAATTTATATTTATAATTCGTTATAAAATTTATGTGTAAAATAATTATAAACACTTTTTATAAAATAATTCGTTATAATTCGTTAAAGTATAAAATTTTTGAACTTAAAATTTTATTATAAACACTTTTTAAAAAATTAATTGAGGTATATAAAAGTCCAACATTTTTTATTTTTTATTTTAAAATTATTAACATTAACAAACTTATTAATATTCTAAATTAAAAAAAAGTCAGATCATTAATACTCCTAATTCTATCATACTATTATATTGTACCTGAACATCACTTAATTAGCCGTCAGTATGACCGATTCATTTTTCTCATTTTACGCTTTTTTCCTGTCCAATTTATGCATTATTGTTGAAACAAGCACTCGAGTTTGTTTCCTACTCTGTTGCTATTCATAAGTTTCGAAACTAGATTTGGAATATCTTTCGAGAATCCACCTGACGCGATATATTTTTGCCTTTTCATTGGTACAAAGTGTTTTCTTTCTGAGCTCATTTAGTAGTTTTAACATGTTAATTTGCACTGGGAGGTTTGCAGAAATTGAAAATTCTACATTTGGGTGACAATGGATTTTTTGGAGACGATTTCCGTTCTCCTGGCAGTACGACTTCACTCAAAGCTCTATCTTTGGCTAGAAACAAACTTAAATGGATCTTTAGCCCAGGAAGGTAGTTACTAATATTTCGTCAATGCTTAAATTTAGGTATTACATCTCTTATGTCATGGTAAATAATATAGATTCTACCATATTCTATTATTGCAGGCCTATGTGAATTGAAGAACCTTTAAGAGTTGTATCTTGGCTACAATGATTCATAATTTGAATGTTTGAACTATATTTTTCTGCATGCTTGGAGTCCCTCTCAGGTATGCCTTCCAGCTTTACTCATTCATGCTAGTCCCCAATGTAAATTAGCATTGCTTTGAGCCACACATACATGGATTGGATTTGGATTTTGTTTCCCTTTCTTGATTATTAATGGCATATCCAACACCCAAGTAATGCATTCATTTTAGGGCACATTGTTGATCCTTATTATTTAGGTTTTACTGTGATTTTGAGCATTAGGGATGTGGTGAAGCGGTATGATGTGAGTAATGTGTTTTTTGAAATGTGGTCTTTTGCTTAAATAGTTTCTGAAAGTTTGTAGATTATAAGTGGGCTAAATCTAGAACATTTAGCTCTAGGTTGGTTTGACCTGAATTCTGCATTCTCCTGATTTTGTTAAGGTCTTGATGGTCTATTATATCTGAATCTTAGCAGATGATGATGGATGCGAGAGATTTTCCATTAAGCCTCTAATTCATTTTAAACATTTTATTGTGGTGTTAAAGTCAGTGTTACCACATGGTATAACTTTTCAAGTGATCAGCATCTTGGCCTTTTTTTTTCCTCCAGAGTTTGTTAAACTTAGAGTACTGAATTTGGGTTTCAATGACATCACAGATACTTGTTTGGTCAACCTGCAAGGTAGTTTCTATTTACTCTTATTTTATTCATGCAAAAAATATGAAGTTTTGTGTGGAATACCCAAAAAGAAGAAAAAAAGGAAGAAGAAATCCAAGAAAGTGTGAAAAAAATGCAGGTAAACAAAACCCAGAGGGAAATTGCTGGAGGACATGGAGAAAATATGAAAGCTGTGGAAAGATTCAACAGGGTGAAGTTGGATTAAAATGAAAAGTTCCATTCTTTGTCAAACCATAAAGTAGTACTTCCTTGCCTTCAAAAGCTCCGACAATCCTTTTCAGAAAATTTATGTAGGCCTAAGGGTAGAACTATATCCAGAGTTATACCCAATGTTATCTAGCTTCATCCATTCAATGGACAACATTATATAACCACATGACACTCTTAACGCATGCATCTAAACAGAAATGGTTTGAGGAGCTTTGCAGTTTTTGTGGTGGTGGGTATTCTACTTAAACTTTTCTGTGTAATTGAGAACTGAAACTCTCAACATAAAATAGAAAATATATCATCTGGATTATTGACATTCATTTAATTTTGTCTCAGTAATGATCATAACATAGAAGCATGTAATATTCACAAATAATAGATAGTTTTTCTTCAAATTAATTGAAGATCATTAATTTTGCCTCTTAAATGATTGTCAGTTATGGGTGTACGATTCACAGATTGTGATCAATTTCTGCTTGTAATTTATGGATGGATTTTCCTTCCTTTCTTTTTTATTTATATATATATGTGTGTGTATATACATAGATAGATAGATATTTGGTGCTTTACATAAGTTTGATGAATTTGTAAAGCTTGAACCTGGATTCATGTAGAATTGGTGATGAAGGGCTGATCAATTTAACAGGTCACAGTTTAATTCCTCTTCCTCCTCTTCTTTTCATACTCACAAATGTTTTTGCTGCTTGTGATTATTTTAAAATACTCTGGTTAATCAGTATCTAGCAATCTCATTTCATACGTGGTTAAACATCAGAAGTCCACAAGCCGGACATTTGGTGTTCATTATTGTGGAATGGAGATTCTAGCTATTTTAGTTCAAATTGTCTCTGTACATTTGCATCTTTCATATACAAAATGTTCCATATTACATACTCAAAATCGATTTAGGATGTATTAACTGTTGAAATGTCTTTCATTTATGCTTCTTAAAACTCTTAGGGCTTTGCATTTCAGTTAGTTGAGATTCTGGTATTGAAATCTGTCTGTGGGTGGTAGACTAGTTGTGCAATTTGGTATGTTGCCAATACTTTGCATCGATACTCCTGGTTTTGGATGCATCTGCTGTTTCTCTCTCTCTCTCTCTCTCTACCCTGGTCTTGTTATGTTATCCTAGATATAATAGTATTGGATATACCACCTGTTGCTTCTCCTCTATTGAGCTTGCCTTGCCTCCATATTTTTATTAGTTGTGCTAATTTTCCTCTGATTGATTGGATCTCTTAGGCTTTCAGCATTTGAAATGTTTGGTACTGTCAGATAAAGCAGTTGGAAGCAGTGGTCTTGGCCACCTCTCTGGCTAGACATTTACATACTGATGAATGTGCATGAGTGGTTTTACTATATTTCCTTTTGGTTAGTGATTGTGGTATAAATTCACTTAAAGTTCTTTGGTCAGTGTGGTTAGTGATTGCCTTATATATTTCCTTTTCAACCCATCTGATAATGTGGACACTCCTCTGATGGCTGACTTTGTTTAAGTTAAAAATCTGCGGTTGGTGTTTGATATCATCCAGCCATTGTGAAGGGGGTGGCATGCTTTATTTTATGTCTTTGAAATTTTGTGTACGGATGGCACATTAAGGCTTTTCAACCCTGCCTGTCCAAATGGAGATCCTTTAATGATTAGTTTGGTTGCTGGAGTTGTGGAAACAGCTATCATATGTGCTGGGGAAACTTAGATCATTCAATGGAGCGTAGTTGGCTGTGATAATGACAGATAAGACAGTGACAGTAAGGTTAAGGTAAAAAATCATTACCTTTCAGTTGATGTCAAAAAAAAAAAAAAAAAAAAAAGAACCAGGGCATTCTTTTCATGATATTTCCATGGAAAAAGCTGTCACAAGACTTGTTTGAAAAAACAATTTTCCAGGAGATAATTGCTGTGGGATACTTGGTGTGAAGTTGTTTGTTGTCAGAACTTTCAGCAATAAATTTATCAAGGATGAAAAAAAATGGACAAAAGTGAGACCTAAGTGTTGTCCCTTTGTAGGACTAGAATATATCTAGACGATAGACATTCAATGAGAGATAAAGATTGTGAGTGTCATTGTTTTTGAAAGAAAATGGGAAATGTATTTAAAGATTTTGGGGAATGCTGTGCTCGCATTTGCAAAATTCATACTCCTGAAAATCATTTTCATTCAGACTGAAAGTGAAGTGCCTTTCTAATTTCCAAAAATTTCCTTTGTTAATCATGTAATTCTTTCTTATGTTTGGGATAAGGCATTCAAACCACCCCTCCCTCCAAAAAAAATCTAATGCTGAACCATTCATGGCACCCTTATGTAGTTTATTTATTCTGTTGAATCAGGGGTAGTCACTCTCTAAATAGGCATTGGCTCAGCCGGGACACTGCATCTCACTCCCACCTTGTATTGAGTTTTGATAAAGACAAGTTTCTTCAAATTCTACTCTGGGCAAATGCATGGTTTTTTTAAATGAAGCTACCTATTACTCATCGAGCTTGTAGTTCGTGTTGCTTGATATGCATCCCTGGCACCACTTTGAGGAGCTCCTGAAAAATTGTATCAAGGCTCCATGCTTTGCTGCCATGGTAGGTTTTTATTTGCTTGAACTTTAGATTCTATATTTGATGGTGGCATAATTGACAGTCATTCATAGGTGTTACATTAAGAACTAAGCATACCTGTTAGACCTTTATTTTTCCAATGCTTTCTCTGTTTTTTTTTCCCCTCCTCCTTAATCTTTCACAATCTAGCATATCAATGCTGTGAGGACATTATAATATATTGCTATACTTTCATTTAAGTTTGTGCACACATTATTCTCTCATATCTTTTCTCTGAAGAAGAAATTTCCTAATTAGGATGCTTGATTTTCACGGAAGAGTGTTGTCCATATCCCAAAGTCTTGGCAGCAATCAATGAGGTGGAGTTGGTTTGGGCATCAGACTGGTGTTCCAGAGACAGTTTGGTATGGTCTTTCTCCCTCTTGTTCCCCTACTCATGGTTATATACACATTCTTGTTGCTTCTGAATAATCATAATATTAATTTTGTTGCCATTATTTATTATTCACATTCTAGTTTCGGTGACAGCTCCTGAACCAATATAAGTGCTATTCAATTTTTTTTTTTTTTGTTTTATTGGAAGTTGTCAAGAGTCTAGTGCTTCTGACATAAGAAACTCTTTTATCATGATGCTCAGATACAAGTGCAAAATAGAAACCTGGTACAGATAGAGGAGACCATGGAGGGATGATACGTCTAAGAGATCACAGTTACATTATCCAATTTCCCTTTTATGAGACAAAAGATCTATTTAGGATTTGAAATTTTAGAGAGAGCAATAAGAAAATACATACAACTGCAGCATCAGATTGTTCAAATAACCTACTATTTCAATAATTCCTTTACCATTGTTTCTTCAAAGTAAGAGTATACAATGTTCATTTGAAAGGCATGACGTAATTTTTCCATAGAAAAGGCATAATGTAATTCATAGTTTTTCTTTCATTTTCTTGTACTAACAAAAAGATGCAAGTCTCCACAATCCAAAAGGTTGTAGTTGCCCCTTCCATTACCATGTTGAACCAAAGCTGGTATGTCTAATCCAAGAAAAAGAAAAAAAAGGAAATACTCAAAAGTAAACCAATGATTTGACGAGTTCTTTTATGCTGCTAAAATTATGGTCTCTGGATTTTAGTGTCAGTCCTACTACAGTCCATAAAATTTTTATTGCCTGGGATCTATCCTGGACTTTATATATGACTCCATTTACTTTTTTTGTCATTGATCTACGCTTAATTTGAGGATGGACCTTAATGGTTAAAACAGGTTCTTTTATAGAGAGTTTTGTCTATACAGAAAACAAAATATATCTTTCACACATGCAGACATACACATGCACTTACATGCTGACACAAAATCAAAACTGCTGGGATGGAATGGTGCAATCCATGAGAATGAAAGAGAAGGAGGGGGAGCTTCAAGACTTCAGAAATAGCTACACAGCATCTCTGAAAATTTGTTCTTCAATGACTTCTTTTTTTTTTTTTTCCTCAAATTGATGGTGAACAATTGATAAACACACCAATTTCAGTAGAGTGGAACAAAGTGATGCTAAAGATACAAGTAGATGTTGAATGACTATTTTAAAATGACCCCAAATCTCATGGATTCTTTGTTTTAATTTCTATTACAAATACGTCAATACTTAATCAAGTCAAAAGAGGCAATTAGAAACAAACATTATGATTGTGTGAGATGAGTTCTATTGTGTAGGAAAGGTGATTGTTTCTGAGGGCAGTTGATGCAAAAAATAAAATAAAATAAAAAAAATATATATATATATATTTCATGTATGTATAGGAAACATGCCAAATGGATTACACCACTAAATGTTGGATTTCACTTGGGATTCTTGATTTTATGTCTGTACCTAGTGACCTTCCGGCTTAGTTATGCATTTTGAGGTTCATAATAGCTGAAGTTTGTTTATATGTTCCTCATAATCACAAATGGAAGGCCTTTTTGCATTTCTACTTAATTTCGTGAACCCCCAGAAAAACATTATATTTTCCTTGGTTGTCTTTTTGAAGCAAAATATGTTGTTAACAGATGAGGCCTCGTTTTCCTGTTACAATCTTCATTTCTGTTCTCACATAAAGTAGATTCAATTCCATTGAGACTAATGTCAGTGCATCTGCCAGTAAAGGAATTCTTTGTCAGCTTGTGGAATGGCCAGAAGGTATTCCTTTATAGCAATAAAGTACAATTGATCAACCCTTACTGTTTCCAAGACAGAACATCCCGTGTTAGTTAAAGATTTCAAATGTAATTGTGACAATAAAATGCAAAAGGGAGAAAATGCTGTCTCATGGTCCTTCGCTAATAACTTTTTTTGTGATCTTTTTCCTCATCATGTCTTCTTGTATGTTTAAGTGGTAGCCATTTGCATATTGGTGTGGAGGTGGTATTTTCCAATTGCACAACCCTTTTACTGCTGTTGCACTTGCAATTGTTGTTATCTGGTTTTAATCATGAATAGATGCTATTAGGTCTATTGTTGGGATCATAGGTGCTCTCTTGTTATCTAGCAGTTCTCACAATGCCAGGCGCAAATGTCAAATCATTTTCGTTCCTCATATTATATGTCTCTTTGAGTTTGAAGTTGATAGACTGGCGTTCCAGACATTTGGTATTAATAGATGTAATTAACTATTTGATAATAATCATGAAAATCTGCAGTGGATAAAAAGACAATTTTTCTAACATTAAATGTGATTCTCTGACATTCTATTATCCCATTATTTATATCCTGAATTTCAGGCTTTGATACCATAATGTTTAGATTTGATTCATGAGGTCTGCAAACTGGCAGCATGAAGGGACTGTGGCTGCTTCAGATGAGGTTGGTGTCCAACGTCTCTCTAATTATTGTCTTAATAACCGTCTTTTGAAGGGCCAGATAACAGTAAGGCCTCGTGTTAACAGGCTGGGCTTCTTCCTTTAGGATAATCCAATGGTCATGGGACTGCGATGGAGAAAGTGAGGTGGGCTTAGCAAAGTTGTCTAAAAATTCATCTAAAAGGGCTGTTAAGTGGGTGTTGTTGGCATATGGGATTGTGTCGTCTGTGTTCTTAGGGAGCTTCAAGGTGGGTTCTCATTCACCCGATGCCCTACTAAGCTGCATGAAAGTCAGTTGGGAAGACTGAACCAGAACCTTGGTTAGACCTTTACCTCTGATATGTTTAACGGCAGTGGATCTAGCTTTGCGCAACACTTGTTTTCTCCCTTGAGCTGTAAATTCGTTACGCAACTGCTTGAAATTCCAGCAAATATCCCCTAATGTCTCCAGCCATTAGATGCCCAGCACCAAATCGCAGCTTCCCATGGTTAAACTATACACATTGGAGGTGAATAAACTACCCTGTAGCACCCACTGAAACCCCTTGCATATGCTCATGCATTTCACACAACTGCCGTCAGTGACCTTCACACTTAAACTGGGAGCGGTTCCCACCAAGTAACCCACCTTTTGGGCTGTGTCATAGTTCAAGAAATTATGAGTGCTTTCGAAGTTAATGAGTGTATGTAAGGTCTTAGTGCCTGAGTACACTGTTACTCACATAGCTTTGCAGGATTCCATGCTGATCCCAGATATGGCATGCGTGGAAATATGCGCTTGTTGCCCAGTTTCTGTCTTCCTCCAATGTTTCAGAATTCACAATTTCGGCATCTCCCTCATCATTCTTGAACTCAATCAATAGAGGTTTCTTCGGCGACATTTGTGGCCTTGCTCATATTTATTGTCACACCAGAAATAGAGCCCCATAACTCGCTTTTTGTAAAACTCAGCACTGCTTATCATTTGGGAACTCTGTGGAGGAGGCTCAGTGGAGTTCGGGGGAGTGGGTAAGAGAGGAGGTAGTTATGGTGCCTTGGTCTTCTGTTTAAGGGCAGTAGTGGTCACCTCTTGCAACTTGGCAAGCGCAAAGGTATCTCGTAGTCTTTTCGGCATGAACATATGAACAAGATGCTGAATCTCCTGTTTGAGGTCACTTAAAAATATACTAATAGCATATTCCTCTATGAGATTGACTTGGCTAAACAGCATGTTCAATTGATTTTGGAAATCAGCCACTGATTGATCTTGCTGAAAGCTAAGGAGCTCAGAATGGGGTCATCAAAGGCCTTGACACCAAATTGAGCTTGAATAAGATGGACCAACTCAACCCAAGTCGTAGGCACCGTCAAGGGCCTCATTTTAATTTGATTTCTATACCGTTGGAGACCAACGTTGTCCAAATGGTTGACGCCAATTTTAACATTGTCTTCCTTCAGTGTGCTGTCAAGGTCAAAGAAGTTCTTGCACCGATAGACCCAGAGTTGAAGGTTGTTGCCCAGCAAATGAGGGAACTGTACCTTTGGGCTGTGTTCAATATAATAGGAATTATCAGATCCATCAACCAGAGAGAATGTATCTATTTGGGAACTTGGTGAAGGCATTGACTAAGACTTGGACAGCATTTTGCTCTGTTTCACATTGAACCCAGTGACCCATGCGCGAAGCTCTCCAAATGCCACATCATACTTCTTGTTCATCTCCTGAATGGAAGATTGAACTGATTCGTCGAGTTTCTTGTTGTGCTTGGTCGTTTTTCCATGGTCCATGGCAAGATCGGTAGCTCTAATACCACGGATGCGGGACCTTATGCTTTCAGGGGACACATCACACAAGAAATCAAAGACTAGTGGAGAATCAACTTTGAGTTGCCCATCAATGGAGAAGGCAAGATTTGAGGGAGAGTTTAGAAAAGAAAGGAAAATAGAACCAGAGGATTTGAAATCTGCAGAAGAGAGGTCAAAGTTGTTTGATTAATTGATTTAGGATTACAGTTCGCATACACCTTATGTTATCCTCTACTTCTATATATATATATATATATATATATGTATGTATGTATAGATATATATACTGATCCAAATAGATAGAAATCTCCTTCCAGAAACTACTGTTTATTACACTTTACAATAAAACAGAAATAGAAAAACAAATAGAAACAAAAATTCCAATTTCCCAAATTCAACTTCGCTCTCCTCTGCTTAGTGCTCCTTTGCAATGGTTCAGAGCTGCTAAGCTTCTCCAAGCCTTCCACGTGTCCCTTCTAGAGTTCCCATTATTTTCTTTGCAACACAGCTGTCAATAATGATGATGATGATGTTTGAGATCCTGATGATCTCCATGTCCAAGAAACAGATGAGGTACCTCTGATACCCCTCTGTCCGGTGAAAGGCTTAGGGTTTTTTGATCCAGGTTGGCATATGATTTTATTTTATTTGCTTAGGATAGCAGAAAAGATTCATTTAGTCAAACCCAATTAAATATGAGACTAAGGCTTCATTGTTATTGTTGTTGTTTGGCTTAATAACAAGTAATTGTAGAGCATTAAGTATCTGAAAAGACAATGTGAGAGATATGCAATCATTGATGTGATTTTCCAGGCAGTTGAGAAATAGGGATGCAGCAGTGCGCTCAAGGGAAAGGAAGAAAATATGCGTGAGGGATTTGGATACGAGGAGCAAGTATTTGGAAGCTGAATGCAGGAGACTAGGGCGGCTGCTTCAGTTTTATGTTGCAGAAAACCAAGCCTTACAGCTTAGCTTGTAGAAGGTTGGTGCCAGAGGGGTGGTGCTTTTGGTGTTGTCTCGGCCAAGCAGGAGTCTGCTGTGCTCTTGTTGGAGATGACTCATAGTTAATGGTTTCTAGTTCTACGTAGCATTGGCATTGCTAAATCGTGGTGATATTGTGAATGCCTCAACTTTTACTGCCTTGATTAGCACCGCTTCTTGGCCATTTTTGCAGAGTCCCTGCCGTTGGGTTCCTTGCTTTGGTTCATGGGCATCATTTGCCTGTTTACCCAGCCAATAATGGCCCCTTCGGCTCTGTTGGCAGTTCAAATGCAGAGCGAGGGAGCGAGAGTACCAAAAATTGTGGATCCAAGAGGGGCAGGAAGAAGTAACAACCGTTTAATATCCATGGAAGTGCAATCGTATCTGAGCAGCAGGAAATGCAGAGCTTCGGGGACGAGGATAAAACCAAGGTACCTTCTTTCAAGTCTTGGCGTGAGACTTTCCTCTCTAGTCTTTTGCTTATTTTGTGCTTCGTATTGTAGTTTGGGTTGTGATGGGAACGAAAGTCTGTATGATTAGCAAAATAAGACTTTTGCTTGGCACCTGTTTCCCCTTCCCTCTTAATGAAACTTTAGATGATTGCCTATTATAATGTGACTTTTGTTGATGAAGTCTATGGATGTACGATAACAAATTTGCTCGGTTGCTTGGATTGTAGTTTTAACAGAAGGAGGGCATCCATTTAAACTTGAAATTAAATGGAGGCCAACACGCTAAATTAACTCAAACTCTTCAAAACAATGCAATCAAACTCTTAACGAGATAATACTTTTTGCATGTACCTGAAAAAAAAAAAATGTGTGTGTGTGTGTTAACGTGATATTTTTATGCAATCTGACTCTTGCGGTGCAGCCATAATCTAATGCTTACAGCATCATAACGGAATTGAATTGTGGCTTTACAGTCTAGATACAAGACTGGATGTAAAAAAGATGGAAAAAGGCTAGCAAATACCAGAGGGACATGGGATGCACGGTAACAGTGTTACACATTTTTCAACATAGCCTACTTGATCCATTAAAATATCCGCAAGAGGCTTCATGTAAAAATCTGCACTTCAAAGCATATGCACAAACTCTAACAAAAGGAAAACTCCAACACTGAGAAATATATTCACAAGGGCCTTGTGCACACATGGCTAGCACAGGGCAAATGTAAAGATCATGGACAAGGCATGCTAATCATTTGTGGCATCATCCTCTTCAGGCTTCACAAAAAACTCGATATAAGCAATTCGGCTGGGAAGCTGATAGCCAGCTGAGTCAATATGTGGATGTGAAGGAGATGACCTTGTGACTGAAACTAGGTGCTGAACTTTCAGCATTCCACCTCTCCCAATGCTTAGCTTGCTTCCTCTGTTGTCTTTAATAACACTGCTTGGTATGGTAGAAGTTGTCACCCTGAGAAACTTATATTTGTACCTACCCACAGATGTCGAAGGCAGTTAGATTGAAGTCAGTGACAAGGGAATGGTGCCTTCTGCATAAAGGTAATTAAACAAACAAAGAAGACCTGTGAGAGACTTGGCGATCACAGTGGAATGCAGTTAGCAGATCAGCATTTGTGTAGTACATGAAGTCTATCTGCCAGAAAACAGAGATTGTAGAGTGAAAATAATTCAGCCTTAGCAAAATGTACTTTTTTTTTTCTTTCTCCTAGTTGGATTGGGGACAAAAAGTACTACTTCATTGCTCATATATGAGATACCTGCAAGTCTCCATGGCCTTCTCCCTTGAAAGTAACAGAAGGTGGTACTGGTTTTAGAATGATCTCAATGCTGGATCCTGGCCATTCAAGATCATCAATGGCTTCCTTTAGTGCTGCGGACTAGGTTTCAAATACCTTAATTTCAGACAACTAGTTGTAACGCATAATGAAAGGAAGTAGGCTATTTAAAAAAAAGGCATGTTAAAGCAAATTATATCCAATTTGCATAAAATGGTTTGTTTCCTTACAGGAGTCACTATTAAAGAACCATGTAACACAGCTACTCTTCAGTGCATTCAATAGATAGAAGCATGTTTATGGTTGAGAAATGCTGAGGACATTACTCCATCCTATTCCCAGAACACTGGATTCCAGTCACAATACATCGATATATGAAAGCATGAAACTCACACCAAAGTGCTAAATCCCATCACATCCAACAATTAAAAACTCATTCAAGAAGTTTATAAATTCATCACAAGAAAGAGAAAATTGGGTAATTAACAAAAGCAGTCATCATTATGTGTAGAAGAAAGAAAAATGCAAAAGAAAGAATAGCAATGTGTATAATTACATATGCTATATCTACTTTTATAACTTCTGGAAAGCCTTATGTAACATGCACCCAAGTACAAACTGCTTATTGCTGCTGCAGAACTTAAAGTTCATTTGCACTAGCACATTTTCTGTTCACACCAATATTTGACGATGCATACTAATTAGCTAGAACAAGTGGGCTCTTTTTTTATTAGACAATTACCCATCAAGCGAAGCATTTAACAATTTATAGGCATTGAATATTGCGGAATTTCTGTGCAACTCATATTTGAAAAACTCCAACTAATACGTAGAAGCTGATAAACTGAAAAACAAATGACACCAAATTGGCGCAACCTGTTAAGAATTCGTAAGATATACCTTAACAGTAAAACTGATTGGTGTGCTCCCAGCAGGTTCAAAGTTGTAGTCCCATGAAATAGAATCTGGGATTCTTGTCCTGATTTCCGCATAAATGGAGGCATCAAGTGAATCAACAGATCTGAAAGATCACAGCCATATTAGTAATGCATTCATATCCCACTACAAGCACCAAAATTTTGATGCTCTATACAGTGGCAATCTTATTTCTAACCGTCCTACAGATGCAAAATGCTCTTTCATATTAGCAATTCTAAATTCACAAAACAACTGGCATTGCAAATGATCCAATGGCTTGAGAGTGTGGTGTTCAAGACCCACCTCTGTGGTTTGACAAATAAAAAGAGTCGAGAAGCACAAATGAAAATTCAGTAACTAAAACTAAATCATACTTGAGAAGAAGCTGCATATCAGGTCCGGGATACTGGATTTCAATCATGGACAAGTGACCAGGAACTGAAAATGTGTTCAAGCAATCCACGAAAAGCCCCAAGCTCACCCCAAATGGACGCCGCCCTTCAGCATTGTATTCGTACTTGATGAAAAGCTACAAAATCGTACATCAGTTGTTTTTCCCCAAAATTGTCAAAATGACCATTAATATAATTTAAAACCCTAATTTTCCAAGCTAAGAGATCCGGAGAAAATGAAAGAAAAAAGACAATAACGAGATAAAACAAAATTACAAGGCGCACCAGAAAAGAACACCACTTAGTCAATCAGCTTAGCCAGTTTCTCCGGGAGTAAAAATTCCATTTTCTTACATTTTCCTGCGTTTTTCTACTTTTCTCAGAGATCAAACAGAGGATAAGAAAGCAGTACCTCCTTTTGAAGATAAACTTTGGCTTGAAGGCAGCCGGCTTCCTCGACGATCAAAACGACGCCATGTTCAGACAATTCCACTACTGCGTCCTGAAATTGCAACATCAATTTACTTTCACTACGAACACAATGCCGGAAACAAACAGTTCACAGGAAACGAACGGTCGTTTCAAAGAAGACAGGAAAAAAAAAAAAGACAGAAAAAAGAGAGAAAAAGACGACGCCGTGTCGGCTGGGACCTGGTGGCGCTTCCATCGGACGGCGGAGAGTGCGTTGACGATACCTCGGACATTGTCCATCCGGCACACCAGATCCGGCGCCTCCGGCTCCACCGCCGATGAGCTCATTTGCTTTGCTACTGTTTTTTTTTTTAATTATTTTTTTATTTTAGTTATCGATTTTCTGCTCTTTCCCGCCAACAAATAAGGCCTCGCCTTTTAAAGAGTGAACGCAGATTTTTTTTTTTTTTAATTTTTAAATTTCTTCTGATGATAATTACAGATTGTTTCTATGGTAGAAATGCTGATTACAACAAGACTGTGAACGCAGGGGGGAAAAAAGGGTAAAAAAGTGGGGATAATTCAGTAATTTCCAAAAGTGAAGCGGCTCCCCGAAAAAGGGCAACCGCTTCGTGCCGGTCTCGCTCCGTCGCGTCCGACTCTCTAAAACCCGATATTTCGGTTGCCCCCTCGTTTCTCGTGACCGTACGAGCTAATCCATTCTCTCTCTAAGATTCCCATTCTCTCTCTTAAATCTAGGGTTCTGTGTCTCCCCTCCTAAAACCCTAATTTTTTTTGTCTTCTCGACGTTCTTGAACAAATTTTTTTAAATAATTTCGTACTGTATACGACAGAAATGGATGGAGCAATCAGCAAGGGCGGGGGCGCAGATGGCGGAGGCGGCGGCGATACCTCCACCGTTGGTGCAGTGGCAACGCCGGTTTCGATTGCGACGCTGGCGAATGCCCCGCCTCCGTTCCTAAGCAAGACCTACGACATGGTGGACGACCCGGCCACCGACGCGATCGTTTCTTGGAGTTCGGCCAATAATAGCTTCGTGGTATGGAACCCGCCGGAGTTCGCGCGTGACCTTCTCCCCAAGTACTTCAAGCACAACAACTTCTCCAGCTTCGTCAGGCAACTCAATACTTATGTATGGATTCTAAAGGATCTTGAATTTTTGTTTGTTTTGTTGTTTTTGTTTGTTTTGTTCGAGGCGGTTTCTTTTTCGGTAATTGATCGGATTCTTTACCTTCTCTTTTTTCCATTTGGTTGTTGGTGATTCTTTTGCTTTCTTACGGGTGGTTTTGTTGTTCGGATGTGTTTGTAATTGTGCCTTTGTAGTTTGGAGTCTTAGTGTAGAAAATATGTCAGGATTGTGGGTTGGAGTTTGGAATTTTGATGACACTTCACGTGTTTCTGTTGACTGTGATGGAGCCTATATATTTAACTCCATGGCATGTGCATGCTTCAAATCGAGCACTGGATTGCTGGTGGTTGCATACATGTATAATTTTAATTCTAGTCTTCAAAATGACCTTGATCTATGGATTCTGTACCTTGGCATTGATGGTTGTGCTAAGGAAGAAAGAATTTTTTATTTGTTTGAATTATGTAACTTCAACTCTTCCTCTAGCTCACCCCGTTTATGTCTATGTCAAGTGACAGTCAGCTGTGGTCGTTGATTATTCACTCTGATGGTAGTAAACTAAGAGTCTGGTGTTTGCAAATGTATATCTTTTGTGTTTAGGACTAGGATATTTGAGAAAAACCCTACATGCTTGATAAGGAAGCTGAGCAAAGCATGAATCAATGGTCATCTAATATTAGGCAAAAGTAAAAAGGGTGAACCCTCAAGTTGATTTGTTTTTTATGTCTATCATATAGTTTCAGCTGGTAATATTATCTTAGTGGTTGTATTTGCAGGGAATGGAAGAAAAGAAACATGACTGATCTGCTTGTTGTTCTTTAGGGTTATGATCATTCAGGAATATATAGCTTTTCTATTTATCTGGAATGATAGATTTGTATGGACCATAATGGGTGTTACTTGTGAGCATTTGATGATTTAATTTTGTGACAGGAGAGAATCTAGTCACATCGCGAAAGAAATATTTCTTTTGTTGCTGGAAGAGAAAGAGAATATGTGCTTTCTTTGACTTCCTATCTTGGTCAATTTCACTTTTGAACATGGGATTGCCTTATTTAAATCACTTTCAAGGGAGTACAAATTAATTTATGTTTAATGGTTGTACAAGAGTGACAATGGATTTCATTGCAGTAAAGTGATATAAAATCCTGCCATTTGATTGCTTAAAAATACAGGAGTAAAACAATGATAATTTTTCTTGGCAACATTGTCTTTTATTCTTTTTGAAAATTTAGGCAAATTCAGGGGGATCTGAAAAGATTTGATTGTTCCTTATGTAACACAATGGCTCTGTTATAAGTATAGATTTTCAATACGGTCTCTTCTGGTATTTTTCTCTGCAGCAAATGAAACAGAAATGAGAAAGGGAAAAGAAAGCTTGATGTAGGATGATTATGTCCTGATCACAGGGTCATTGATGGTCAGATTGTTGAAGTCCATTGTCATTTCAAAAGAATATACCTATTCCCGTTTAGGAGGGTATGCAAATTGCAGAATTCAGCAGGAACCAGCTTGAAATGGGGTCAATGAAATTTTGATTATCCTTTGCGATAATTATGTTGCATAATTATATTTGGGATGTGGACTTGCCCGCTTTACTTATTTATTTCCTTCACATATGAAGAGCACCAACTTTATTTTGATTCAAGTGAATTTAAGGTTATTAAAGTGAGTTTTGAACATGTTATCTAGTAAGTATTTGGTAAAAATTAGAAAATGAAAGTGGTGATGGCAAGATTATGTTTGTGTGTGTGTGTGTGTGTGTGTGTGTTTGTGTTTTCCTTAATGGTAAATGCTAAATATGTCTAGTTGATACTTGACATGCAACATGCTGTGTTTTATGTAATTAATGACTTGGAATCTCGCCAATTTCACTGATTCAGGTTAAGCATTGCCCTCATGATTGCTAAGTGATGTGCATTGTGCACTGGTATATTACATGGTTTCAATGTTAGTGCCTAGTGGATTCATATGTTTTGCCCCTGAAGAGATTTAGGGAAATAGAATTTGTTTAGCTAAAGAAGTCGCCACGATATTTTTTCTTTATTGTGTATTGTCTCTATACTTCATGAGTGGATTTTTATTAAAGGTGGAAGAGTTTGTGCATGAGTATTTTCATAAAAGAATGAATTGAGTACCCAAATGACGACACACTGAGGTGTGGATTTTTAATGTCAGTGTGATCAATGTGCCAACCTACTGTGAAGACATTGCTTGGTGCTGTTTTCTTTTTGGTTCCTTACTGAAACAGGAAAGAGGGGAAAAAAGGTCAAGAAAAGGGTGAGATCAGGATAACAAAAAATCTGGGTGCTCAGGAATGGAAATTAAAAGAAGTAGAATGAAAAGAGGATTGAGTGTATCAATAGAAATGGATGGGAAAAGGTGAATGGAGAGATGGCAAAATCCAGGAGCAAAATAAGGATAATTCTGCGTAATTATTTTGGTTTTTTAATTCTTTTTGAAAGTTTAGGAACATGCATCCATAAATTCAGATGGATCTGGCAAGATTTCATTGTTGTGTCTGTCACACAATGGCTATGTTATAAGTAGAGATTTTTAATATGGTCTTCCCATATTCTTCTCAGCAACAAATGAAAAGAAATGAGAAAGGGAAAACAAAGAATGACTCAGGTTGATCATGTCCTGATCACAGGGTCGTTGATGGTCTGATTTTTGAATTCCACTGTCATTTCAAAAGAAAACACTTATTCTCATTTAGGAGGGTTTGCAAATTGAAGAATTCAGCAAGAACCAATTATATATGGGGTCAATGAAATTTTAATTATCCTTTGTCATAATTGAGCTGCATAATTATATTTGGGATGTGGACATGGCCACTTATATATTTTCTTCAGATTAGAAGAGCTCGAATTTTAATTTTATTCTAGTGAAGCTAAAGGTTATTAAAGCAAGTTTCAAACATGTCATCTGGTGAGTATTGGGTAAAGATTAGGGAATGAAAGTGGTGCTAGCATGATTATGTTTTTCATGGCTTGAACCAAACATTTTGTTTGCGTGTCTGTGTATGTTTTCTTTACTGGTGAATGCTAAACATATCTAGTCCTTGCTTGGCATGCTACATGCTGTGTTGAATGTAGTTAACTAGTTGGAATCTTGCTGATCTCGGGTTAAACATTGCCCTTATGATTGCTAAGTGATGTGCATGGTGTCCTGGTATATTACATGGTTTCAATGTTAGTGCCTAGTGGATTTAAATATTTTGCTCTTGAAGAAGTTTAGGGAAATAGAACTTGTTGAATTAAAGAAGTCAACCCAATATTTTTGCTTTATGGTTTATTTTCTCTATCCTTCATGAGTGGATTTTTATTAAAGGTGAAACTTTGGAGTTTGTGCATGAGTATTTTTCATAAAAAATGAACTTGAGTACCCAAATGAAGACACACTGAGCTGTGGATTTTCGAAATCAGTGTGATCATCATGGTACCCTACAGTGGGGAAATCACTTGGTGCTGTTTTTTATTCGTTCTTACTGAGATGGGAAAGAGTGGAAAAAAATCAATGGCAAAGTCAGGATAAAAAAGGAAATTGGATCTTCAGGAATGGACATTAAAAGAAATAGAATGTGAAGAGGATTGAGTGTATTAGTAGAAATGGAGAGGAGATGGAAAAAGGCAAATGGTTTTCAATTTTCTCTCTCTTCCCCCTACTCTATATGTTTTCTAGTTTTCTTTCTTTTTCCTCTGTTTTTGAATTCTAAAAGTAGTAATGAGACCTAAAATCTATTGTCTTTGTATTCGTGCCATTTTATGATGTTATGCTGCATGAAACTCTCTGGAGTAGCAGAGGATTTTAGTAAATATTGGTGATTTTATTATATTGTATTTATTCTATTGTAGTACAAATATCTATCTGGCACTACCAGTGAATTAGGCATTATACTTTTTAGAGCATATCTAGCTTTGGTGAATATTGCTAATGAGTTTTGGCTTTGAATTTTTTTTATCTGAATTTGTTAATCAGGGTTTCCGGAAGGTTGATCCAGACCGCTGGGAATTTGCCAATGAGGGATTTTTAAGGGGTCAAAAACAACTGCTTAAGAGTATAAGCCGGCGAAAACCTGCCCATGGACATGGACATCAGCAGCCACAACAATCGTCTGGACACAGCTCTTCTCTAGGTGCTTGTGTTGAGGTCGGAAAATTTGGCCTAGAGGAAGAGGTTGAGAGGCTTAAAAGGGACAAGAATGTTCTAATGCAGGAGCTTGTTAGGTTGAGGCAGCAGCAACAGGCTACTGACAGTCAGTTGCAAACCATGGTGCAAAGACTTCAAGGGATGGAGCAGCGGCAGCAACAGATGATGTCATTCTTGGCAAAGGCTATGCAGAGCCCTGCTTTCCTGGCACAGTTTGTGCAGCAGCAAAATGAATCCAGTAGACGCATTACAGAAGCTAACAAAAAACGGAGGTTCAGGCAGGAGGGTGCCCCTGAGAATGAGAGTTCTCAGCCTGATGGACAGATTGTTAAGTATCAGCCTCTCATGAATGAAGCAGCAAAAGCTATGCTTCGGCAAATCATGAAGCTGGATACTTCTTCTAGGTTGGAGTCTTATAACAACAATCTAGATGGTTTTCTGATTGACAATGGGGTAGCTTCATCCAGTGCTTTAGACAACAGGAGCTCTTCAAGTCGTACATCAGGAGTGACTCTTCAAGAGGTCCCACCAACTTCTGGAAAGTCCACTTATATGGAGGCAGCTTCAGGGATATCAGGCCATGGCCCTTCATATATCTTCCCCCGCATCGCTAATTCTGAAAAGGCTCAGTTTCCTGATACAGGAGTCGGAGCACAAGAGGCACCCCCGATCTCTATCCCTCAGGAAGATGCAATCAATCCACAGCTTTCTCAAAAACCAGACATGGTTCCAGACAGTATGACTGATATTCCTACTGAAGATTTCATGGAACCTGTGATGGACAATGATGGATATATGGATTCATTTGGAATGAATGGGACAATACCTTTAGAGATTGATAGCATTTCCCCTGATCCTGATATTGATGCATTGCTTGAAGATTCTAACTTCTGGAGAGAGCTTCTCGTCCAAAGCCCAGTAGCTGATGATATGGAATCAAGCTCTACAGATGGGCAGACCAAGGGAAATGATTTGCAGAAAATAGAGAGTGGGTGGGACAAATCTCCGCATATGGATCAGCTTACGGAACAAATGGGGCTTCTCTCCCCGGAGACTGAGAAACTTTGAACTTTTTAGCAACTGTACATTTGTATCACATCAATCAAGGCAACCACTTTAGATACCGTTGTAACATCCGTAATACTATGGTCCCGATCTTTTGCCAGTTTACAAACAGACAATGCCTTTTGTGCCTGTTTACCCATGGTTTTGTTTTGCACATATGAAGACCAAACATCAGTTATCTTTTTCAAATTCTAGTCTGAAATTTTCTCTGCTCTAATCCTGATATGAAGTCCAAGATGTCAAGAAACTTAGCAAGTTTTCAGGGATTGGACTCCTTCTTGTCAGTGTTCACGGGCCATACTATTTATAATATCAACCGTAGATTTTGAAACGGGTGAATAAAGCTCCATTAAGTCAGCAAATGCTAAATTCTAGTAAGTTGAATCTCTTTCCCTTCTTCAGATCCTAAGCATCTATTTGAATTCAATGTGAATGATTAACTTGACATGACTGGACAAGTTATTACTAGCATGAGAGCAGCCTAATCCAGTTTTTAAGTCCTTCGAACTTTGTGGCTTTTATGTTGGAGGTCTGCTCCTGCTTGTGGCCTTTGTTCCGAGGCATTTGTGGCCCCATTTGAATTTTGTCATTTGCTCTTATGTCACTGCAATCTTAAGTCTAACTGTTTGATGGAGCAAATGAAGATTACCTTCTTGGAATGAAACAGTCTTTCGCTTTGTTTATTGAGATAGGAGTGGTTGGTAGGTAGAACTCCGTAACACTCCCCGCACTCTCCTCACTTCATTTTTAAATGGACAGACTTGATAGACACTGCTTAAAATTGATGTTTCATCACTCATCTACCTTCTTAGGCCTAGTGTCATGAAGGGTATAAGATAAGTAGTTTGAATGCGTTAGCCACCTTGGATAAGTTATATAGTTGGATGCCTTAGTTTGTCTAAAATTGTTCAAGATCTTCTGTCCTGTGCAACCAGAATGTAGGAAGTGCAGCTTCAAAATCAACACGAAACTGGAAGTATTCCTCTATTTTCTTGATCTGGCATCCTCGAGACAAGCGCGAGTCTTAATATAATGGTACAGGTTATTTTATTGTGACCTAGAAGTCGCAGCTTAGGGTCGCGGAAGGTTGCATATATCGAACTCTTCTTGAGACTCTGCAATGTGGGAGCCTCATGCACGTGGAAAGCCCTATTTATGTCCTTGAGAATAAATGGGATTTTAGAATCAACTCCTTGAGCTGAGAATTATGGTTATTCAAGAATAGACTATGTGGTACTTACAGAAGGAGAATAGAGTATGTGGGCTGCTTGTTTTGGTGTTTTCAAAGGAGTCAATGTTATTATTTAAATGATTAATGAGAAATCATTATTCAGAAGTCATGGGTCTGTGCAACTTTTGGTGCTCTGTTCATTCTGACAAATGTTTAGGCAGCAGCTTGAAAGCGTTCAGATTTTCTTGGTTAGACCCGTGGTCATGAATTATACTAGTGCTTCCTGAGTCATCGAACATCTGGGCTACCCTGCAGAAGTCATTTGACAATGGATTTGGGGGAGAGCACTGGAATAAGGAGACTCAAATATCAACCCCAGTGCAGGTGATTTTTTCTGACCTTTCGGTCGTGTAATTTTTGTGTAGTCTGATGGGCAGACTATTGCGAGAGACTTTGATGGAGAGGATTCATCCATGAATTTTTGGTCTATATGGATGGATGAAAGCTGCTTTGGCACAATCTTCAAGTTTTTGGCTAGTAGTTGTCTGGTGGTGACAGTTTTGCATCAGTAAAATCTTTATACGGAGTCTAGTCATCAACGCGAGGCTGCCCACTTACCCAAAATTCTTCTATTGGGGGGACTTGTGTATCGAGGCTCCCCCTTTTTAGAGGGACTAGACGGATTTTCAATCCAGTCTGTACTATTTTGCTGCGGTTATATATATATATATATATATTTTTTTTTTTTTTTTTAATTTTTTTTTAATTTTATCAATAGCTGATTGAATGCACCCAGAAAAGAAAAGAAGAAGAAAAACAGATAAAAAAAAAAAGAAGGGTGATTAGTTTTTCCAATTGCACGTACTATCAAATAGAATTTTGTCAGTGCCAAAGTGGGTATCGCGTAGATATTTAAATAAATAAATAAAACATCGATCTTAGTGCTATGCTAATACGAGGAACGGTCGGATCACATTAACATTGTTTAAGCGCAAGAAAATAGCAAGAGCTCTTGTGGTGGCAACCTGTTTCTGGTAACGAACGCCTTGCAAACTGAACATAAAGATAATAATAATTGTTATGGGAAGATCGGCTGTTGCATGGCTTTGCCTTTCTTCACGGGGCTTTGATCCTAATTTTCTGCCACACGGATCCCGCCGCCAGAGAGTTTTGTTAGTTCTAAGACGATTTGTTTGTGTCGTTGCGTGTCTATTGCCTCCCACTCTCTTCTCTCTCTCTCTCTCTCTCTCTCTCTCTCTCTCTCTCTCTCTCTCTAGAAATACCCACGCTTGGCTTATGGCCGATGGATAATTCCAATGTGTAGAGCTTCAAAAGACAAACAAACGCATACGGTCTCCCATGTTGGAATTAGAGAGTTGAATGCAAAATAAGCAGTTAGTAAAAAGTACAGATGGCAAGCATAGAATCCCATTCGACTGCCTAACTCAGCACACTTGCCAGAGATTGGCAATGTACATCACCAGAAAAACCTCGCCTGCCCCCGTGGATTTTGGGATAGTCAGGGCCACTTGTTTGCTCTCATTCGTGCCAATGCAAGCACATGTGGGTGTCCCCAATTGCTCTACAATCGCATTTCATTTAACTGTCTGATTGATTGGTATATTTGGTGCGTTCTCACGAGCATGGCAATGTTTGTGAATGATCATATAGAGAAGAGAGGAACAGGAATAGTGTTGGTTTTGCAACGAGTGTGTCAATGGCATTGGTGAGGGAGAGAAGGCATCAACAAGCACTCAGGCTATCCCTGCCACCACCAATACCAGCCGCCAACTTCCACCATCAGACCCCCCTTCCCGCATTGTTCTCTGCAATCAGTCCGGACTCCCCAGGTATTGAAAATCTCTCTGAACTTGAAAAATTGGATGTTCTCGGTCGTGGCAATGGTGGCACGGTCTATAAAGTACGCCACAAGTGCACTGCCGCGACATTTGCATTGAAAGTTCTGCGTTTCGATCAAGATGCCATTGCGTTTCGCCGACAGGCCGTGCAGGAGGCCGAGATTGTTAAGCGTGTCGATTCTTCTTATATCGTACGATGCTATGCTGTTTTTCATAGAGAAGATGAGCTGTGCTTTGCAATGGAACACATGGAAGGAGGGTCGCTGCATGATGTTTTGCTTGTGCATGAAGTATTGCCTGAGGATGTGGTTTCTGTCGTGGCGTGGGGCGTTTTGCAAGGGCTTCAGTATCTGCATGGAATGCAGATAGTTCATGGTGACATCAAACCCTCAAATCTTCTGATAAACGCCAAAGGGGATGTGAAGATTGCAGATTTTGGCGTGAGCAGGATCGTGATGGGTAAGCACGATGTATGCGATAGGTTCATGGGCACATCTGCGTACATGAGCCCCGAAAGGCTTGATCCAGAGGGTTGGGATGGAGATAATGCAGATGGATTCGCAGGGGATGTGTGGTCACTTGGGGTCGTAGTTCTGGAGTGCCTGATGGGTCGTTATCCATTGATTGGTTATGGAGAGAAACTGGACTGGGCGGCCTTGGTGTGTGCAATATGCTTTGGGGAAAGATTGGAGATGCCAGAGAATTCGTCCAGAGAGTTCAGAAGTTTTGTGAGGAGGTGTCTAGCGAAGGATTGGAGGAGGAGAGGAACCATAAATGAGCTTCTTGATCATCCTTTTGTCACTAGGATTCACTGTGGGTCTACAAGAGGGCTGTTTGATTTTGCATTTCATGGTTGAGCTGTTTTTCTCCATCTTCACGAACAGAATCAAACCCATCTGCTGACACAACTTACCCCTGCAGCCGACTCAACCCCTCCTATTTTCTCCTTTCATTCCCGAGTCAATTCGCTTCCTTTCATGTTAACGAGTTACTTTAAACTTCTCTCATGGCTGCTTTAAAATCAATGGAACGAAAAGAAGAAGAGAAAAAAATAAAAAAAAGTCTGGTGACACCTCCATGCGTAGAAAATAAGGTGATGTTATAATAAGATAAATACTAAGCTTGCTTTAAACCTCAACCGTTATTGAAATAGCACACCCTAGTTACTCAAGATCAAGCTTATTTAAATGTCTCTTATTTATAGTATTAGCATTTTATTGAGAGTTTAATTTACTCCTAAAATAAATGCAAGTTTGCACTTTTAAGGCAATGGGAATTTGTATTGACAAAAGAAAGCCATAAAGCCATAATCATGCCAAGCTCTGCGCCATGATAATGGGTGCCAATTGGAGAACCTTTGATGGCATCAACCTTAAAGACAATGAGCACACGCCAATATCCAGAACTCCCATCAAAATGATCTCATTCCAATCACCTGGCTAACATAACAATTGAATTACACGGGCCTTAGATTATGAACATTACAATAGGGACTCAATTTGGGAGTTGAAGCATGCAATGGCTTTTACTCAACACTTTTTACCAGCACTGAAGTAAGAAAAGAAGTCCAATATCCAATTGCAAGCATACAACTCAACAATGTAACTTCATTATTTACGCCTGATATAGAGTCAAAGAAAAGCACAGATGTAAAATGAGCGACAAGACAATGAGCGAAGAAAAGATCATCAGAAAGGGGATGTTGAAAATCTATTCTGCAGATTTTTTTTAGTTCATTTTCCTGCAGCAACACAGTCATTTGGCCTCAATCGTGTATAGATAATTGAATTAGAATCCTGCAAACAAAACAAGCAGAATAGTTCCGAATGATCAATTTAACATCCAAAATTTGTTCCATCAACAAATGTGTGTTCATATGATGAGCATGTAGATTTGTCAAAAATGCTTCCTTGGGAGACTTGCAGTTTAGACTCTGCAAGAACCTGTTATTCTGGTATTAAACATGCAGCAGAACTCACATGAGGTAGAATGAATGTATGAGAGCATTTAACAATATTATAGAACAAATAGGAAGTAGCTAAAAAGCAAATGCATTGTAATTTTAGGTAGAGGAAGAAGAAGAAGAAGAAGAAACTCAACTGTAATGTACTAACCTAAAGCTTTATACAAATTTTAAGCAACAGACATCTAATCTCATGGGCCCATAAATAGCTCTGTGAAGACAAGTAAATAATACCATGAGCCAATATTCGCAGGGTTGTATAAATTTTGCCACAATAAGACAGAGCATGGGTCATGAATCTTCTTCTTGATTATTTCTACACTACATGCATTTCAGGCATCAACAAGAGGAAATTGACTTAGAATAATGGCATTTTCCTAGCATGGACTCAGTAGGAATTTTCTTAGAAACAGTTTGAGCTTGTTGAGGCTTTTAATGTTTTTTTTTTTTTTTCTTTCTTGAGAGGAAGATTGATGTTGCAAACAATCAGTATACAGAACTACAAATTGTCAGAGACTCAGAGTTTATAGACAACGTCCTGAAAGTACAAATCTTGGGTGGTGTGCTGAAGCAGAATGGAAGCTAAAAAGGAAAGGGAAAATCTTGACATACCAGGCAAGGGGACAAGGTTCTTGTGACGGAGACGGCTAATGATGTTAAGTTCCGTCAAGATATATTCTTGACCCGTGGTTGTTTTTTCTCTGGAAGAACTTGATGGCTACCTGCAAATTGTCATTGTACAGCACCCCTCCGTAGACCATGGCAATACCACCTGAGCCAATCATATGCTTGTCATCAAAATTGCCGGTAGCCTTCTTGAGATCCTTGAAGCGGAATGCCCTGGGGTTTGGGAGGCTCTTTAGGGCTTTCCGCAATTTGAGGTCATCTGTCACTGGCTCCTTCCTCTTCTTGCGCATATAGTATAACATACATCGCACCCCAATCAGCAGCAGCAACAGCAGTGTTGCCAATCCAGGCAGGCCAAACCGAAGAAAGGTCTTGATCGCCTTATTATTATTAGCATTATTGCCAATCGTAGATGGCAGCAGCTCCACCGTCAGGTTCCAGGAAAATACGCAGTTAAGTTGGATGGAACTCCCAGTGGAAGCAGCAAAGCCAAAGTAAGAATACTGATTAACAAGCCCTTTGAGGTCAAGATCAGAAGTCAGCACAGGCACAAAAGGCTTGGCCTTCCCTTGCTCTGCCATGTACACTTCTAAGGACTTGTTAAAACCATTGTAATGGACCCAGACCAAGTAGTATGTGATGCCCATTGGGGCAATTTGGATGCCAAAGTCAGAAAGTGGCACGGTCTTGTTAGAAATGACACTATGAATGTCAAGACCTATGTGGTTGTCATCAGGGTCGAAATTCTCCTTAAAGGTATCAAACTCGATGGCCACAATCCCATTGGAGGAATTGCCATCCGTGGTGGAGTTGGTCAACCCCAAGAAGCCACCATTGCTGTTTAATGGCAGGTCGAGGTCGGGTGCTATAAGGAAGGCAAAACCCTCTCCGACAACAGAGGAGTTATCAATCCTAAATATGTTGATGAGAAAGGAGGAGTTAAAAGAAGCCACCTTTCCGCCACCCCCCTCGTCAACATTTTGATTTTTTTCTTCTTCTTGCCAGAGCTTGAAAGAGTGATTGAACATAACCCGGCCAGATCTGTGGGTAAGGTTGAAATTGCCAGCAGAATCAGGAGTGACTTGAAGAGCTCCGTTGCTGATAGTGGCAGGAGTCAGGACTGCAAAAGATGTGTAGTAAGAGCCATGGAATGGCCCAAACTGATTCTGATAGTTAGGAGTTTCCGAATTCTGAGCTTGGAGGACCCTGACAATGGCAGTAGCAAGCCAATGAGGGTGGAAAAGCAGAGGTTCACTACCATCGGCAGCTCCATAATTCAGATAAATGAAACCAATAAGATGTCGTTACACAAGATTCCATGGTAGCCAAGCCATCCGCAGGCCACTTTTTCTTTGCAGGTGCGCACGAGCATCTGCACCCCAATGCAAGGAAACTGCTAATGAAGCTTACAGCTTGCAATAGACAATTCTTTGGCTGCAAAGCTATATTCAACTTGAGTGGACCCAGACCGACCAGCCCAGAAATCTTCTTGTTAGTTTCGGTCAAAGATGGTGCTCTCTCTCTCTCTCTCTCTCCTTTTTTCCTGATGTGTCCTTGTTCCTACAATTTGTAAAGAGAACTTCATGGTCACATGTAGCCTCATGGTTAAAACACCCTTCTTGTGCAGGCCATCTTTCATTAGTCAGGTTCATAATTAAAAAATTTAGGTTGTCTTTGCGAAGGAATTGAGGCATTGCAACTTCTGTTGCGCTCCAATATGCTCTGATTCTACCGTCTTACCATCTGTGCTGTTTTTGAGGGAGCATAATTGCACTGCTTATGGGGAAAAAAAAAAAAAAATGAACAGAGATTTTCTATCATTGACTAGCAAGACCCAAAACAACATATTCCACTTTCCCAAGACGCGTCGCCCGGTTTTTAAGTTGTATGTTTATAAATGGATTAAAGTGTTTAACATAAAAAAAGTACGACTTATGTGAATATTTGTACTGAAAGATATAATCATATTATTATACTGTGCTAAAATAAATAAAAATACACAAGATCTTTGAATCTTGAGAGAGCAGATATAACTTGAGAACTTGGATTTTCAAATTGGATTTTTGTATCCACTGAGGGTTGAAGAAAATGTACAGGATTGGAGAATATTACAACCACCCTTGTAGTTCATATGCAACTGAACCTTCCAGTCGCAAGAAAATTAGAAAACCAAAGGATGAAAGGGCCTAAATCTAATCGAATAGCAATGGTTTTTACTTTCCTGCGACCCATCGGACACGATCTGTACGCCCATTAGGCCCCTAAAGAAAAGGAATCTGGTATGCCTCAATCATTTGATTTGGACTTACATCATTACCAAATGAGTTAACTTCAGGGGGTTCACAAAAGCAACTGTGATGTATATAATTCTTTTCACACTTGATTGCAGTATGCTGACTGAAGCTACAATAACACAATCTAAAGGGAAGTAGCGCTTGAATCACAACAATCCAGCTGAAGATATGATATAATTGAAGCCCTTGTTATGGATTTTACTAAGAATAGGATGGTGTAATTGACATAAAAGCGTTAGATAGGTAGGCATCAGTACTGCATCTACCAGGTCGCTCACTGTTCAAACGAACTCTAATCCATGTCATAGGAACCAACCCCTTTTCATTTCTGCTTCAATAGCGTTCTCTGTTTCGCTTTTCTTTGTACTGAACTACAGGGAGAGCTTCATTTAAATTAAGATCATTTCATAGCAACTTTAGAGTTGCAGGTTCAAGTCACAAAGCAGCCCATCCACAAAAGTAGGCCTAAGGCCATATACATGTAACCATCCCCAATTGAAAGTAGCATCTTGGACAAATCATAACAAACACTTAGAAACAGAAGATAACATAAGGCAGGGCAAAAGTATAAAAAAACTGAAAAACAGTCCAAATCCCAGCCATGTCATGCAGTTTGTAATACCAAGATTACAGCTTTTTATTTCCAACCTTCCCTGCTCTATATTGTACATTCATACAGCAAGACATCAATGAGTGTAAACACAGGTTTTTGTTCACTTTTGACTTGAGTTCTAACAAATGGCAGTTGTCCAATGACACCTACTAATATCTCACTTCATCGCTATTCACATTTTCAAAAAGAAGAGATTGAGAAAATTGTAGAGAAGATGTTGGGAGCTAGCGTTATGAAGCCTAGTATTAGTTTCTATTTCTCTCTTATTCTCTTAGTAAAGAAGAAATATAGATTTTGGAAGATATGCATTAACCATCAAGCATTTAATTGCATTGCTGTGAAAGATAAGTATTCTATTCCTATTGTTGATAAGCTATTGAATGAGTTGGGAGCTGCCTAATTATTAAACATGATTTGTGATTAAGTTATTATTAGATTTAGGTCTATGAAGAGAATATTTAATATATATATATATATATATAACTTTTAAGATATATGATGGTTATTATGAGTTTTTAGTTATACCTTTTGGGCTTAACAATGCTCATTCAACATTCTAAAGTTTAATGAATAATATATTCTAACCATATTTATGTAAATTTGTATTAATATTTTTTAATATTATTTTCAAGTGTAGTTCTTTTAATGCTTATCTATCACATTTACGAATATTTGTTACTTTGCATGAGTATGTCTTGTTTGTTAAGAAGTCAAAGTATAATTTTGCTAGCCAAATAATGGAATATTTGGGCCATTTTATTTCCAAGGAAGGTGTGACAGCGGATCCTTTTAAAGTTCAAGTAATACTAGATTAGCTAATTTAAAAAACAATTAAGGCATTACATGGCTTTTTGAGATTCAATAGTTACTATCACAAGTTCGTTTGTAATTATGGGAAGATCAGTGTTGATTTAATAACTCTTTTAGAGAAATACCCATTTAAATAGAGTGACAAAATAAATGTAGCATTTGTTCATCTTAAGCATGCTATGACCACTACACCAATTCTTGTCTTACCTAACTTTATTAACACATTTATTATTGAATTTGATATTTCTAAAGTTAGAATTGTTGTATTATTGATGTAAGAAGGTTATCTTATAGTCTTTACCAAACAAATGACCAGGTGAAATGACCTTCTTAGGTTGAGTAGTGGTACAATACCAGTTATTACTTATTAATAAAGATGACCTTATTAGAAGATGTTTAAGGTCAGGCCTTGCTTATACTTGTGAGGTACATAGTTAAGTCTTTTCAAGTGGACCAAGTTAATAAAAACTTACAAGATAGGGAAAAATTGTTACAATTTATGAAAGGTAATCTTGTTAAAGTTCAAACTCATATGAAATTGTATATTGATATGCACCATACTAAAGTAAGTTTCCAGTAAGAGATTGGGTCTATATCATGTTTCAACAATCTTATCAATTGTTCGTCATCATTTACTTATTAATGAAATTATCTTATCACTTCTTTGACTTGTACAAAGTTCCTAAACACATTAATCCTATTACTTATCATCTTAACTTACTAACAAGATTCAAAATATATCTTATCTTTCATGTCTTTTACATAAAAAGGAAATTAGAAGAGAATATGGTTACACAAAGTCAACTACCTAACATTACTTCTACTAAAGATGTTAATGTTTAGTTGCAAACTATTATAGACTGACATATATTCACATGTGAAAATTGAACTGCCACTTAAATTCTTATTCAGTGGATTACTCTTCCAATTAAGGGTGTTATATGAGAGTTTTATCATTTTTTTACGGAGCCATTTTCAAAATTTGTTACCAAAGAGCTTTAAGGACAAGGCTATGTTGAAAAGTAATGGAATGATATGATTTTCTTAATTTATAAGATTTAATAATTATCCTTTTTTTAAGTTATTTAGTATAATTATTTCCATATTAATGAGTATAATTAATGGAATCTTTCACGAGTAAGATTTTTTCTTAATAATGAAGTCAAACTATTAAGTTTATATATATGTAATGTCATATAACTTTATAATTCAAAAGATTAAATATATCAAAACTTTTAACTTATTATAGGCTGATCTCCTTGAAATGATTATTAAAGGCTAATTCTTTCAAAAAGTTTAATCTCTTATTTTTATATTATTTCAATTTTCTTATTAATAAATCTTAGTTTTTTATTAATGTTCATCAAATATGAGTTGGACCGTAATTTTCTTATATCATTTTAGTCCTTTTTTTTTCTTAGTTAATTTTGTTTGTTAGTTGCTTTATAGGTAGATAATTACAAAGCTTAATTTAATGATTTAATATATTATTATATCATTAACTTAAAAAAAGGAAACACAGGTAACTTTTTGTCCTTTCATTTCAAGCTACTACCTTTGTTATTTCTTTCCACTCTATAATGGCAACCTTTTGCTTTTCACTTTTCTTTTCTTACCTTTGTATGAAGCTTCTCCCCAACTTCTACTTTTCTTCATGAAGTTAACCATTTCTTTCAATTATTATGCTTGTCTAATTTAGTTTAGTTAGTAAATCATCATGCTTAAGATAAAAATTTATAAAGATTTCATGAAAAGAGGAATGCTATCATAAAACATATACATAAAGTGTTTTATAATAATGACATAAATTTAATAATTTATATAAATGACATGTTAGCTATTAGTAACCTTAGAAATGATATTTTTGAGAGAAACCAATAATGATGTTTTGTCATCCGATGACAACCCAATAACTATATATGATGGTCAAGCAATAGTTAACAAAGGCCTTAAGAATCAAAATTCTCTTAACTTTGAATAATTTTGAAGCATATGTTTGCTTATATTTTTTTCCTTTTGAGACCCATTATTAAGACACAATAATAAGATACAATCCTAGCACATAAGCTTACTCAAACAATTTTTTTTTAAAATCACATTATATGCATAAGAACTAATAAATATGTAAGTATACAAATAAAATATGCATAAATGTAAGTAAAAAATGCAATACCATAAATTACTACCCTTATTATACTTTTCACCTATCTTTATGCACATTTAGTTTGGTTTACTTGCATATTTTATTAAAACTCATGCATTTTGCATGATTTTTTCTTTAAAAAAATAAATTGTAATAAAAATATATATGATTTTGTTCATAGCTGATGTCATGACCTTTATGTTTAAGGTATGGCTAATTTCTCAATCCACTTATCATTTTTCTTTTTATTATAATTGCATAAGAATGTTATTTTATTGATAAATACATGTTTGAGTCTATTTTTTGTATTTAATAAAAGTTCTCTAATTTTGAGATACTTATCCCCCAATTTTAAGCTCTTAATCTTTAAATTAGTAATACAAATCTCTCAAAGTTTTTAGCAAAATGAGACAAAGTCTCCCAAGCCTTTAATTGAACAAGATAAGTCTCCTAAATCTTTAGGTGGGCGAGACAAGTCTCCCAAGCCTTCGTTTAAGTAAAACAATTCTCTTAAATCTTTTAACTCTTCAGTAGGGTGAAACAAGTCTCTTATGTCTCTCAAGCCTTCAGGTAAGTGATACAAGTCTCTTAAAGTCTTTAACTAAAAAATAAAAGGTTCCCACCCCTAAATATAACCGTTGTCTAGCTTTTTGCTTTTTCATTATCTTTATAATCATACAATTAACACTTTATTAATTTTATATATTTAAATCCATATTTATACTTGGCAATAATTTTCCTTTATTTATCAGCTATCAATGTCAACTTGTAACCCATCTACTTAGTTTTATTTTAATTATCATACTAATTTTGAAAGTGTTAAACTCTTTGAGAATGCTCAAAAAGCACACTTTGGGATGATATAGTAGTTATCCTCACCTCTCTTCTCCTGAAAAAAACTTTTAATGATACTTTGCATCCTAATGACTTACAACGAACTCTTAAAGTAACAAACCGAAGTTATAGGTTTTCCATAATGGTTGCCTCTCCTCTAAAAATGCCTCTGATAATACTTTATGTTCTTAAGGATCTATCAATAAGCTTTTTAAGTAACAAACTTAAGTAATGGTTTACTTAGTAGTCACCCTCCCACCCCACTTGTCATTAAAGACCTTCAACAATGATCAAAGTCCTGAAAGACCATTAACAAGCCCTCAAAGTAACAAATTTAAAGCAATAACTTGTTTAGTAGTGCCCTCTTCCTTAAAAAAGGCCTTTGATAGTGCTCCAAATCCTAAAGACCATTAATAAGTCCTTAAAATAATAAACTCAAAGTAGCAATATTAATAGTCATTTCTCCAACTAAAAAAATGCTTCGATGGTGCTCTAAGTCCTAAAAAACCATCAATAAGCCCTTAAAGCAATAGGCTCGAGATGGAAAGAATCTCCAAATCTTTAGTCAAGCATGGTGAAATGAGAGAGAAAAGCAATTTCTCAGCTTATATAGAGTTTTTAACCTTTAAGTAAGCATTTCATAAGTTATAGGAAGCATTTAACTTATGAAGAGTTCTCAGCCTTTAAGAAGGCATCTCTGAACTTGTTTAGAGCTCTTAACTTGTAAAGAGTTCTTAACTTTCAAAAAAATATCTCTTAACTTGTAAGGAATCTCAATTTCTAAGGAACTCTTAGCCTCGATGTAGGCATATCTTAATTTGCAAAGAACTTACAACTCATAAAGCACTTTTAGTCTTCAAGTAAGCATCTTTTAGCTCATACAAAGCTCTCAACTTAAAGGATATGTAAGGAACTCTTAACCTTTAGGTACGCATATCTTAACTTGCAAGGAGCTTACAAATCATAAGGAAATCTTAGCCTTTAAGTAGGCATTTTTTAGCTTACAGAGGACTCTCAACCTATTAGGAGTTCTTAACCTTTAAGTAGGCATCTCTCAGCTTATAAAGAGCACTTAACTCACAAGGAGCTTATAACTTATAGGGAACTCTCACCTTTCAAGTAAACATCTTTCAATTTTTAAAGAGCTATCTACTTATAAGAAGTTCTTAGCTTTCAAATAAATATCTCTTAGCTTGTAAATAACTTTTAACTCATAAAGAATTCTTAGCCTTTAATTAGATATTTCTTAATTCATAAGGAGCTTTCAACTCACAAAGAACTCTCAATCTTTAGGTAGGCATCTCTTAATTTGTAAGGGGTTTTTAACTCATAAAGAGTTTTTTGCCTTCAAATGGGCATCTCTCAACTTATAAGTAGCTTTTTATTTATAGAAAGTTCTTAACCTTCAAATAAGCATCTCTCAACTCCTAAGGAGCTCTCAACTTATAGAAAGCTCTTAGTCTTCAAGTAAACATCTATCAACTTATAAGGAACTCTCATTTTATAGAGAGCTTACAGCATCTAGGTAGGCATCTCTTAATTTGTAATAAACTTTTAACTCATAAAGGGTTTTCAACCTCCAAGTTGACATCTTTCAATCTCTATGTGATACATTTCAATTCAAAAGCTTTCAGTTTATACTTGTCAACTCATCCATTTACAACTCTTAATTAGTACCTCTTAAATCTAATTTATTAGTCTAAACTCAATTAGAAAGTTTGTATTATTTTAAGGAAAGGGCTAATGATAAGGATTAATTTGGATTAGACCTAATAGATCTAAAGCCAACAACTAGGTTAAGATAAAACATCCATAATAAGTCACCCAGTAATTGTCTAAGGACACCATTAACAACTAAGAGACACACTTTATGCAATAACCTAGATCATATACTTTATGCTAGCCAATCAAGATTCACTTGAGATCTTATAAATACTTAACCCTTATGCTTAAGATGAAGGGACTCTCTCTCTCTCTTTCTCTCCCTCTCTCCCTCTCTCTTTTTAATGGTTTCTTTCTTTTTCTCTAGCTCTTACCAACTAAAGCATCAAAATATTAACATCAGCCTTTAACCAACATCTCGTAACCTTTTTAATTTTCAAGCAACAGTCACTAACCCATCACCTACATCTCAGCTAAATGATGCCTTAACCTATCAACTACCTTTTAGTTTCGGTAATGACTTAACACGTCCCTTACCTCCTAGCTAAATGATAGTTCTAATTATTTCACACAAAGATTTATCTCTATCCTTCTATTACAACAAACTAAAGATTAAGGTACTTTGAGAGAATGAGTTCATAATGTATAAATATTTCACTAGTTTTAAGTTATGATAAATAACATTCAAATTTTCAACTTTTGTTGTTGACAATGTATGATACCAACCTTTCCTTAATGTATCCACTTATTTATTGACTTCACTAAAATTACAATATAACTAAAATTCCAAAACCAACCTAGTCTTTCTCCATCAAATCATGAGGTTGTGGGAGACTCAAATAAGGCCTTCACTCTAACATTATTTCACATCTACTATAGAGTTATGCTCATTTTAGGCTTATTATTAGACTACACTTGTAGTTTTGGATCCCCTATCTAAATGATAACAATTTATTTATGATATTTTCTTTGGTCTATTAATAAAATTTTTCAAGTCAAAAGCAAAAGATTTCATTAATGGGCTAAAGTTACGTACATCATTAATAAAAGAAAAAACAAAAAACTGAGGTAAAGTTACTCCTTTTCTAAAAAGACAAAATGAAAATAGACTATATGAAATTAAGAATAAAAAGAATAAAAAATGACAATAAATGTCAATTAAGATCAAACTTCAACAAGCACAGAGAAAAAGGGAAATACACAATACAACTTTAGCCATTTTGATTAATTTCTTTTTGATTATGGGGCATTTCTCCTTGGCTCATCAATTCATGATAAACCATCTTATCATTTTAGGAGAAACTACAACAATGTGTTCATGATATGCATCCTTTTTTACTTTGATTGAAGACTACAAAATAATTCTAATAAAAGGACCATAAAATCAAATAAAATTAACCCATAAATTGTCTCTGCATTATGTTGATGGCAATAGGAGGAAGAAAACAAATTTCTTAAAAAATATTTTTTTATTATTTCACTTCATATATTTATATTCACACCACAATAAATACAATAAGATAAAACTTGCATTATTTAAAAAAACTATACTTAATAAATTTTAAACAAACAACGTCTGTTTATTTTCCCAACAAACATTCCTTACATTCATTCTGCCTACTATTGAAGATAAGGATTCCTATTATGAAATATGAGAAGTCAAGTTTTAATGTCAATTTGTCTTCCTAACACATCCCTCACATTTATTTTGCCCACTACTAAAGACAAAGAGTCTCACTACAAAAGATGAGAAGTTCAATTTATCTTTTTTGAAACATTATCAACACTTCCTTATAAACTTGACTTCTTCACAACTCTAATCATCTCTTTAAGTTATCGAAATCTATCTTTCTTAAGAGGTTTTGTAAATATAACAACTATTTGATCAAGAGCTTTGATATACTCTACCTCAACCTCCTTATTAGTAATACAATCCTGAATAAAATGAAACCTTGCATTTATATGCTTGCTCTAATCATGAAACACTAGTTTTTTGCAAGAACAATGGCCAATTTTTTATCCATTATAATTCTAATCACTCCTCTTTATGCAAAATGAAGTTCTCATAGCAATTTCCTTAGCCATATTGCATGACATGCATTGGTAATTATAGTAACATACTCCAATTCACATGTTAAGAGTGTCACAACTGGTTGTTTCTTTGAATACCATGCAATTGCATTTATCCAAAGAAAAATATAAGCCCAGTAGTACTCTTTTAGTCATCAATGTCACCAGTATAATCACTATCACAATATCCTTTTGAGTAAACCTCATCTGAAGAAGTATAAAAAATGTCATAATTAAGACTACCTTTTAAATATTAAAGAATTCTCTTTGCAACTTACATGTGTTCTTCACTTGGATTCTCCAAAAATCAACTTACTGATCTTACAGTAAATAATATGTCAAGTTTAGTATAGGTCAAGTACCTTAGACTTCCTACAAGACTTTGAAATGCAATTAAATTGACTTTCCTTAATCCATCCTCCTTGGAGAGTTTTAACCAGTACTTTATCAAAATATTCACAAGATTACACTCTATCATCTTAAACTTCTTCAAAATCTCTCTTACATACGCCTCTTTAGAGATTAATTTTTTGTCACTCCATTGTTTTACTTCTATCCCCAAATAATATGACATAAGCCCTATATCATTCATCTCAAATTTTTGTGCCAATGCCTTTTTAAAGTCATCATACACTTGTGAATTATTTCCCATAAGAATGAGGCCATCCATATAAATGCACATAAATAAAATATCATTTTTCTTTTTTTTAACATAGAGTGCATTTTCACGAATGTACCTTAAAAAACCATTTTCATAAAGATATTTGTCGAGGTGACTATACCAAGCCCATGGTGCTTGTTTAAAGTCATGTAACGCCTTTTTCAATTTTAATACCTTATCTTAATGACCTTCAACTGTAAATCCTTTTGGTTATTCCACATATACTTCTTCTTTAAGAGCACCATTTAAAAAGTCTAACTTCACATCCATTTGATGAATTGTCCACTAATTTTATGCCATAAAAGTAACCAATAACTATATTGTCTCCAAGTGAGTAACAAGAGCAAATACATTTTCATAATCCACGTCATGCTTTTGTTTATATCCCTTAGCAATTAATCTTGCCTTATACCTCTTAATTTCCCCTTTTGCATTTTTCTTTAGCCTATAAATCCATTTAACTCCAATTACTTGATGTTCTCTTAGTAGTATGGCAAACTCCCAAATGTCATTCTTCTCGATGGAATGAATTTCTTCTTCTATAGCTCGAACCCATTTCTTGTCTTTAACAACCTCTTTAAAACTTAAAGGTTCATCATTTGCAAATAAAAATGATTTTCACCTTTTATTCTTTCGGTAGCATCATAAAGATCTATTATACCTCAAAGTCTTTAAGGTTGTTCGCTTGAACTTATTGAAGAAGGGGCTAAACTTTTGCCTTCAATCTCTTGGTCCTCATTCTCACCTTTTTCCAAATAAGGAAGAAAACTATATGTCTCTTCTTCTTGAGCACTCCAGTCCCATGAAGTATCTTCTTCAAATTCTACACCTCTACTAATTATAACTTTTTGGAAATGGGATTGAAATATTTGTACCCTTTACAGTTCTTAGCTTAGCCAATAAACACTATCTTCTTACTCTTATCATCAAGTTTTGTCCTTTCATGTTCAAATACATGAACATAACCAATAGATTTGAAAACTCTTAAGTGCCTTACACTTGGCTTCCATCCACTTCATACTTTTTGAGAGGTTACTTTCTCCAAACTCCTTATAAGTGAACGATATGAAAGATAAATGGCACATATAACAACCTCAGCCCAAAACTCCTTAAGCATATTTTTACTTTTTAGCATCGTCCTTGTCATGTCAAAAATTGTCTTATTTTTTTCTCTTTGTGACCCTATTTTGTTGTGATGCTCATAGGATTGTCATAAGACGTCAACTACCATTTTCCTCACAAAAAACCTTGAATTCATTAAAAGTGAACTCTCTACCTTTATTAGTTTTTAGAGTTTTAATATTGTATCCACTTTCTTTTTCAACAAGAAATTTGAATTTTTTAAATATCTCAAAAACTTTACTCTTACTCTTTAAAAAATAAACTCATGTCTTCCTTATGTAATCATTGATGAAGAGCATAAAATATGAGCTCTTACTAAGAGATTGTGGATTGATAGGGTCATATACGTTTGCATGCACAAGTTGTAAAAGCTCAATTACTCGTGGGAGTGACACCTTTGGAAAGCTCTTTCTTGCATGTTTTTTGAGTAGACATGTCTTGCACAATTGATTAAGGTGATTGAATTTAGAAACTCCTTTCATCATATTCTTTTCTCCTAGCATCTTAAGCCCTTTAAAGTTGAGATGCCCAAATCTTATATACCAAATCTATAAAGGATCCTTAACACAAGCTTGTAAACACTTTGCTTGCATTGTTGTCACATTTAACATGAACATTCGGATTTTTGTCATGGCAACTTTAGCAACAAGTCTATCATTTTGATTTCGAAGTTACAAATAATTATTCTTTATCTTTACTTTGTACCCACTCTCCAAAAGTTGACCAATATTTAAAATATTGATCTTCATTTTTAGAATGTAGTAAACATTATAAAGAATTTTATAGTCTTTATCCTTTGTAGACAAAGTCACTGACTCTTTTCCCTTAATTTCTACCTTTGTATCATCTCCAAAATGAACATTCTCAATCACTTTTGTATTTAACTGCACAAATTTGCTTTTATCTCTGGTCATGTGGTTGCTTACGCTGTTGTTAAGATACCATGTGACATCTTTGTCTACAAAGCCTTCCTTTTGAGAAAGCAAAAAAGTATCACCTTCCACCTCTTTATGCTCGATAAAGTTTGTCCCCTCCCCATAACTCTTAGTTTAACATTCCTAAAAATTGTGACCTTGCTTCCCACATGTATAACACTTTACTTGGTTTTTGTCCTTTCTCTAGTTATTGTTTCTCCCCCATCCATGGCCTCTTTGAAAACTCTTATTTCCACCTTCTTGAAATGAATTTTGCTCAACTCTTCCTTAACTGCAACCATAGCCCTATCCGTAACTTCGACCTCTACCACAACCTCAACCTCGACCTCTTCCTCCTTTCTCATTTCCCTTAGGATTAAAGGAAAATTTTGCTTGCAAAACTTGCTCCTCAGATTCTTGTTGGATCCTCATCATTCTCTCTTCATGAGCTAACAATAATCCATTTAACTTGTCAATGGTTATGGACTCTATGTCTTTCGATTCTTCAATTGCCACCACTACATGATTGAATTTCGCATTGAGAGAGTGCAAAATCTTCCCTACTACTCTTGCAACTTCAATCATTTCATCGAGCCACTTTATTTGATTCACCACCAACAACACTTAGAGTAAAATAATCTATTATGGACCCATTATCCTTCATCAAAACTATCTCAAACTCAGCCCTTAGAGTTTGAAGCTGCACCTTCTTCACTCTATCAACTCCGACTACAGAATTCTTTAGGATTTTTCATGTATCCTTTGCTTTTGTCACATTGGCTATCTTCTCGAACATGTCATCATCTAACCCTTGATGAATAATTGAGAGTGCACTTTGATCTCTCTTCTCTGCTCACTGTCATATTTCTAATTCAACCATGGTTGCAGTATCCTCATCAATGGGATCTTCATATCCCTTCTCAAGAGTATCTCATAAGCCATGTGACCTAAGTATGGCTTTCATGTGTAGCACCTATGGGTCATAGATTGTTTTGGTTAGTTGTGGGTATTGGAAGGTGATATTTGTTCTGGTCATCATTTTACCTAGGCTCCTAGATTGTCAATAGTGGACGATACAATGACAAAAGATCGAAACAGCTCAATTTCGGAGAAAAACGATGTTGCAGAAGCGAAGGTAAACACCAATTCCAATTTTGTATCTGAATTTAAAAATAAAAAGTATAGAAAGCACAAAGACAATAGGGAAAGGAAATCTCGAATTCTGACAAAGGGTAAGAGAGAAATCTTTTATTTAAACTCTAATACGACTTTGTTGACGGCAATAAGAGGAAGAAAATAAATTTTTTGAGAATTATTTTTTTATTATTTTATTTCATATATTTATATTCACATTATAATAAATATAATAAAATAAAATTTATATTATTTAAAAAAATTACCTATAATAAATTTTAAATAATGTCTGTTGCGTTCTTTGCATTTATTCTGTTGGTTGCTAAAGACGAGGAGCCCGTCACGAAAGACGGGAAGTCCAATTTCTTACACGTCCGCCGCATTCATTTTGCCTACTCGCGGCCCGCACCGAAACAGTGCTTTACCCCTAGATGTCCAGTCAACTGCTGCGCCTCGACGCATTTCGGGGAGAACCAGCTAGCTCTGGGTTCGAGGGGCATTTCACCCCTAACCACCACTCATCCGCTGATTCTTCAACATCAGTCGGTCCGGACCTCCACCTAGTTTCACCCAAGCCTCATCCTGGTCATGGATAGATCACCCAGGTTCGGGCCCATAAGCAGTGACAAAACTCCATAAGTCGAAGTTAAGTGAAATTTCTCAATTCCTTTCCAGTTATATCTGCTGCAAATTCCAATTTGAGTATAAAATTTTCCCGAATAGGTCAACCTTCCAGGCTGCTGCCGAATCCATGGGCAGGCAAGAGGCAACCTGGCGAACTGAAACATCTTAGTAAGCAGAGGAAAAGAAAGCAAAAGCGATTCCTGTTGAAAATGGGGAGTCTCACTGTGAAAGACGAGAAGTCCAGTTAATCTTTTTCGAAAAATTCTCGACACATTATTCTCTAGCAGTTGTCTCGAAGCTCATCGTCCCACCGCCATCGCTGCCTCCTGCTACTTGGTCCTCTGGGTGATCAGCAATGATCTCGAAGCTCCTGCTCACAGTCGCACTGCTTACACTTCCACTGAAAGCTCCGCTTGCCATGGGAGGCCACGCGAAAGCCGGCTTGAAAGGCGGCACTTCGGGCACTGACATTGATCCTGATATTATTTGAAGGATGGCCTGCGTTACAGGCCTCGAATTTGGGTTAGGATGAAAACATGCCCGCCCAAGCAGCAACAATCTCTCTGCTTCCTCAACCATGTAGTGATTGCCCAGCTTCTCATCCACAGCCTCCAAAATTCGTCCCTCGCGATGAAGCCCCCATGCCGAATCTCCCAAAGATGGGAAGCCTGCAATCTTGCTCAATAGGCTCTGGCCGCAAGCTACCTCCAGAACCAAAACACCAAAGCCATAGACATCTGACTTGCATGACAATACACGTTCGTCCGAGAATGAACTCTGGGGCAAGGTAGCCCATTGTTCCGCGGATTGCCTCCCCAGAAATAGAGGTCCTGTCGTCAAATACGAGACGGGCCAACCCAAAATCTTTTAGGCGAGCGTTGAGACCAGAATCTAGCTAGATGTTTCCTGGCTTAATGTCTCCATGCACCACTTCATAGCCATGCTCGGTATGGAGATAGATGTTTCCTGGCTTAATGTCTCCAAGCCCTGACACGAACTTGTATCTTGTATTCCAGTCTAGGGTATTCCTCTCTGCTGGTCCATCGAATAGGCATTTATCTAGGCTGCCATTAGGCATGAACTCATACACCAGAAGGAGATTTCCATTCTTGTAATACCAACCTAATTGGTCAATTTACTTTGAATCACATGTCTTGCCAATCCAATTTAAATAAAAAAAAAGTTCATAACTTTGCAGCACAAGAAACATTTATTAAGAGTAGATTCATCATATATGTTTTATAGCTAATGAGCTATAGCTCTACGGTACTAGAGCTGTCTCCAGCGTTAAAAGTCTTGAGTTCAGCTCCAAGTTGAAGCCAATTAATCAAAAAAATCAGCTATGTTTTACAGCTTCTAATTGTTCCGACAGATTCCTCGTGACATGATTGCGTCCATTTTCTTTGTAAAGAAAATATCTAGATTTCTTTCCTCTCCTTTATTCAATGGTAAGGTCATGTATTTTCTTTTTGAATATTTCTACACTACACGCATTTCAGGCATCATTAAGAAGAAATTGACTTGGAATAATGGCGCTTTCCTAGCATGGACTCATTAGGAATTTTCTTAGAAGTTAAACAGTTTGAGCTTGTTAGGGCTTTTAGCGTTTTTTTTTATTTTTATTTTTTTTCTTGAGAGGAAGATGGATGTTGCAAACAATCAGTATACAGAACTACAGATTGTCAGAGACTCAGAGTTCATAGACACCGTCCTGAAAGTCCAAATCTTGGGTGGTGTGCTGAAGCAAAATGGAAACTAAAAAGGAAAGGGAAAATCTTGACATACCTAGTAAGGAGACGGCTAATGATGTTAAGTTCCGTCAAGACACATTTTCGACCCATGATTGTTTTTTCATGGAAGAACTTGATAGAAACTTTCAAACTGTCATTGTACAGCACCCCTCTGTAGACCACAGCAATGCCACCTAGACCAATTATATGCTTCTCATCAAAATTGTTGGTAGCCTTCTTGAGATCCTTGAAGCGGAATGCCCTGGAGTTTGGTGGGCTCTTTAGGGCTTTCCGCAATTTGAGGTCATCTGTCACAGGCTTCTTCCTCTTCTTGCGCATATAGCATAACAAACATCCCACCCCAATCAGCAGCAGCAGCAGCAGCAGTGTTGCCAATCCAGGCAGGCCAAACCGAAGAAAGGTCTTGATCGCCTTACTATTATTAGCATTATTGCCAATCGTAGATGGCGGCAGCTCCACTGTCAGGTTCCAGGCAAATACGCGGTTAAGCTGGATGGAGCTCCCAGTGGAAGCAGCAAAGCCAAAGTAAGAATACTGATTAACAAGCCCTCTGAGGTCAAGATCAGAAGTCAACACAGGCACAAGAGGCTTGGCCTTCCCTTGCTCTGCCATGTACACCTCTGAGGACTTGTTAAAACCATTGTAATGGACCCAGACCAAGTAGTATGTGATGCCCATCGGGGTAATTTGGATGCCACAGTCAGAAAGCGGCACGGTCTTGTTAGAAATGACACTATGAACTTCAAGACCTATGTGGTTGTCATCAGGGTCGAAACTCTGCTTGAAGGTATCAAACTCGATGGCCACAATCCCATTGGAGGAATTGCCATCCGTGGTGGAGTTGGTCAACCCCAAGAAACCACCGTCGCTGTTTAATGGCAGGTCGATGTCGGGTGCTATAAGGAAGGCAAGCCCCTCTCCAATAACAGAAGAGTTATCAATCCTAAATATGTTAATGAGGAAGGAGGTGTTGAAAGAAGCCACCTTTCCGCCACCCCCTCCGTCAACATTTTGATTTTTTTCTTCTTCTTGCCGGAGCTTGAAAGAGTGATTGAACATAACCCGGCCATATCTGTGGTTAAGGTTGAAGTTGCCAGCAGAATCAGGAGTGACGTGAAGAGCTCAATTGCTGATAGTGGCAGGAGTCAGGACTGCAAAAGATGTGTAGTACGAGCCCAAACCGATTCCTGATGGTTAGAAGTTTCCAAATTCTGAGCTTGGAGGACCGCTGGCAATGGCAGTAGCAAGCCAATGATAGTGGAAAGGCAGAGGTTCACTACCATCGGCAGTTCTATAATTCAGGTCAATGAAGCCTATAAGATGTCGTTGCACAAGATTCCATAGTAGCCAAGCCATCCTCAGGCCACTTTTTCTTTGCAGGTGCGGACAGGCATGACACCGCAATGCAGGGAAACTGCTAATGAGGCTCACAGCTTGCAATAGACGATTCTTTTAATTAATAACGGTCGCAAGGCAAGAACTACTTGGGGTGCACAGCTATATTCAGCAACCCAGACCGACCAGCCCAGAAATTTTCTTGTTAGTTTTGGTCAAAGATGATATGCACTCTCTGTCTCTCTCCTCTTTTCCTGATGTGTCCTTGTTCCTAAAATTTGTGAAGAGAACTTCATAGTCACATGTAGCCTCAGGGTTATGACACCCTTTTGTGCAGGCCATCTTTCATTAGTCGGGTTCATAATTAAAAAATTTGGGTTGTCTTTGCGAAGGAATTGAGGCATTGCAACTTCTGTTGCGCTCCAACATGCTCTGATTCTACCGTCTTTCCATCCATGTCTGTTTTTGGGGGAGCTTAATTGCACTGATTAAGCGATTAATTAAAAAAAAAAAAAAAGAACAGATTTTTTATCATCGCCTTGCAATACCCAAAACAGCATATTCCTCTTCCCGAGATCTGTCGCCCGCTTTTTAGGTTGTATATTTATAAATGGATTAAAGTGTATAAGATAAAAAAAATGTACGTCTTATGTGAATATTTTTACTGAAAGATACAATAATATTATTATACTGTACTAAAATTAATGAATATACATAAGATCTTTGAATCTTTAGAGACAATATATAACTTGAGAACTGGGATTTTCAAATTGGATTTTTATATCCACCAAAGGGTTCAAGAAAATGTACAGGATTGGAGAATTTTACAACCACTGGTGTAGTTCATACGCAACTGAACCTTCCGGTCGCAAGAAAATTAGAAAACCAAAGGATGAAAGGGCCAAAATCTAATCGAATAGTAGTGGTTTTACTTTCTTGCTGCCCATAGGACAAGATCCGGTACATTCAAACCGTATTGAAAGTCTCCAGTTAACGCAATTTTTGTGTTTCTGCTTTCTACTTATGTTCCAAAACAGTGCAGTAAGTGCCCCACAAACTCTTCTAAGTAGAATTTGGGTCCAAAACTCAGACAAATGTTAGGAGTGAGACCAAAACTCAGACAAATGTTTGAAGTGAGACCAAAACTCAGACAAATGAAGCTAAAACAAGCTTGTACTTGCCGCCTCCAAACTCAAATTCTTAGGTATGCCTCAACCATTTGACTTGGACTTACATCATTGCCAAATGAGTCGACTTCAGGCGGTTCACAAAAGCAAATGCGATTTATATAATTCTTCACACTTGATTGCAGTATGCTGACTGAAGCTACAATAACACAATCTAAAGGGAAGTAGTGCTTGAATCACAACAATCCAGCTGAAGATATGATATAATTGAGGCCCTTGTTATGGATTTTACTAAGAATAGGATGGTGTAATTGACATAAAAGCATTACATAGGTAGTTATCAGTACTGCATCTCCCAGGTCACTCACTGTTCAAACAACCTTTAATCCATGTCATAGGAACCAACCCCTTTTCTTTTCTGCTTCAATAGCATCCTCTGTTTTGCTTTTCTTTGTACTGAACTACAGGGAGAGCTTCATTTAAATTAAGATCATTTCATGGCAACTTTAGAGTTGCAGGTTCAAGTCACAAAGCAGCCCATCCAAGTAGGCCTAAGGCCATATACATATAACCATCCCCAGTTGAAAATAGATATCTTGGACAAATCATACCAAACACTTGGAAACAGAAGAAAACATAAAGCAGGTAAAAGTGAAAAAAGAATTGAAAAAACAGTCCAAATCTCAGCCATGTCATGCAGTTTGTAATACCAAGATTACAATTTTTTTTTTTTTTTTGTCCAGCCTTCCCTGCTCTATATTGTGCATTCATACAGCAGGACATCAATGAGTATAAACACAGGTTTTTGTTCACTTTTGACTTAAGTTCTAACAAATGTCAGTCATCCAATGGCGGCAATAGAGTTCAGTTCAGAACAAACTTTTCAAGTAGCAAGTTGAAAACAAGAAATCTTTCAAGAGCTTATGAGAGATCCAGTGGCCAGACTTCACTACGTCCTGTGTCTTCATGCAACTTCTTTTGGATTTCATCAATAAAACCAGCTTAAATTAAGTCACTATTAGTCAAAGAAGCTCATTTACCTGAAGTCAATGGATGCAAGATGTGACCTGTCAGAAAACCTCAAAATCTTGTTGGTGGTGCTGACTTCCTTGTCTTTGTTATTTCCATCTTCTTGTTTAGAAATCCACCTGGAACAGCATTTGGAAACAGCAGACAAAACCATATGTGTATACCACAATAAGAAAGCAATAAAGGTTCCATTTAAAAATAATAAAATAAAATAAAATAAAATAAATAAAACATAAACATAAGTTATAGAGAGCTGGACCTGGATAACACAAGTATAGCGGACTTCCAGTACAAAACATGATTCAGACAATATATGACAAAAATAGGCACATGGAAACAGAGAGGTGAGACCATGTGGGAAAGATTTCAATATTAATCAATGTTGCTATTCTGGAAATTTAGATTTCTTGGAAAGTTGCCATAAGCATGTGATGTTTTATCTTCTATTGTTCCAAGGATCTTTCAAACAGAATTTTCTGCTTCATAAGCATCAACAATTTTTTATGCTCATTAAGACAATCTATTTTCTACCATGATTAAGAGGATGCCACGGAAGTGCATGCTAACTCAATGGTTTCAGTCTAAAAGATCCCTTTGGTTCTCAACGAATGAAATATAAAGTCATGCTATTAAATCATCAGATCTTTCAATAAGCATACAGAACCAATAAAAACACACTAGGAACTACACTCTTGGGTCTACATACAAAACTTGATCTTGAACCTTGATGAAAATCATAATCACACCATGTTGTCCCACTGTAACTTTGGAGAAGAGAAAAAGCAACATAACAGTAGTCTGAGGATTTAAAAGTTGTTTTATATCCAATCCACCGGTACCTCTATTTGCAAAATAAAGTTATCCATCCCTCACATTATTCGTGACCAAATTTTAGATGCCATATGAATGGCGGTCAGATATTGCGAGAAATTCCTGACAAGGGAACAAGTAGAACAAACTGTACTTGGAAACAGAAATCATGCACAGATGTTCTTAGGTATCATATAATAATCCAACAAAGTAAACGATGTACAGGAAGCACTGAAAGCAAGGAAATCGAATCACAAACCTGATCTAGACATAAGATGGATACATGAACGGGGCCCTTCAAACTTCCAGTTATCTTCATCCAAGGATTTTACCTCCTTCTTTAGTGCAGCCATCAGATCAGCTTTCAAAACTGCAATGCAGGAAGTAATCAAACCTTGAGGAACTACAAAGGCTGCAGCTGGTTGTTGAAAACAAGACTAAATCGGCATGAATTGACATTATGTATATTTAAGAAGTGGATTTAGGACCTTTGCAGGCTTTATATTCTTTTAGCAACAAGTATAATCCCAAATTTCATTCTTCCGGGACAAATCAATAGAAAACTTGACATTCAAAACTCCAAATCTTTCTTCTCTTTCTCTTCCTCAGCAAGTTAAAGAAAATGGGCGAAGCAGAAGCAAACATGCAATAAAAGGAAGTGCTCTGACGGTGCAGAAATTCGAGAATCTATTGCGTCCATTTCATTCAAACTCTTCCCGAGTGCTCTTGGCCGCAAGACAAGGAATACGGTAACGGTCCAAAAGGGACAACAATTCCCAAAACTAAATCCAAAACATATCGAAATGATAAAGGAAAGGATCAAGATGACGAACAAGCAGGAAAAAAAGGAAAAAAAAAATTCCCAAAAAGCAATGATCTTGAAAACCAACACAGCCACGACCCAAAGAAGAAAATGCAGAAATCCAACGACCCAGATAGCCACTCGAAAGAAATTTTACTGAAACTACGAACAAAATTGAAAAATACCATGTGAAAATCGAAAGGAAGAAAAAAAAAAAAAAACAGACCACGCATGGCCTCATCCTTGCGATCCTGGATAGAGACGAGATCGGAAAGGAAGTGGCAATCGTCCAAAGAAGGATTGCTACTGCTTCCTCCTCCTGCCGAAACGATTGCTGGCGTTGACACCGATGAATTCGCAGGCGACGTACTGTTCATCCCGGTTTCTCTGCCGCTTTTTCTGGAAACGATGAGAAAATTTACGTTGCCAAAAGGGTTGCATCAAGTTCAACCAGAGCCCCTTGTTAAATTTCACATTTATCAGAATATGTGAGCTGGAAAGACGGATTGCTGGCACATTGTACCACGAAAGTTCTAAGTTCGTATCAGTCCCCCGCCCCACTGTTTTTTTTTTTTTCTTCTTTCTTTTTTTTTTTGGCGAAAAAATAAATAAATGAGCTAGTAATCAGTTTTTAACTGAAAAAATATCGAGCCGATGACTTTTAATACTATAAAAAAAAAAATGATAATTTTTTATCATTATAACACAGCATCAAGGGATTTTCCTTGCCCGAAAGCCTCTTCGACTACTAATCTGTTGTTGGAGAACGCTCTCCTACCCACCCATGAGAATGCCTCTGGTGGTGGGTGATGTTGTTTAATTTTAAATCCATCTAAACGCATTTTGATGCAATTCTAGCTTTTCGATCCTGTTTTATCACTAACCATCAATTGACGATTCTCCCAAATCGACTGCTGCTCCAACTTTCGAGTCAATTATAGATCAGTAATCCGCTTGTCTTGTGAAGGTTTTGTTATGATTGTGATAGTTTCGTTGCCCCGTGATTAGTGAGAGAATCTTCCCCTATTGTAATGGTCTTGCTGCTGACTAAAACAAGTACTTCATCGGTTTTCATTTTATCCAGAGGAGAACAAATCCAATCAGTCACATAATCCTTAGACCAAATCAATGTATTAAATCTAAATATTCTATTTTCTGTCTACCTCTTCAGCATTACTCTCGTTTTTCTCCAACTTCAACCCCAAAAGTCATAAACAATATAACAAAACACAAAGTACCGACAAACATATTTTATGTCCCATGAAATTCTCCTCATATCGATGTTTTGAGACGTAGCCACAATCCATGGTTGGATCTATAAGATGGCCGCATTGACTGATAAGGTTCATCTAAAAAATTTTCATAAATAAATATAGACTGCTAATTTGCTGATGAACGGTCACAAGGTTAGAGGATTATAAATACATTGTAGGAAACCAAAGAATTGGTAGACACTCATCACGTTAAAATTTCTAATCAACCACAATTACAAAAGCTTTAACGCCACTTTGGAAGCCATTGACACCAGAATACAGAAGAGAACAAACACCCCCAACCCAAAGAAACAACCAAACATCATCGCACCATACACCACCTCTGACCAGCATTGAAAACTCTTGTCAGACATTATCTTGCAAAAGACCATAACCAAAGAAATCAGTGAAGACATTCGCTATCCTGTTGCCAAGTGGTCCTTGATATAGTTCAATGACAAAATCAAGAAGACCTTTGGAGTAGGCTGCACCCTAACATAGCCTTTGCATTATGCCGTGAGGACTACTATGACAATGAGAAGCACGGTTCCGAAAATGACTAGAAGCAAGCAGGCCTGCATTACAGAGACAGATTTGTTATGAATGTGGCGCTAAAGACAGGAGAGATGCAAAATTCAGCACTTATCTCATGTAAAGTATGGATGATGCAATATTCATGAAATATTTCAGAAACTAAGTTGGCCTTCAGAGGAGGACTGCATGGAAAATAATTTTATGGCGTCTAATCTGTTAGACATGTAAGAGTTATGGATGCACAAAGAACATCCAGAGTACATGTATTTCATTCAATGTAATGTATATGTGAGTGCATTTGTGGGGGAAGGGGGCAGAAATAGAAGGAAAACAACACGCTAGAATACTGTAATATTACCAGTGATGAATTTGATCTTTGAGTCTTTGCCGCTTTGACAAGATGGGTTTTTCCCTGTGCAGTCGCTGCGTGGGCATTTCCAATATGGGAGCCAATATCATCTGCAACACATCCAGCAAAAGATGAAAGCAACTAAATAAATTATTCAAAACATGACAAATCAGAAATATTTGAAGAAAAGGCCCCACCAAGGAAAAGATGCACGTACCAATCATAGCTCCCTGCTCGTGCACGAGGACAGCAAGATCTTTAAAGATCTCATTCACCTCACCAATCTGCTGCTGAATTTCATGTATTCCCTGTTCTCTTTCCTCAACAATTGCCTCATTAAAGGCAATCTCATTGTCCAGTAGCAGGACTTCTTGTCTGCAGCAAAAAACATTTAAGAGCTAAGGATAAACCAGGTTACAAATCTATCGAGCACCATTATATCTACAAAATGAAGACAAATTGAGGCCAAAAGGAAACCCGACCTTGTGATTTGACGACCAAAGGTTAGCAAACCATTTGCCAGTCAAACTGAAAACCATTAAACAGTAAAATTCTGCGCACAAAAATTTTTATACCCAGTAACCACTTGGGGGTCTTAACATATTGTGGATCAAGAAAATTGACTTAAAATTTGTCATGATCTTCAAAACACTGTAGGGTTATAATTGAAAATTTTTGTGAAAAGTTGCTTTCTTACATACTCATGCTGTGAACAGAGAAAAGGTCACATTAGCTTATGTCTGTTTACAGTACTCACCTTCTTGACTTTACAAGAAGGGCTTGCTGTTCAGGAGTCTTATCTGAACTTAAATCTAACTCACCATCTGTATAGCTGCACATAGCATGAAAAAACCACAACATTAAGAACACAGGTAATAAAGAGAATAACAACTAAATGACAAATCAATCATTGAAAAAAAAATGCTGCGCAAGATATTTTGGATTATTTTATTTTGTGACATCCAACTCACTTTGACAAGCATATGAATGAATTTCTCAAATCAAACCACAAAATTTGATGGCCTTATAAGACAAGACAATCACCCGGAAGGAAGTACTGCCTGGGGAACAAATGGAGAATATGCTGTTTCGCGCTCTGCAGAGAGCCGTTGAGCCTTCTGAAATTCTTTTAAGACTGCTTGAAAATCTTTTGCAAGTTTAGCATCAGCTATCTTTTTGCTTGGCTGCAATTAAAAAAAAAAAAACAAAAAAACAAAAAATTAAAAATCCATGACATGAGTCACATAAAACATTCAAGGCTACAAGAATTAGCTGTAACCAACCCCAGAAGGCTGTTGGTAAATAACAAATTTCAAAAGGGATGCAATAAAATTAATGAAGAAAATAAGTATACAACAACAAACTTACACTGACTCCAGCACGATGATCTGTTTCACTAGCTTGTTTAAGTCTGGCTGAAGTATCTTTCACTAAATGCCCAATATGTAGCCTTGTCTTGTGCCTAGCATGCCAGAAAATTCACAATAAGTCTTAATCAGAAGAGAAAATCCCTACACAACTCTCTTTTACAACCATCAAATGACAGCAAATAAGTAGCAGAAAAATTATTCACTAAATTTCATATGGTGAATGTCAATTGTCAACATTATGGTTGAATTTAATCCAATAGTCACAATAACACTGAAAACAAAGCAACAAACTGTTACTAATTAAAAATCACATTGGCTTTAAATTTTAGTACAAGTTGGGGGCAAAACTAATTAGCGTGCGAGAATACCAAGTCCAAATATATTGAATATAAGTTCCTTGGTCAGTCACCACTAGCAAACACAAATAACGAATTCCATCTGCTAAAACCCTTCGTCAACACAAATAACCTCCATAAACCACATTTTTCACCCAAAACTAACCACCAAACACATCTTTTCTGTTTAATTCTATGATGACAAACAAAGCCAACACTTCTCCTAATCCCAGAAAATAAGCAGTCAAATACATTGTCTGCTCATTCAAATTATTTCTATCCAAATACATCGTCTTCTCCTAATGAATTAAGAAACCATATTGAGAAGGAAATTCAGTAAAAAATTAAATAAAAAAAAAACAAGAACAAGAAGAATCCAATGCGATCATATTAATTAATAATAAAAATAAAAATAAAAATAAAAAGAATCAGCCGCAGGTGCCCAATGAAAATGTTAAAAAAAAACAAAAAAAAAAAGAAAAGAAAAGGGAGAAAAGAAAAGGAAACGCACAATTTCTCGCGAAGCTCGGGGGTATCCTTGGGGGTGCCGAGGGTGTTGACGAGACGCTGGAACGTGGAGACGGCGGTGTTGATCTGGAAGATTCCGGAAGCGACGGCCTGCGTGGCGTCTTGCTTGCCGTTGATCATGCCCCTCCGCGACGCCGCCAACGTCCACCCCGCCTCGAGATCTTGAAAGCTCATGATTCTGTTTTCAATTTCCGATTGCAATTTCGACGACAAACAAGAATCCTCCCCCTCCTCCCCCGCGCTGCACCACCCTGCGCGGCCTTTTTCCCACCGGGAAAAGCGAGCGTTTGGCTACGGGAACGCGAAGACCCTAGAATAGGAATTACGTAAGCTGGTTTAGGTTACAACATCGAAGACAGGCCAAAATTTGCATTCGGACGTTAAAAAGGACAGCGAGGATTTTTTTTAAAAAATAAATTTTATATATAGTATTTATTTGAGTGAATATATATATATAATTTTATTTTATTTTCTTTAATTATAGAAATTATTTGATTAAGGTAATAAAAAATTTTAAATTTAAAAGATTTTATACTATACCATATAGTATTGGACTAACTGAAAGAAAACTGTTGATTTGTTTTTCTTAATTTTGAAAAATAAAACCTTAAATTTGAGGGATCCTGTGATCAACAACAATTTCGTCAAAGTTCTCTTTTTTTTTTTTTTCTGCGGCTTTGTATTTTTTTTTTTCCATTAAGTTTTTCTTCCTTATGTTTTCTTTATTCTCAATTTTATTTTGGATAATCAAGATTATGATTCAATAGAAAACAAGAATAGATCACCATAGGAGAACAGTAAATATCGTGGATCTAAACGAGGGGGTACAGGCGACAAAACCGACCCATAATGTCGTTCCATTTAACAGTAAATGACTCAACTTTTTTGTTTTTTTTTTTAATATTTTAATTTTAATTTGTTGTCTTTTGCAGGCATTGAACTTCTTGTCCCTTCAGATTGTGAATGATTTGGATCTCTTGCAATGACAATTGTTGAGGAACCTAGAAACTCAGTGGAACAATAAGTTTTACTTAACTTTGTTTTAACTGGAGTCCCACCCACAAAAAAAAAAAAAAAAAAAGTTTCACTTAACATTGAAATTAAGACTTTTTTTGTATGCTTTTCGATTAATTGAAGCAAACAGTTAGAATCATTGCCCTCGATTAAAATTTTGAATTTTTGCAAACAATAATTTTAAACATAGTGGCTGGGACAGTCACACGAAAAAAACAAAAAGTATTTTCCACGGGGTACAGAAGTGAGGTTGTCAATTCAGTGTTCTGGATGAAATAAAAAAGATTGCTTTCAGTCAACCAATCGGATGGCAATGAGAAGACTAAAGAACGAAAGATTAATAAACGGGGGAAAAGGTGTCCAATTTTTGGGTCAAGGAATTAACAAATTGGCACAATAAGGCAAACTGAAAAGGTTACGTTAAGTTAATTAAAATGAGTGTTACTTGTTATATAATTTAATATAAAAAATTTAATATAATAATCAATTAGGTATAATAGTAATTTAGATTATTAGATTTAAAATTATTTTATTTTTCTAAAAATAACTATTTAAAAAATAATAATTATTACAATAAAAAATAAATGATATAAAAAATATAATTATTATCTAAAAAAAAGTGAATAATTTTTTAATTAAAAATAATTCTCATAAAAAAATGATAATATTTGCAATTATATATATATTTTTTCTTTTTACTGTCAGAAAAAACGAAAGACAGAAGAAAAGAGAAAAAATTTTTCATAAAAAATTAAAAAATAATTCTCATTTTTATAATAATATTTCGATATTATGAATAATAATATATTAATTTTATTATAATTTATGTATTAGTATTCGTATAAAAGAAATTTTATATTATAAAAATATGAATTTTTATAAAAAAAAAATTAAAAATATTTACATATTCAACACTGATCGATTTGAGCTATTTTGTAATAATCTGTTTATTTTTTATTTCACGGATTTGTAATGCCCCAATTCCTTAATTGTTATTTCCCCTCATATTGAACGAAACACTGAATGATGGAAACCTACTTGATTTTTTCTTACTTTATTTGTACATAACTTTATTGAGTGACTGGCAGATTTAAGTTCATTTCCCTTTCAAACCCTCCTAATCTCTATCTTGCCGGAACATATAATGCAAAAATGACTCTCCTTCGACAAGGGTCTTCTCATGGCATCAAGGCCCTGAGTGTTGTTGTGATGTTATCGGCTGCATGTTATCATAAAGGTGCAGCTTCCCAACTTTTTCCAACGTGGCCACAAAGGGTACATATCAAATCCTCTTTCCATACCGTTCGGTGAACTGTAAAATGTAAATGACTTTTGTTACTGGCTTCGTCTTTAAGCTTATTGATGCCTCCTACATCTATTGAACATATTTCTTCGAGGGCTACAATACTTGAAAAAGCATTTTGGCTGCGAATCTGTTGTTCCTTCGGTGGGATTGAGCAAATTTTCTGTTTCCCGTCTTCCTTAGTACTGTGACATCCTGTCCAGTCTCTTCCTTCTTGAAATTGTTCCCTTCCTTTTTTTTTTGTTTTTGGGGGGGGGGGGGGGATGGATTAGCCGAAGCCTTATTAGCCGAGCAAAACATGACAATGCCACTGCAACGCAACTAATTTGAAGTTTTCGTAATTGGAATTTTTTGTATTAGTGTTGGAAATTAATTACATTAGCAATCGTGTTTCGCCTTGAGCCATTTGGGTGGGAAGGAGATGACAGACAATTGCTTTGATTTGAGTGATAGAAGAGGCATCTTTGTGCAGGTAAATTGCTTTTGCAATTTTGTGTTACATTCCTTAATATAACAAACCATGCTCACTTATAAGCCTTATTCTGGAAATGCGGCGACCGTTAATTTTATTCAAATCTTCATACGAAGGCATCTCATCAAATTCTAAGAAAATATACTTTTTAATAATCAAATTACAATAACAACAACATCAAAATCATAATTTTAAACTCAATTGAGTTTGATTACAAAAATATATGTTGGTATTTTAAACTCAAGAGTCTAATTGTAATAATTAAAATTTGTTTTAAAATAAATATACGTCGATTTTTTTAATATATTAATATAATATATAATATTTATCTAAATTAGAAAAAATTATTAATTTTCTTAATAAAATTTTTAAATTTAAAAAAAATTTCTCTCTCTCTCTCTCTTTTCAAGAGAAAGACTATTAGATCAAACTTAAACTTCTCATTTATCAATCTCAAAAAGTCTATTATTGTAATTCCACTTAAACCGGTCTCTCGCACCTCCTACAATTTCACTAATCTCGTTTTCCTCTGCTCTGTTAATATACTTAAACTCGACTATCCATACATATTCCCTTTTATTCTCTTAATTTCTTCTTTCTCTCCCTCTTTTTGCAGCGCCGGCCATATATATCTAGATCATCAAAGACAATACACTCACCTTCCAAGCGAGTGAAGTCATACCTTGTGAGATTCTCTCTTTTTATTTTTGTATTTGCCTTTCTCTCTATTTTTAATTTTTAATTTTTAGTTTTTTAATTTTTCTTCTTTTTCGTGTTGTTTGTGTCTGTAAGTGTCTTTATGTGTGCTTATACAATTTAGTGTCAGTAACAAATTAACGTAGTTCCTATTTACACTAATTTTCACTTTGTAGAAATTATATATGTCATATTGGAAACCTTCACTGTTATGATCCATGGATCCCATAGGTGGCTAAAGTACAGGTCTCTTGACTCTCTTCTCAACTTCATTGCCCTGCTGTGTTGTAAAATGCAGGCTTGAAGAGATGGGAGAAGAGCTGCAAGTTACGATGGATGAATTATATGAATCCGAACGTGAAGCAAGGCCATTTTACAGAGGAGGAAGAAGATCTTATCGTTAGATTCCATAACCCCTTTGGAAACGGGTTTCGTTTTCTTCCTGTTAAAATTGGCTCTGCTGATTTAGGTATCTATGTTATTGAAACCCGTTAGCATTGTTGAAAGAACATCCTGCTGGAAACAGCAGCGACACTAGCATGACCGAGAAACCTATTAGTTTGTTCGACGATTATTGCATGTTCAATGATTTCTACTGCATCCTGCCTGTATTGAGACAATACGGATTCATTTTGTTTCTCTCTTCTTTCTTTTTTATTTGTATTTTTCTTTAGGTGGGCCTGGATCTCAAAATAGGTGCCTGGACGGACTGAGAGTCAAGTGATGAATTACTGGAATACTCTTAAGCAAAAATGCCGGCTGCTAAACAGCAGAGTGGTAGGCTTGGCACCGACGAGAAAGGTGGCAGGATTGCTAAGTCTGGCTCAAAAAACAGCAGGGCAATGAAGTTGTCCAACACAACAGCGGAGTCGGATTCAACTCCATTTGCGAACGCCGACATAGCCAGTGATACCGCACCTGATCACAAGGACACTCCGGGGGCCATTGAGGCCTCACGCACTCAATAACCAAAATTCGAGGATAATTACGCTAACCCACTTTGGATTTTTGATGCTTCTCTTCAAATAGGTTCCTTTAGCATGGAGCTGTCTGATGGGCATTGCTTTGATCTTTCTTGACTTTGTTTTTATGAACATAATCAACGCTGTGGTTGCAACGAGTGGCAAGCCGCGAGACATGTACTTATTTTATATCCTTAATTTGTCTTTCTCTCTAATTTTTAATATATATTTTTTAATTTGTCTTCTTCTCTATTTGCTGTTTTTATCTATATGTGTCTTTAGGTGTGCTTATACAACCTAGTGTCACAGACAAATTAACGTAATTCCTATTCACATTGATTTTCAGAAATTATATATGTCACACTCGAAACCTTCACTGTTATGGATCTCATGGGTGCACCTCTGCGATTGAGATTGTTGGGCTGATTCTATAGGAGGAGATGATGGTAAGGGTAAACCTTTGAACAACTCTGTGTTGGTGTGCCGGCTAGAGTTGCCGAACCAAGTTTCAATAAGTTCCGTATCTATTTAAATTTGAATTTTGATTTTCTAGAATTTTAAATCAGGTCAATTTGAGATTTCGTTTTGGTACACAGTTTCTGCATCCATTTAAGGTGTTTAGATCTAACTTATTATTTGGCTTTCTCAAAAAAAAAAAAAAAAAAACGATTATTCTTTTGATCTTTTAGATTTTTGATAGGGACAATTAATATACTGTCGGTTTCTTTTTCTCTTAAGCAAGAATACACTTTTTGTTTCTTAAGGTGCGAGAAAGCACAATCCTTTTGTAGAATTGGGTCATAACAATTGAACGCCTGAGTTTTCTATCTATTTATTTATTCATAAATGCATCTAATCTAGTCTTTGTAACTTGTTTTGTTCTGTTCTTAAGCACAAAGGCATCATTTCAAAGGCTTCATATCATTTGAGAGAGAAGTAGAAGTGATAATTTCATTTGATGCTGGATTAGTTTTAATGCAACTTGTTAAGGTACTATCTATCCAAGTGCATTCCAGTGACTATCGAGTCAGGCCATGCTATTATCACGTACTTATGAATTTATTGCATTTTATCCTGATGGTCTTAAGAATATTTTTCACGTAACTTTCTTACACTCATCTTATAAAAATATTTTTGAAGATTAATTTTAAAAATATATTTCACTTAAAAATTAAGTATCTATAAATAAGAGGTAAAGATCTTATTTTATATAAATTTTAGATAAATTACAATCACTCGTTAATTTAATGGTAAATATTGTATCCCTTTAATTTTCTATGTACATACATTTATTAATATTTATTATACATCTCTAGTGAGGTATCTAAATTCAACGTATTATTCATTCCTATGTACAAAAAATTATAACATTTTCTCCCACCTAATCAGGCGATGCTTTTATCGCTTTTTCAGTGTGGTAGGTGTTAATCTCCTTTTTAAACTGTCAAAGAATTTTAGCACGTTTCCAACTAACTTTACTTTCTAGAAAACTCTTTCATCGTATAAAATATTTATACCTCAACGTATAATACTGATTTCATATAACCTAATTTGCCACTCTAGATTCAACTTCTCGATCATATGAAATTTTTACTTTAAGTGGTACTCACTATGACTTCTATTGATTTGGAACTCCCTTATCTTTATAGTAAGGGTCAAGTATACTCACATAAAAAACTAGATGTACCTTTAATTTTGATGGTAGCTCCAGCTTGTATGCGACCTTCTCATCTTGTTGTATCACTTGAAATGGCCCTTTGTAATAACAAATTAGTCATTTGTGCACATCCTTGTATCAAAGAATGACATGTAGTTTGGTTAACAATAAGTCCTCAACTTAGAACTTTACATGTCGTCACTTTTTGTTAGCCCATTTCTTCATGCATTTGGAGGCTTTACGTAGACACGCCCTTACCAAGTCTATTTATTCTTACCAATCCTTGGCAAAATTATATGCAGTGGACTATTTCCTTGATAACCCAATGCAACTATACTTGGAGTTTGTGGTTGTTGGCCATTTAGGATCTCAAATAAACTTTGGTCAGTAGACTTACTTCACTACAAGTTATAAGAGAATTAAGTTACGTCAATCAACTTCACCCAATTTGTTTACATTGTGCTCACATAATGCTAAAGATAAATCTTTAAGAGTGCATTGACCCGCTCGGTTTGACTGTCAATTTGAGGGTGTAAGCTTGTAGAGAGATTCAACTCTGACTCTAGCAATTTGAACAATTTAGACTAAAAACACCCTGTGAATTGAGGCTCGTGATCGCTCACAATCATTTATAGGACTTCCTAGTACTTTACCACGTCTTTCATGAATAACTTAATTGCCTCCTCAGCTGGGCAATTCTTTGTTATTGGCACAAATATTGCATACTTGGAGAATCTATCCACAACGAGTATAAGAGTTCAATATCCTTTAAACTTAGGCAAGTTTACTATGAAATCCATGGAAACACTATTCCATGGACGAGTTGGGATGGGAAATGGCTCCAGCAGTCTTACTGATGAACGTTGTTCAAGTTTGTCTTATTGGCAAATAAAATAAGTCTTTACATAAGTTTCAATGTCATCCCACATTTAAGGCCAATAGTATTAATCTTTGACAAGAGTTAAGGTGTGGTGGATTCATGGATAACCTACCCACTTCAAATCATGGTACTTATGTAACACTTCTTTCCATATTTTTCTGTGGAGTAGCATATATAGTTGTCACCCTTTTATGTATGAAAGGTTATCCTCACATCAAAATCGTTGGGTCTTGCCCTCTTGTGCATATCCAATAAATGCTTGAGCCTTTTGATCATGTTTGAGCCCCTCCTTGATGCAGTCAATCCATAAATAGATAGGTCAATTCATTGTGTTTGCTAGCCCTATCTTTCGACTAAAAGCATCAGCTATAAAGTTAGCCTTTCCTGGCTTGTACTCCATCACATAGTTAAACTCTGCTATGAAATATTGCCATAAATCTTGCTTCAGACTCAGCTTCCTCTAGGTCTGAAGATAACTCGTGGTCACATTGTCTGTCCTTACAACAAACTTAGACCTTAGAAGATAATGTCTCCACGTCCATAGGCAATGAACCACTGTAGTCATCTCCTTCTCTTGAATGATATACTGTCACTTGGTATCATTCAACTTTCACGACTCATATGTCACTAGATATCCTTCATACATAAAAACACCGTTAATAGCAAAATTTGTTGCATCAGTCTCTAATTCAAAAGGTTTGGTTTGATCAGGTAACACCAATACTGACTCATTAGTCATGGCTTACTTTAACCAATCAAACATCTTCTTGCATTGATCCATCCATTCCCGTAGTTTCTCTTTCTTTAGCATGTTTGCGAATGACACAGTGATGTATAAGTAGTTCCGAATGAAATGTCAATAGTAGTTGGTGAGACTAAGAAATGATCTTAACTATGTCATTTTTGTTAGTGGCTCTCATTCAATAGTAGCTTAGATCTTTGTTGCCTCCATATGTACTTGTCATCCCCCGATAATGTGCCCTAAAAATGGCACTTCCTTTTGGGCAAAGGTACATATTCTCATACTTAACATACAAGTCATTCTCACGCAAGACTTGGAAAACCTGTCTAAGGTGCTCAATGTACTCCTTGAGTGTCCAATTGTACACCACAATATCGTCAAGGTAAACCACTATAAACTAATTTAGGAACAGGTGCAATACCTTATTTATAAGAGTCCAAAATGTGGCCAGAGCATTAGTTAGGTCGAATAGCATAGCAAGGAACTTATATAAATCATAACGAGTCACACAGGCTGTCTTCAACTCGTCCCCTTCGGCAATCCGAACTTGATAGTAACCTAAATAAAAATCAAACTTGGTGAACCATTATACACCCCCAAAATGATCGAAGAAATCCACAACAAATGGGATTAGATATTTATTCCTAATGGTTAATTTGTTCAACACTTAGTAATTTATGCATATCCGAAGTGACCCGTCATACTTCTTCTAAAATAAGATAGGCATACAGAATGGAGCCTTAGATGACCGAATGTACCCTCATATTAAGTAATTTTTTTAGTTGTTTCCTTAATTCTTCCAATTTAAGGGATGTCATGTGATATGGTGCCATGGTAAGCAATCAAGTGTTAAACACCAGTTTAATCTAATGATCCACTTCTTTATGAGGTGAAAGCTTCTTGGGTAACTCAAGAGGCATCACATTCTTGAATGATTGAGAACTTGACTCACTTTTGTTGGACTTCACTCCTTTTACTCTTATCGTCCTTGGTTTTTAAGGTTGTTAGAATAGTCATTTCACCTTTCTTCACTTCCTTGTTGAGTTGCATTGTTGAAATCATCTTTCGATCACAATTCGGCTTACGATGAACTGGAATCAAGCACTAACACTATTTGTCCAACACACAAAGACACTCTGCAAAGGGTAATATAACCATATGGATCTTGTTCAAAAATTTTAATCCAATAACAAAGTTATAATCATTAAGAGGAATTACCTCAAGGGTCTCTTGGCTTCTCTATTACCCAATCTGCAACTCTACGTCCTTGACAACCCTAATAGTAGAGACTTCTTATAAATTGATAGTTTTAAACCACTCGGCTCCTTTCTCAACCTAAAGGTTAAGTTTATTGGCAGCTTCTTTCGATATAAAAAGATCGGATGCCCCAGTGTCCACGAGTACACTTATCATGATTTCTTCGATCTTCACATCTACAAACATAAGTTCTTTGGCTCCTTTACTTTCTCGAACTTGATTAAACTAATCATCTGCAATGAACCCAATCGTGCCTCCTCTTTTAACTCATATTTTTTGCAGAGGATAGCTAGTTTGGATTTGTTCAGGCAATCTCGCATTATATATGAACCATCACAGAAGTAACACTTGTAAATACATACCTTCCTATGACCTCTACTATTGGATTCTGCATGAGCCTTTGAAGGGCCAACTAACGATCTACCTCCATTTGAGTGATTGAATCTACCCCAATCTCTCTTACCATTAACCTTATCCTTTAGATGGGAGTCTGACTAGGAAATGGAAGGTATCATGTACTCTATAAAAGATTTAGCTACCATAATGGCCATTATAAGGTCTCCCACTTGAAACTGCTTCAACTCCTATTTGATCTACAACTTGAGACCACTCATCAATTAGTGGTACACCTCTGTCTCATTCATTGAAGGGATTTGAAGTAGTAACTCTGAAAATCACTTCACATAATCACGTACTGCACCCCTTTGCCTAAGGTGTTTTAACTCGTTGCGAGCTTTTTCCTCTACATATGCAGGATAGTAGTTTCGTTGAAACTTCTCGATGAACCTATCTTAGGTCATGATAGGATCTCGACACCTATCATCTAACTGACGATACCACCATAATAAAGCATTATTAGTTAAGTACATAGATGTAGTATTTATCTGTAATTGGCTGTCATTGATCCTCATGGCATGGAAGTATCATTTCATGTATCATAAAAAGTTGTCCACATCCTTAACCACCCAATAACCCTTGAACTCCTTTGACTTAGGTGCATCTGTACATAGTCCTTGCATGGTGATCACCCTATTCACACATGCTGCCTCTGATTCTACCAGCTTTCCCTTGAGCTCCGTAATCTCTACACACATAGTTGCTATCATAGTCTCCAAGGACTCATCCCACTAATGGAGTTCTGCCCTTAAGGTCCCCAACAACTCTCCTTGAAGTTCTCCCATGCCGACTTTAAGCTCCTATATCTTGACTACGAGCTCTTCCCTTTTGGCATCTACACTTTCAATGGATTGGGTTAAGTCATCAATCAAACCTTGGACATCAATGACAAACAATTCAATCTTTGTCATACAATATGTTAGGTCTCTTACTGAATTTCTCAAACTCGAAATAGCACAATTCTTTTTTCCCTTGGTAGCACCTTTATTAGCCTTCTTCCCACGATCATCATGGTCATCACCCATAATGAGCACCTTATCAAAACATGATTCTGCCATAGTACTTAGAATGAACCTGACTTTGATACCAACTATTACGGACTTATGAATTTATTGCGTTCTACTCGTACAACCTTGAGAATACATCCTAAACAACCTTCTCACACTCAACTCACAAGAACCTTTTTGGATATTAATTTTAAAAGTATATTCCATTTGGAAATTAAATGTCTACAAATAAAGGGAAAGTCCCTTTTTATACAAGTTTTGGACAAGTTACAACTGTTAGATCTCTCCTTAATCTGATGATAGATATTACATCCCTTCAACTTTTTATGTACATATATTTATTAGCATTTATTACATGATTAGTTTTAATGTATTTCTCTTCCCTAAGATGTGTCTAAATTCAATGTGTTATTCATCCCTAGTGAGCTATTTAGATTTAATGTATTATCTATCCCTAAGTACAAAGAACTGTAACACTATGCTAATTGGTGTGTAAATGTAAATACCCTCTACCTTTTTACTTTGTTTCAATATGAAGTAAAAAAGTTGCATACTTTTAGTATCATGTTGCACATGAATAATAGCATTTTAAGAAAATGAGTGAAATTTCATTTGTTTAATTTTAAAGATATATATAATGAAATGAAAACTCTAAATTTAATCATTTTCTTTTTAAAAAAATACTTAATAATAAATAATTATTATATATTTGTGTGTGTATATATATATATATATATTCTAAATTTAATAAATGAAATATAATAATTATTTTAAAGGATTAAATTTTAAAATTAATATATCAATTTATTTATAATTTTGTAATTTTTAATAAATTTAGTCTAATTTTTTAAAAATAATAATTTAATAATTTTAAAAAATAAACAAATTTATTGTATCACTAAAAATACTAATATTTTTTATTAGTAGCACATGATGTGTCAATTTATATAATTACGTAATATGTCACATAATATTTATTTTATAATTAAAAAATAAAAATACACAAAATGATTAAAAAATTCTCTCGCCTGTTTATCTGTTCCCTCCTTTCTCTTTTCTTGACAGAAAATAGGTCACAAAAATTATAAATTAGTACACAAGATTTTAAAAAGTATAAATCCAAGAAATCCAAAAACTTACGAGCACAGACGTACAGAAAGAAAGTGAGAGAAAGAGGCTAATGAGGGCGGACAAGGAGGGAAAAGCAAAGACTCCTGCTGCTGTCATGCTCTTGACAATGTTCAAGACAGGGTGGAAAATTATGTAGCGCCATAGCACCTTTGGCTTAAAATGTGATCTATTATCAATTTTTGGGTTACAATTGTTGAAGATGACCAGACAAGTTGGAGGAAGTTGAATTTACAAGGACAAAAATCCAATAAAAAAGGAAAAAAAAAGAGAGAGAGAGAGAGAGAAAAGGGTGGGTAGTTGGGGAAATAAAATTCAAAATATCGAATTTAAGATTTTTTTTTCTTCTTTTTCTGGTAGAATCCAAAAGAAAAATTTTGTCTTTAGATAAAACTTTTATTGCATAGATTCAAGGTCTTTACTTCAATACCCTTAAGCTTTAATACGGAAAACATAATATTAAATAAATAAATTTCAAAAATAAAATAAAATAAAATTGAAATTACACAAATGTCAAGCAATGATTCTAAATGCCACCATGGACCTTTATTCTACGAAAATTTTCCCAATTTTTCATTTCCTAGGTGTTGTCGGCAACAACAGAAAAAACAAAGATCAACCTACAATGAGCCTCGACCACCCTCTTTTTCCCTTTCAACTTTAAAATTTTTCCTCAAAGGTTTTAGTTTTAACGACATCTCTGTCTATTGGGTTACATCATATAAACCCAACACACCAATTAAAAAAATACTCTCTCCACTCTCCATTTCTTACCTCTGCGTCCTCACTCCTCTCTTGGTATTGTTTTGGCTCATCTTTGTGTAGATTAAAAGATTCAAGATTGCTTGGTAATGGACTGCTTGTTAGAGCTAAAGATAAGGACAGATGGTTATCAGCCTCTTCTTCTTCTTCTTCTACCTCTACTTCTTTCCAGCTACAGGTTCAACGTCTCAACACCTATGATAAACAGCTTTAGGTACCATTTTTATCATTCCTCTTCAATAAAGCTTCACTTTTAAGGCTGCTCGTTTTTTTTTTTTAATTTATTTCTTTATTTCAATTTGATCAATTGAATTTGGCACCCCATTTTTCAATTATTGTTTGGTGATGTTGTGATTATTGAGTTCTCTTATTTCCCATAAAGAAGTGTGATCTTATTCGTATTTTTTATTTTTTTATTTTAAATCAATAAAATTTTTATATGAATTTAATAAAATAATTATTCTCAAACTCATAGGTCGAAAGAAAAAAAAAAGATAAAAAAAAGAAAATTTTTAATTATTTTTATATTTTTATTTAATAATATTTTTATTTTTAAATTATAAAATAAATATTATGTGATATATTAATATATATTTTTTATATATTAACATATTATATTTGTAAATTAATAAAAATTGTTAATATTTATTAACAATGAGTTAAATTTATTAAAAAATTTATAAAATTATTAAATTTTTGTTTTAAAAAAATTAGATTAAATTTATTAAACAGACATAAAATTATAAATAAATTTATATATTAATTTTAAATTATATACAAAAGAGAGAGGGAGTGGGAGAGACTACTTGAGTTGTACTCGGTGTTTTCTGGGGCCTCGGGAGGTGGGCCGGGCGTGGGCGATTTGTCTCTGTGCCAGCACGTTGATGTGGACCCAGCGAAGTGCGACACGTGGTAGGAAGAGAGGGAGTAAAGATGTGTTTGCCACGTACAGAAACTAGCTATTTTCCTATGATATACCGAGATCTCATTTTATCTGTCCCAATTTATCAAAAAATTTACAAAACCGTATTTTAAGAATCATTTAATATAATTATCGTGAAAAATATTATAAAAATTATAATAATTAATAATAATAATTTTTATTTATAAAAATACAGAATCTCATAAATAACCTCTTTATTGAATTAAATTTTATAATTATTATATATTATGTGAGTATAATTTATTGAATTTATAATAAAATTATATGTATTGTCTATCTTTTAAATTTTTATGGATAACTATGATTATAAAATTAGCATTAAATTAATATCTATAAAGATAGGATATACGAAATAAATAAATTGCTAAATATTTAATAAACTAGAATAAGAAGGAAAATAAAATAAAAATAAATAAATAAAAAGTATATTTCTATATTATAATAATAATAGTAATAATAATAACATAAAAATCGCATTAATAATACCGCTCCTTCCTTGCTGTTCTCTGCTCTCTGCCGTATAGTCTTTGCAGCAATATCTCGCAACGCTCCTTTACCCCATCGTTGATAATCAAGTTTCATGCTCTTGATGTGCTCATCAAGGACTTGCGAGCTGTATTACCAAAACCCCAAATTATTTTATTAAAATAGAAACGTAACGTTTCAAACAGTCGTTTTACTATCTAGTGGTAATAGGCAACATTAATCCAACTATATAGTATAAACTCCTTTGTTCATTAGCAACAATAATTGGCAACCGCAAGTAACAATAGAATTTGAAGAACCGTCACGATCGTTCTCTTATTATAGCTAGGCTATTGTTACGGAGTAATTATCTTCTTCTCAAAAAGTAACATTGAAGTGCGCAGGATATCCATTTATAAAACATAAATTTTTCCATTTTCTTACCGATACGAAAGTGAGATGACCGTAGCCTATTACACCATGATACTAATCAACAATAAGTCAACTAAATAGGCCTTAAAAGATGGACAAAATTTATAAATTCACCTATTAAAAAGGTCTATACAAAAATCTCAATCTCTTTTTTTTTATATCTTATTTCATAATACTAATTTTTGTTGTAAGTTGTTAGTCTGCATAAAAATCTCAATTTTTTTAATATATATATATCTTATTTTTTTATGCTGATTTTTATTGTAATTTGTTAAATTCCCTTTTTTTTTTAATTCGTATCGTTATGTCGCTTTTCTCATCTTTATCATATCTTTAGAGTGCACATCTGAAAACAACCAACTTACGTTATATGATATGTGTTTTTTTTGGGGGGGGGGGGGGGGGGTCTGACTTTGTAGCCTTCTTACAGAAATCACGTTTTATTGTTCTCCGTTGAGAAAAAGTCAATTTTACCGGCGTTGCGGTCCCCTTTCTGAGGTTGATATTAGCTAAAGTTAATTCACGCAGTCACGGAAAAGACCAATATAGTTTAGCCTTCACGGTTACGGTATCCAAAAAGCTCTAAACCCTATGCTCTCTCTTCTCTGTTTCTACATCACCTCCTGCATGTTTTTCAAATCTCCTCTCAATAAAAATCTCTTTTCCAACGAATTTCGTTGTTGAAGCTCATTCACGTTATTATAAAATATTTTTCCTTTCAGATTTATCTAGTCTCTCTTGCAAAGTCTAGGAAACAATAATATTAATTATTTTTGCCTGGCATCAACTTTGCTAGGATTATTATATCTTCACTCGTTTAACTTCCACCATTTTAATTTAATTTATTTTTTTCCATCTAATTGTCAACAATGACTCTTACCACATATTCGCTTTTATTACTTCCCATGTATTAAATATCAAATCTGGTATAACCCATTTTACATTTTCATTCCCATTTTAGAATTCAACCGAATGCCCCTGAAATCATAAATAATCTAAACGGCAAACATAATTGAAAAACAAAAATGATATATGTTTCTAAGTATCTGAAATCTGAAATGATTCAAAATATTAAATAACATAAAACTTGAGAACACCAAAAGCTCAAAATCTAAAAATCAGTAGTTGGAGGTTTGACAAACCTTTTTTCAGTTTGCGATTTTGAGAGGCGGCGATCCTTTAGAATTAATTATCTAACTCTAGATATATATATATATATATATATATATAGTTACTTTAATCTGAGTTCTCTATTGAAATAAATGTCGCATTATTATTTATTTGTATAATCATATTTTAATGACATAATCGTATAAGTTTTGAGATGCTAATGTGCGCAATTTTAGATTTTACAACCAAATATCTTGCAAAAATCAATTATTGGCTTTCCGTAAAACATAATATTGTGTTGCCGTAAACCATTTTTGTCCAATTGCACTATTTATCTAAGAATAGCTCAATCGGGTCCATTTCGAAATACCATATTATGGGGTATTTTGAAATAATGTATGTATATTTATTAAATTTTACATTAAACCGTGTACGAATCAACTTGTTTTTTTTTTTCTATAATTATTATCATATAACAATTTAGGATAAAAAGTAATAAATTATTTCTTCGTCTATTATCATGCCGGTGTACAGAATAAAAAATTTTAATAAATATTTTCCCACTAATTATATTAGAAATATAGACTTGCTTTTTATTCAATTAATGCCAACTTTAACTTTTGATTTTTTCAATAAATGTCACCCTTGACCCAAAAGAAAAGAGTAAAAAAAAAAAAAAAAAAAAGAAGAAGAAGAAGAAAAGGAGGGGTTAGAAACGCGTGAAAAGGCTGCAAATCCGCCTCGCACGTGCCGCGACGACGGGCGGTCTGTCCCATCTTCTCCCCCAATCCTTCTAAAATCCTCTCTCCTCCTCCGCCATCAGTCTCTCTCTGACTCTCCAGATCTCTCGCCGAAGCGCTGCGTTCCGGTTCTCCCATTTCCCTAGATCACCGAACACCGGTTGCCATGTCGGTTAGTCATATCTTTAATCTTTTATGCGCAGTTGCGCGAATAGTTGTCAGTGGTTGGTTGTGCTGGCCTTTAACCGAATTGGCTCATCATTTCAATTTCTTTTCTTTTTTTCTTTTATTATTTTTTTTTAAATTTTGGTTTCTGGTGCTATCTAGATTCACCGGCGCCGGTTAGATCTGCTCGTGTTCTTTGCTTCTTCTGTTGATTTTTGAGTTAACGTTACCGCAGTCCTCTCTCTCTCTCTTTTCTTTTTTATTTTTTTAAAATTTTTTACAGTTTGTTTTAAGTTGACCTGGAAAACAGAATCAATTGAGCCCTGGATTTAGGCTGATTGAATTTAGCTCTCTTGTTCTTTACATTTTTCGTACAATAGATTATTTGTTTGTTTGTTTTTTGTTTGTTGCCGGTGGGAAATGGAAATGAAAGTGTTTTTGCTTGTTAATGTTATATGTAGACGCTGAGGTATTTTAGATTTAAGATCCCGTAAATTAAATTGAATGTCCGTAACAAGATACTCCTGAATGGAGTTATGCCTTCCAAGAATCCGGTTCTAGTAGTTTGTTGTTGTTGACTTGGCCTTAATCACCAAAGCAGACTAGTGTCTGTCCCAACTAGTGATGTGAACAATCCCTTTTAATTTATTCAAAGACTCGCTTAAACAATTGGTTTTTAATGATTTGTTGGAGGATGATGGAATGATGTAGCTACATTGGTTTTTAATGATTTGTAAATAACCTTTAGCGCTGGAACTTTGTGCCTAAGATGTTTCAGTCAGGTACGGAACGATAGAAATATCTTTCGGTGGCCTGGCTATTACTAGATTGTGTTTGCTCTGTTTTGAGCTTGGTTGGGCATGGATGGTTGGTCTTTATAGCTTGATTTTGGTTACATTGCTCGCCTATTGAGAATTTTTCCTGTATGAGTTTGAAGTTTCTGAAAGATTGTGGCTCAATTTACCTACACATGTCTGATGGTTTTATTCCCCCAAGGCATTTGTATTTTTTTTTTTTTTCCATTAACTTGTTGTCGATTGACTCTGAATGTAACTCTGGGGACTTGGTTTCACCCTTCCTATCAAATAATGCAATCCAAATATTTTCTTTTTCATTGTTGCTACCTTATAGAACTGGGACTCAAATTTTCTTTGCTAATTTCATTGGTGACCCTCAAAAGATTCTTGGACAATGAAGAGGAAACTGAATCTCATTGTCCAAGAGTGGAAATTCACGGGAACCTACATCAGTTGGTGATTTCTCTTGCATTGTAATGAAATGAAGTTATAACATTTATGATTTTATCATGCTTCACTATCTGATGAGTTATTGGGAGGGTTGAGGATGCCGAAATGTGGTTGTTAAAAGTTTCCAAAGAAAATGAAACAAAATGGAGGCAGACAAACATTAATAGCTTTTGTATATTGCAATTCATGTTGAAAAGAGAAAAAGAGAAGCAGATAAATGCAGGGAAAAAGTTGGCTTATCTACCATTCGGCCATGTCTCCTAATTGCAAATATGTAGAATGTTGGGTTTGGGGTTCGGGGGCAAGAATGGAAAAGAATCTAATGTGGTGTTCATTGCCAAGTCTTGTTGGAATTTCAAATATTTATGTCTACATCGCATTGTGAGATCCTAATTGATTTTCTGTGCTTGTTGCAGGTAAGAACTGTGAAAGTCAGTAATGTTTCTCTACGAGCAACTCAGCGAGACATCAAAGAGTTCTTTTCTTTTTCTGGTGACATTGAATACGTTGAGATGAGAAGGTACCGTTTCATTGATTATCTGGGTATTCCCACGCCTGTTTGTGATATTTTTTCATATATCAAGCATTTCATATTCATATGCAGCGATGGTGAGCATTCTCAAATTGGATATGTTACCTTCAAAGATCATCAAGGAGCAGAAACTGCTGTTCTTCTTTCGGTAATTAATTTGTTTGTGTGTCACCATATGCTTGTCATTATTTTTCTGTCTTCATTTTACTGATGCACACAAGATTTTGTGTGTTTGTGCTCTCAAAGCTTTGTAACAGAGCCATGGCATACCATTAGCAATATTTGGTCATTTGAGACTGCTTTTTGTTCACAAAATGAATACTACTCCTTTAGCTGAGTTTGTCACTTTGACCTAGGGCTTATCTACATTATTGAATTCTTTGCCTGTTTGTATCTTGTCCTCTATGGCATTGCTTTGAGGAGTACATTTCCCTCCAATTGGATTGCCTTGCTTGTCTTACTTGATACTTAGTTTGCATAAAGCACAACACATTATCCTAGAAACAATGAAATCTGTGTATGTGTGTTCATGTGAGAGAAAAAGAGGGGAGAGAGAGAGAAAAATCATACTGGTTGCAAGTCAATTCAGTTGCCTAGACTAACAATTATACTGTTGTAACTTTTGCTATCTTTGACCAAGAAATGGCACTTTTTACTAGATATTAGAACTTTCCATTAGTGAATTGTCTGAAGTTGTGGATGTGGCATTTTTGGACTAAACTTTTGATCTCCTTTTGCATGCAACATGTGACAAAGTTTCACTCAAGACTCTGTCTTATGTCAGGGAGCAACCATAGTTGATTTGACTGTCAGCGTGACTCTGGATCCAGATTACCATCTGCCAGCTGATGCTTTTACCCCTGCTGTAAGATAATTTCAAGAACATCCTTTTTATTATGCACTCTGAATTTGTTTACTCATAATTGCTGAATCTCTGCAGGCAACTCAGAGTAAAAGTCCAGGTGGTGCTGAATCTGCATTGAGAAAGGCAGAGGATGTGGTTAGTGGCATGCTTGCCAAGGGCTATATCCTGGGCAAAGATGCAGCCAACAAAGCGAAGAATTTTGATGAGAAGCACCAGTTGACTTCATCAGCCTCAGCTAAAGTCACCTCATTCGACAAAAAAATAGGCTTCACTGATAAGATAACTGCTGGCACAACTGTGGTGGGTGACAAAGTTCGGGAAGTGGATCAGAAGTTTCAGGTTTCAGAGAAGACTAAATCAGCATTTGCAACTGCTGAGCAAAAAGTAAGTAGCGCAGGATCTGCCATAATGAATAACCGGTATGTTTTTACTGGTGTTTCTTGGGTAGCTGGAACTTTCAACAAGGTTGCAAAGGCTGCCGGGGAAGTTGGTCAGAAGGCAAAAGAAAAGGTAGGAGTTGCTGAAGAGGAGCAAAAGAGAAAAGTGGTAGATGACTTTGCGCAGGTTCACCTAGCCGAGTCACCAAAAGCATCCGAAGCAAGCGAGCACCACCCGTCAAAGCCTGCACCTGCTCAAGGCTTGATCCTTTGATTTTCTGCTGTAAAATAACCCGTTTGAACCTGTGGACATCTCTGTATTACCCTCTGGGAATCTTCCAGTGTGAAAAATGGCCAATGTAGGACAGATTGCCGTAATTAGTCGGGTACCCCTCTGGGTAAAATCACAGTTTTTTAAAGAAGGTCAATATCCTGCACTTTCAGGATGATAAGTTTTGTTTTTGGTAGTTCTAAGCTGTCATGTTCCGAATTGTTGTTCTTTATGCTTTTTCTCCACTTTCACACTGAGCGACACCCTCGACAGGCATGCTTTACATGGATCAGGGCATACAATCACCATGAACAAGCTTTTGCATCTACCAATGTAGTTCCAGTGGCGGAGTGTTCCGCTGCGTGTTCGCATGCATAAATGTTCAAATCACACACGCCAAAGATCAAAGGGCAAGGTTTATGAGTAATCTCTGTCGTCTCTGCATTTTATAATTACCATTGGCGCTAGAGAGCTCTTGCCACCACTAAAATTTGTGCACCCCTTATAGCCAGCATCTAATCAGCTGCTACCAAATGGTAGGCAAATAAATTTAGCCTACCATGTTAATGTTGCATGCAAGAGAATGGCAGACTAGCTCTTTCTCTGTCATGATTAGGAAACACAATTACAAACGCCTAACGGGGCAGGAGGGGTATTCATGATCGTATCAACCAGTCTGCCATCTCTAAGGTTAAATAGTTAAAACTCTCAGGAGCAGAGAATAAAAGAGAGCTGATTGAACAGAGAATTCTCACGAGAAAACAGAACAGCAAATAATTGATGTTTAATATTTTATCTCACTCTCACGCGCGCGCACATGTATTGTTATTTTGGCATGTAATCTTACTTGTCACATTCTAGATTGTATAGTTCCAATCACTAATTACCACAAAATGTTAGATTATATTTGTTAAATTTGAGTTAGTTTCTAGTTAAAGGGATGATTGTAAAAATTAGAAACCGCACGAGTTCATGGATCCAATTCGAAACCATAAGGTGCATATCTAAGGGAAACCGTCGAATCACAGCTTTTTTCCATGTATCTAACCCCGAACATATATCACACCCACTTATACGCTAACATTAAGAGACCTAAGTTTAGAGGAGTGAATGGAAATAGAGACCCCACTAGTCCTAGCTGTAAACAATGGATACTGGGTGCTGAATGCATCTTTTGGATCCTTTCTCAAGTGGGTCTCTACGGACGAGCTCAAGATCCCCACACAGAGAGAACAGTATCCTTTTATACAGGCATGAAAGGCTATGATAATTGGTGGAAACCATTTTTCTTTTTCTTAATTGTGTTCAATTGAATGAAATGATATCCTAGAATTAACTAGAAATGAATGAATAGAAAGTTTGTGACCCAAAAATCTAATATAATTATATTGTAATACATATTTACACTATTTTTATTAGATGTAATAAAAAATAATTTAATATCAATAACTCAATTTAATAAATTAAAAAAACTTAAAATTTAATAAATTAATAATTTTTTATTTAATTTATTAAGTTTAATTAAAATTAAAAATTTTAATTTTTAATTTAGAGATTTCTCTAATATCAATATATTTAAAATTAATAAACTTTTGAAGTCTAACGTGTATTTACAATACTTAAACTCAAAAGACTTCAAATATGAAATAATCAAACTTGAATTGACTAAACTCAGTCATTTGCCACCTAAAAATATATTTTATTTTAAATAATATGTTTGTAAAATAAATTATATAATTAATACATTAATTAGATAAAAAAAATATATCGTATATTTATTTTTAAAATTTTTTTTTATTGAACATCTAATACTTTTTTAAATATTAATTTATTGTAAAATTTATTAATCTAACAATACTAAAGATGTACTAAAAATAGATAAATTAATATTCTTTATAAAGTATACCATAGATACTCAATAAGATTTACCTGCAAAATTAGATATATACAATCTTCTATCTACACTTGCTTTTAATTGATGTGAGTAGCCCTTATTTTGCCTCAGAATTAAAGCCATAAATTTTTAGCCTTATAAATAGTTCATGTGAGCAAATACAGCTAGGCAACCCAATATATATGGAGAAATCTGCTTTCAAGATGACTTTCTTATTTGTTCTCTCGATTGGTTCACTTTGTTACTCTCTCTCCCTCTCACACACACGGAGCCAAACACATACACACAAAAATAAAAAAATAAAAAATAAAAAACCATGCAGGTAGACAAGCATTGAAACATAAGATGCACAAACCGTGAGCACATGCGCACAACAACATGTACAATATAAGGCAGACTGAGCCAAACTCATGGTCCTACCCATTTCAGTGCGTTTCATATTTAATTTTATTTAATTAGTTATTTGATAGAAACTAACAAAATGGGATTATTAACACGTGTTCCAATGACAGCAGTGCCGAGAGCTGAAGCCCAATTGGAATTATAAAGTGTACTAGCGATAAGGATTGCTTGGTAAAACCTCGTCCTGTCGACCTCGGGATCCGCATTTCGAAACATTTGTATCTGCAGAAATGATGAAAGAGAGCAAATTGCTAGTAGAAACAATTACTAGGAAGACTCAAGATATAATGGTCGTGGTTGTAAGCTTTAAATGTGGCAAAAAAGGCCTAAAAGTATGATGGAACTTTATTCATATAATGAGAAATAAAATTTATTAGTTTTTCCCTTTTGCCTTTTTTTTTTTTTCTTTTTGCTGAAATTATTTTGAGCAAACTTAATTTTCTTGCGTGTGCACGTTGCCTTGACCCCCACTTGAAATATGAAGTTTTTTTTTAGCACAATTTTTGAATGGAAGAGAAATGAGCGTAAAAAATTACACTTTATTTGGTATAATGGAGCCAAAGATAACTACAACATAGAATCATGTGAATTTAAATATGAAACCAAGGGGGACTCTATAGTATCTTTTTTCATGGGATCTCATCTATTGTATTGCGCAAGTGTGAGACACAAATTTTTATTTCTTGAGTTACTTTTTCTGCTATTGCTCGTTTCTTACTAATGCAACCCAAAGGGAAAAAGTTTTTAAACATTATAGTAAACCCAAGAAAACCAAAACATTCAAGCAAAAATCAAAATCAAATCCTTCTATATCCAAAATTCCTCTTAAAAACGTTACTTGTTACAAATATAAAAAGAAAAGACATATATTTAAATACTACAAATTTAATAGAAAAATTTAAAATTTACATTTAGAACTAAAAATTATTTCTAAATTAAAAACTATACTTCAAAATATTTTTAATTCTAATTCTGATTTTAATCTCTCTTATAATTATTCAGGTAAAAAAAAATTAAATAAATGAATTTTAAATTTCATCTTTATAAATCAAATTTAAATTTAAAGAAATCAACATACAAATCTTAATAAACCTTATCAAATACATCACTAATCCCAACTTCTAAAAAGAATGTCTAGAAATTCTTTTCAAAACTTTTTAAAAACAAAAAATTAAGGATTGTTAGAATGCAAGTGTTATAATATTCCTCTCCTTTTTCGTGTATATATATATACACAACTTTAGACCTAATTTGATATGTCAATCAAATATCTGAATCAATAAATGAAATTGATTGCTTGATTTTATGCAATAATGTATTTCTTATTCATTGATTCACATTATGACTAGTTCAAGTCAATTGCTAACAAGAAATATTATTTATGAATATTATAATATTCATTTATTTGACTCAATTAAAAATTTATGTTTTTCATAATAAATATAAATAATACCTTAATTCATTATATTTTTCTTAATATTCACCATCTTTTTAAGATTTTACATTTTTAATCTTTTTATCTAATTGTCTTCTAACTTCTTTTATATAAAACTTAATAATATATACTAATTAAGATATTTTATGAAATAAGTAGACAAAATGATAACTTTAAAAATTATTTATAATGATAATAAAATATTTTTTAATTAAGGGATCGAGTGTTAAATTATCCACAAATATTTGTGTGTAAAATTTCAAAAAATTAGGTGTTTCTTGTGGTCACTTTCATGTTGTGTCTTATTTGCTTACTTATAATGCAATTAATATACATTCCAAAATAATAAACTAAATTCAAAGAAATCTTATTATTTACTAATTTACTTAATTTTTCTTTTAATATATAATCTAAAAATTTATTTTACAAATAAGAAAAATTTGTATTCATCGTAATAAGTTTAATTTTTATATTATAATGCATATTAGATTAAAAAAATTATAGAAAAATATTATCGAATATTAAGTTTTTGTTTACCATCAATAAGAATACATTAGTCAATAATATATGTATTCTTATATTTTTTAATAAACATTTCATCATAATACATTAACTTTTTGAATCTTGATAATAAATATAAATTTTTGTGCAATAATAATATAAATAACATATATAAATTTGTGTAATTCAAAATTAATAATATGTTTAAAGAGTTGATATTAATTGAATAATTAATTTCTCTCTTTTAGTCTTTACCTAAATCATACGTCTTTAATAAAACCAGTATGTCCATCAAATACAAGAATCGAAGGTTAAAATTAACTGCTTTATCTTATGTAATATTGTACTTTTTATTAATCAAGTAAATTATGACTAATTTGATTCCATCTTTAATAAGAAATATTATTTAAAAATATTATAACAAAGATATCATTCATATGAATATTTTCGCTTCTCTTTATTAGAGCATTTGTTTGGTTATCTCTTATTAGAGCTTTTGTAAATTTATGCTAGATATGCGAAAACCAATATAAATGTATAAAAGGGTGTCATACTTATTTTAATACTGATATGCTTATTTCTCTTTTGGTTCTTCTTAAAAGGGCAATAAACCCGTCTAAGAATTCTTATGTCCACAATAATCATTTTTGATACGTGTTTTTCTTAATAATTCAACATTTATTATCGTTAAATAATATTTATTTTTTCATTAATTTACCCTGACTTTTTAGCATAACCATTGTTTTAAGTGACTTTTTTTTTTCTCCTTATCTATGAAGCCTTGACTTGTTCTACCTTTTTCCTTTTATACATTGATATGAACTCATTGGTATAGCTTAGGATTTGATTAAACTCCTTTAATCAACCTTAGTCAAATTCTTTCTTTTCTTTTCTTTTTTTTTTTTTGGTATTTAGAAACTTCTGATCAGAACACACAAATAAAAAAGAATATTTCAAACTTCATCAAATTTAAATTTAACAAAAAAATTAAATTACAAAATATATAATTAAAAAGATTGTATATATATATATATTCGAAAACAACTTTTATTCTCGTAGTAGTGTTTTAAAATGTAAGAAAAATCCAATAAAATAAAAAAATGATTGATTATTTTCAATATAATTACAAATATAGTTCAACATGCCTGATTAGTAACCACAAACTTTTTCCCATGAGTTTGATGTAAATAATAGGTAAACAATTTTAATTATTTGTCTTTAAATTAATAAAAACAATTTTTATAATTCATAGGCCTATATCGTATTAGGTTGTGGAGAATTGAGAAACAATCATCAACTGTAACCCTCCTTATGACGACGCATTCCCACACTACAGTTTCAATTTTGCACTAGAAATCCATGTGCTAATTTTAACAACCACCCTTCTCCATTAGGCATTTAGTCCGTTTTCTTATAGCAAAATTTAATATTAAAAGCATTATTTTGGAAATTGAAGTCATTCACTTAATTGCTTAATATATAAAAGAAATTGTGGAGATTTTGTTTTTTTTTTTTTTTGAGAAAAATATGTGGAGGAAATTTTCCTAGATAGTCAAACTAATAAAAATGAAATAATATAATATCTTTACAAATTAACTTTAGATTTTGAGTGCAAAAACACAAGTAGAATTGAATCAATTTCTATTGAAAGGGCTGATTTTAAAAATTGGAAAGCACATGAACTTTTGAGTCAATTTGAAACGATAATTTGTATTTACGAGGATGGGTCGATGTAGGTGTGTGTGTGTGTGTGTGTACAACATCCCAACTTAATGTTTTCCCCCATCGTCCGGGAGGAGAAAATAAATGGTCTTTTTTTTTTATTTTTACGAAGGAAAATAAAATTGATCAAAACGGTTAAATTTGTTTGTAAGATGTCAAAGTCATAGCCAAGTAATTTAACCTTAACTACGATATTTGTTTAGGTTAAAATTTAAAATCTAAATTCAAAGTTGCTTATACCTCAAGGAACGTCTTGCATTTAAAGCAAAAGTATACGTGCTTTTTGTTTTTTGTTTTTTTCTCTTTTTCCCTTTCTATTAAAGCGCTTTTAGTCCATTTGATAAAAGACACTGAATATTATTACTTCGTTTATTTATCACAATTAAGAAAGAAAACGTTGCAAAAGCTGACCCAACTTAATTCACCTAAAATCCTACTTAATATTAACTTACATTGATTAAAGGAGTTAATAACATGCAATTCAAATTTGTACATCCTTTTCAATTTAAAGTACTTAATCTATTTTTTAGTCAGAAAAATTACAATAAAAGCTACAAATTTCAAACTAATCAAATTTCAAATATATTGGATTTTTTTATATGTTAAGTCTCAAGTTTATTAAATTTTAAAATTCAAATATATCATATTTTATATTCACCAAGTTTTAAAAAAAAAAGAAAGAAATTTTAGATTTTTTGAGTTATTAAAATCTAAGTTAACACATTTTCAAATCAATTGTATTTCAATCTATTTTGATTTCGAGTTAAAAGTCATTGGCTCTTTCAGTTAATATAAGTTTAGTCTGATTTAAATTTCAAATAGATTAAATCAAGTTGTTTAGATCGATTGATCAAATCATTTGTCACCTTTGATAACAACATTACGAGAATTTGTATATAAAGTAATTTTATTATATTGGACCTTCAGTATACAACTTTTTAATTATTCATCTCTAGTTAATTAATTCTATGATATCATTTCATTTAGCTGAACGAAATTAGGATAAACAAAACTGATTTCCACTAATTATCTTAGCATTTCCGGCCTGTATGAAAAGGATATTGTTCACTGTGTGGAGATCCTAAGCTCGTCCGTAGAAACCACTCGGGGGAAGAATCGAAAGAAAAAGAGAAAAAATAATGGTTAATCTCGCGTGGTCAATAAAGTTTATTTTATGTTTCTGTTAAAAAAAAATCCTATATATATATTTATTTTAATCAACTTTTAATTGTAATAAAAAGAATTATAATATTTTATATAGACCAAAATCTCAATCTAAATGTCTAAATAAACTAAAATTTTAATTTTCAGAAGTATTGCAGGTATTAAATTAAAAAAATTATTCAATTTGAGTTGACCTGGACAATTAGACGTCCAGTTGAACAGGTGAACGAGTTTCTACTAAAGTTTTTTTTTTTTTTTGGCAAAAGAATTGTATATGATTTTAATATTTTAAAAATAATTTTTAAAAATTGTATATATATATATATATATATATATATGATTAAATTTTATTTTGATAATATTTTCTTTATTTTTTATATATAATATAAAAAATTTTAGTTTTTTTTTTTTGTTGAAAAAATTGACCTATGAGAGATTGGCCCAACGGCCCAACATCCAAATTTCTATGCTCTACTTATATTTGGGTTTTTACTGTGGCACTCGATTTAAAGGGTAGCCAGAGGTCAATCAATTTTTTGTCTATTTGAACTTTCCAATTCTTCGATACGAGAAAAATATTTTTCATACGAAAATGTAAAACCATGAAATACGATTTTTTCTTTTCTTTTTTTTTTTATTCTTTCTAGAGAACATGAAGTGAGTAGGATTAATAATCGTACGATGACCTTGTGACGACAACCAAAAACGACCAGTCGCAGGCACAACATTGTGGAGGTTGCTTACAAAATCACAATTTGATTGACGATGGAGTCTTCGCAATTGAGCCAGACTCCCGAGTGCCGGTGTCACCTCCTGATCGTTCCTTAATTCAATTGTGAAGTTGGCTGGCGAGATTGGGATTCAACTGTGCGAGTGCCACTGTAGCATCTTGTATGTTTTTATTTGACTAAATATTTGATAGTGACTGGCAAAATGATTTTTTTTTTTTTTTTTTTTGGTGTTAAACATTAAGTAGCAAGAACTCAAGCCAACCCGAGAATTAAAAATGATATTTTGGAGTAGGCAAGAAATTCCTTTTTGTTTTGTTTTGGTGCTCTGTCCATTTCCATATTTTGCAGTCCAAACCCCATGAGCAAAGAATGCTCGGGATGCCCTCCCTTGCTTCCCTCTCTACGCTCCATCCCTCGTGCGCTATCCGTCCCTCTCTCCTCCGTTATTCTTCTCCCTCTCTCTGCCTCTCCCTCTCCGCGCACTCTCTCTTATCTACTAAAAATAAAATACACTAATTATAAAAAATATGATTCAAAATTTTTTGATAATGAAGATCCAAACAACAATATAAAAACCAAATGGAAATCACTTAAATGCTGTTTTGATGATTTATCTTTGAGCCCATTATATCACACGCCAGGTGATTTTATTTAAAATTAATTTATTCAAGAAGATAATTCTAACTATCAACCAATAATTTCAAAACTAAATAAAAATTTTTAGAATCTTGTAAATAATTCTTCTATTATCTTAAAAAATGTAGAGTTAGAAAGAATACTTAAAAAAAATAATAGTAATTATTAGATCAAATAGATCTTAACCATTTATTAAAGAGTAAATAATATATATAATATTAAGAATTTCATTTATAAAAAATTCAAATAATAGTGTATTTATCTTCTTAAAGTAATATAATATTTTCTAAGTTCTTAAATATTTTCTGCTAGTAACATTTTACCTCTTAAAAAAGGCTAAACTAGCATTCAAGTCAAGCAAATTGCTAATACTGCATAGGTCATTAGAGGAATAAGGCAAAGTCCGTGACAAGTGATATCAGATTTTCGTTTCTACAAGCAGTAAGAATACTCTATTGATAAGGATGTCTAGTCCACGTAATGAGATTACCAACGTGGTTGAGGAAGTTAAAAAGCAACCAAAAAGGAAAAGAGAAAACACCAATTCAAGGTTCGTAAAAGTTAAGCTTGCCATGGCTGATGGGCAATAGAAGTTTAAGGTAGTAAACCAATGCATCGACGAGCTCAGGAATGAGAGTGAAGAGTTCGTGAAGAGATGCAAGGTACCTTAAACCAAGTCTTATCAAAGTGTCTAAACCAAGCCCTATCAAAGTGTCTAAATCAAGTGAAGACCTTGGAACAACCCCTTCATTATAAGGTTAGGACGTTGAAAGAAGAACTCGAAAGAGTTTCCAATGAGTTGAAGGAGACTAAGGATAAGCTAGTCTTTTGCAAAAAAGCAATTGCTCAAAGTGGAAGTATCACTTTGCCAACGGTAGTTGTAACTTCTCCAAAGGTGAATGTTCTAAAATCTAAGGCATATAATAGATCGAGGAACACGAAGGAGGTTGATAATTTTCTATAGAACTTGGAACAATACTTTAAGGTACTTGGTGTCATGGAGGATGCCAAGAAGATTGATAGTGTTGCCTTATACCTCATAGATACTGCAATTGTATGGTGGCAAAAGAGGTATAATGATATTGAAAAAGGTACTTGTATCACTAACACATGGGATGAGTTCAAGAAAGAACTCAAGCGACAATTTTATCTAAAGAATGCCGGGAAAGAGGCAAGAATAAAACTAAGGCATATAATGGATCGAGGAACACGAAAGAGGTTGATAATTTTCTATAGAACTTGGAACAATACTTTAAGACACTTGATGTCACAGAGGATGCCAAGAAGATTGATAGTGTCACCTTATATCTCATAGATACTACAATGGTATGGTGGCGAAAGAGGTATAGTGATATTAAAAAAAGTACTTGCATCATTAACACATGAGACAAGTTCAAGAAAGAACTCAAGTGACAATTCTATCTAAAGAATGCCGAGAAAGAGGCAAGAACAAAGTTAAGGTGTATTCAACAAAAGAAAAGCATACGAGAATATATGAAGGAATTCTCTAAAGTGTTACTGGAAATTCCTAATTATTCTGACACAAAAGCATTCTTTGCATTTAAATATGACTTACAAAATTGGGCAAAGATGGAGATCTAAAGACATGGTGTTCAAGATCTCGCCACTGCTATTTCTGTTTTTCAATCATTAATAAAATTCAAGAAGTTCAAAAAGTCCAAGTCTCATAAAGACAAGGTTTGCAAGGGAAAGAGTGGGGGAGATAGTCTCTCAAACAAAAGACATTTTCATAAGTTTAATGGGCCCAAAGAAGGAAAGAACACCAAGGAGGGTTAAAGTAGTGATAGGCCCCTTCTCAAATGTTACTTTTGCAACAAGCCGTACAAGGTCAGGGATTGCCAGAAAAAAGCCAAGCTTTTTGCCATAGTTGAAGAAAGGGAGGAACAGTAATAACGTGAAGAGACGAGGATGAGATCCTTACAAATCCTTAATGCCATTAAAGCCAAGGTCGAAGTGCCTAAAACCCATAAGAGAGAATGATTATATATGGAAGAAAAGGTGAGTAACCAAGTGGTTAAAGCCTTAATGGATACTGGAGCTTCTAACAACTTCCTTCAAGAAAAGAAAGCAAGGCGATTGGGTATCAAATACAACAAGAAGTGAGGATGGCTTAAGGCAGTAAATTCAAAGCCAAAGTCAATTTTTAGCATTGTTTATAGTATAGAGTACATATGGGTGAATGATATGACTTTGTAGACTTTTCAATTGTAGCAATAGATAATTATCCAATTATGCTTAGTATGAAGTTTATGGACCATGTTAAGGTTATGCCTATTTCTTTTGCCAACATAATGTTCATCTTAGAGGAAGGCAATACATGCATGGTGCCTCTGGTTAGGGAGACTAGCCTTTCATTAAGGCAAATTTTAGCCATGTAACTTTCTAAAGGTATAAAGAAGTTGCAACCCATTTTTTTGTATTCTTGAAGGATAAAAAGGATACTTTCTCATCAAATGTCCTACCTAAAGAAGTCTCTCACATCCTGGAGGAGTTTAAGGACGTGATGCCTCCCAAATTACCTAAGAAGCTCCTATCTAAATGTGAGGTGGACCATAAGATAGAATTGGTTTTTAGTGTAAGACCATCTGCTGTAGTGCTTTATCGAATGGCACCCCTAAGTTAAAGGGACTCAGGAGTCAACTAAAGGAGTTGTTAGATGTGAGTTATATTCAACTGTTAAAGGCTCCATATGGTACACCCATGCTTTTCCAAAAGAAGCATAATGGGTCACTTCGGTTATACATCAATTATTGAGCACTCAATAAAATAACCATGAAGAATAAATATCTCATTCCATTAATATCTGATTTGTTCAATCAGTTAGGTGAAGCGTAGTGGTTCACGAAGTTGGATTTGAGATTAAGATATTACCAAATGAGGATTGTAGAAAGAGATAAGCTAAAGATCGCTTGTGTTATGAGATATGGCTCTTTTGAATTCTTAGTTATGTCTTTTGGACTTATTAATGCACCTACCACCTTCTATACTCTTATGAATTGAGTCTTCGATTCATTTTTAGATAAATTTGTTATAGTGTATTTAGATGATATCGTTATCTATAGTAAGACATTAGATAAGCATATTGAACATCTACAATAAGTTTTCCAAGTATTGAAAGAACATGAGTTGTATGTGAAGAGGGAGAAATGTGTTTTTGCTTAATGAGAGGTTACATTCTTAGGGCACATCATCAGTAAAGGCAAACTATGGTTAGACAAATCTAAGGTGTAAGCCCTCTATAAGTGAGAGCTACCAAAGAAGGTGACTAAGTTACGATTTTTCTTAGACCTCATCAATTATTACAGAAGATTTATAAAGGGCTACTCCTCTATTACAACTCCGCTTACTAATTTATTGAAGAAGAATTAAACATGGTGTTGGAATGCTAGATGCCAAAGAGCGTTTAAGGTGCTCAAGCAAGCAGTAGCTGACGAGCTAATGCTAGCTCTTCCTAACCACACCAAACCATATGAGATATATATCAATGCTTTGGATTTTGCAATCGATGGTGTTTTAATACAAGAAGGGCATCTCATTGCGTATAAAAGTTGCAAGTTAAATGAAACCGAGCGCCTTTATACAGTCTAAAAGAAGATGACTGCAGTGATGTATTGCCTACGAACTTGGAGGCATTATTTGTTAGGGTCTAAGTTCTTTGTAAAGATGGACAACATTACCATAAGTTACTTCCTCAATCAAAAGAAATTAACACCAAAGTAAGTGAGGTGGCAAGCTTTCTTAGCAGAATTTGACTTTGTGATACAGTTTAAGCTAGGTAAGGTTAATTTGATGGCTAATATACTAAGTAGAAATACCGAACTAGTTGTCATCACAAGTCTAAACTTTCTTTTGGTAGAACAAGTAAAGAAAGGATTGAAGCATGACCCACAAGTCAAGAGTTTGAAAGAATTGGCAAATAGTGAGAAGACATGTCGATTTTGGCTTGAGGATGGATTGCTCATTACTAAAGGCAATAAAGTTTATGTATCAAAGTGGCAAGGATTAAGAAAGGCGATTATTAAGGAGTTTCATGACTTAAAATGGGCAGGACATCCAAGTATACGCTGTACGTTGGCACTTATTGAGCAAACGTATTATTGGCCACAAATACGAGATGACATTGAATTCTACGTAAAGACGTGTTTGGTATGCCAATAAGATAAGGTGAAGTAACACCAACATTTGGGATTGTTGCAGTCCCTACATATTCCGGAGAGGCCATAAGAGAGTGTTTTATGGATTTTATCACGTATTTACCGAAGTCGGATAGATGTGCCAACATCATGGTTGTGGTAGACCGATTTAGCAAATATGGTGTGTTCATCCCCGTACCCTCAGAGTTTACAGCTGAAGATGCAGCATGCTTATTTTCAAGTATATGGTGAAATACTAGGGCATTCCGAAGATAATTGTCAGCGACAAAGATACTCGCTTCCTCAAGAGATTTTAGATAGAGCTATTCAAGTTGATGGAATCTAAGGTCAACTTCTCTACAAGCTTTTATCCCTAAACTGATAGCCAAACAAAAAGGGTGAATGCCTTATTGGAGCTGTTCTTAAGGCATTACGTAAGTGCCAACCAAAGTGATTGAACTAAGTTGTTTAACATAGCCCAATTCTCATACAACCTACAAAAAAGTGAGTCAATTGAGGTTAGTCCATTCGAGGTTACTACGGGACTACAGCCAATGAGTCCATACATATTGGTGGTTGGTTATAAAAGGCCTAATCTTGTTACATTTAAGTTTGCCAAGGGTTTACATGAAAAGTCTAACATGGCACGAGCACACTTAACTAAGACTACTAAGCGAATAAAGAAATGAGACGATACTAAGAGGAGACACTTGGAGTTTGAGAAAGGAGATTTGGCGATAGTGAAACTCTTTCCCCATCAAATCTAAAGGTTTGCTAAGGTGCATAAGGGTCTAGTAAAACATTACGGGGGACCCTTCCTAGTGGAGAAAAGGACTGACAAATTAGTTTACCGATTAACTTTACCATCACACCTCGACATGCATCTAGTATTTTACGTAAACTTGCTAAGGCCTTATCATTCTGATAGGGAAGAGCCAATTAAGGGCGAATCAAAGAGAGTTCCTACAGCCATAACAACCGTGCTAGATCATGATATAGAAGACATTGATGCATTATGTCATTTCAAGAAAAGGCACTCATCCGAGTTATGTTGCGTTTTTTGTTAAATGGAAAGGGTTAACTTTGTAGAGCAATTTCGAAGTAATCGAAGTATCTAAGAGAGATGCAACGAAGGTATCGTGAAATTGAGTGGGGGAGAATGTTATGCGCCACATGATTTTACCTAAAATTGAGTTATTGAAGATGTTTATTCCAACTACCACTTCATAATTCTATAATTAGGTGAAAATTTCTAAAATCTTATAGATAATTTCTTTATTTTCTTAAAAGACGTAGAGTTAAGTAGAATATTTAAAAAAAAAATGATCATCAGATTAAATAGATTTTAACTATCCGTTGAGGAGGTAAATAATTATATATAATTTTAAAATTTTTTCTAAAAAAAATTTAATTAATAGTATATTTGTTTTTATAAAATAATATAATATTTTTTAAATCTTTTATATCTCTTATTTATTTTGTGTATATCTTTTTATTTTTTGTTAATAACATTTAAACGCTAAGAGAAGACCGAATTAATATTTAAGGGAAGTAAATTGTTAATATCGTACGGGTCGTCGGGGGAACAAATTTGAGTCCGTGACAATTAACTCGGAACCCGTTACATCGCAGCGGGAAAAGCAATGCGAAGCGTGGGCCCGAACCGCACCGACACTGCTGCTTGCCGCTTTAACTCGTGTCATCACAGGATCCAATTATAAAAATAAAAATAAAAGTAAAAAAACTCGTGTCATCATAGTGCAACCTGGAATGTGATCATCACCGTCGCCATCATCATGGCGTATTATTCTTTCTTATTCTTTTTTTTTTTTTCGTTTTTCATCGTGGGACTGTAAATTATAATAAAAACAAGTTTTTTAATTTTTATAATTCCCTTAATAAAAAATAAAACTTTGAGAGCTTATGTATAAAAATTTAAGTTTTTAATTATTAAAAACTCACAACATTATTCTTTTAACATAATAGTTTGGTAACATTGTAAAAAATAAGCGTTTATTTTACTGTCGTTCATTTTCTCAAAAATAGGGATGATGGTGTTTGATATATATATATATATATATATATATATATATTTAGTTACTATTTGTTGATAAGTAGATTCGAAAACAGCTAATAGAAAAAATAACTTATTAAATAGTGATTGATTGATAATTTATAGTCTAAAATATCTTTAAAAATATTCTTATGAAAATTTTTATTTTATATTGTGAATACTTGTCTTTAGCCAAGCAATAACAATCAATAGTTAACAATCAATAACAATAACAATGATCAATAACAGGTAAATTAAACAGCCCAATTTCCCTCACAAGCAACCTTTTACGCTGGATTGCACGCCTACTTAGTACCAATGCTTTTGTAGGTTTCTTGTGTCCCTCTGTATTGATCTTTTTTTTTTTTTTTCCATTATTGTTCCTTACAAAATCTTTGCTAGCCACCAAAGAATACTTAATATCTTTTAAATCCTTTTAAACTAACATTTCTCTTTTTTTCTTTTTTTTTTCTTTATATTTTAACAGTTTGGGAATAGCCCTCTTGTATTTTACATTGCATAATTAGGTCCCTTAAAATCACATGGAAAATTTAAATTGGGATTAACTGACTAGTGTATTTGGCATCTTTCCAATTTTACATTGCATAATTGACTCTGTTCTCTCTCCTACGGTAAAATTAACCTCCCCTCAGCAAACATAAAGAAAATTTATTTAACAATTAACGTCCTCTTTTCCAGGAAAAACTAATCCATGTTTTCATTTTATTATCACCAAAAATAAGAATAAAAGCCTTTAAAAAAAAAAAACAACAACAAAAGAAAAAATTCTGCGGTGGAGTAAAATGAACTTAGCCGAGTTAAGCTTTTATCTTGTTCGGGCTTGATTTGATAACAAAATACTCCGACTCGACCCTCATTTGGTTTAGGCTCGATACTAAGCTCGGCTTGTTATGATTTTGCTCTTTCTTCGTAGACCCCAAAAAAATTCAGATTTCAACCTAATGAAACCTCAAAAGACGCATAACAAATATCTTTCAAACGATAGAGCACAAGATCATGGCGGTAACGTTTTTTTCCTCCACTTTCTGTCAAGTTTAATAACAAAATTGTTTCGTATAAATTCCATATAAAATTCTCATAAGAACAAAATCTTCTTTGTTGATTTTTATTCCGTTTCAGAAGCACAAGCACGCAAATAAAAAAGAATCTTAATCGTTTATTCCGTTTCAGGTAACTTCAAAATTCCAAACGCTCTCTGGTTTTTCGTTTTTCCCATTTTTCCAGTGTTCTTTGAACCAAACAAAACAAAATTATAGGAAAATAATAAAAATTCATCGAAGAGGACAGAGGGGGTAGGCTTTTGCATCATTAAAACTGATGCGGGAAGTGGAAGTGCTGACTCCACCGAGAAGAGAGAGCAAGGCTAAGCCTACAATCACATGGTCTCCCATTTTGCACTTTGTGTCTCCGTATCTGTTAGCAGCAACATCACGAGCAGCAGCAAATCAGGGACGCGTCGTTAATGACCGAGAAAGGGGCGACTAAAAGAGAAACATTTAAGATTTTGGAAGGGGGTGGCGGCTGGAATGACAACTTAGGTTAAAAACCTAAACATTTTTTTCGCAATTTATGCTACGACTTCAATGACACTTTCGACAAGCCTACTTGACACTTTAAACGAGCCTCTAATGATTAGTTTACTCAACTTTAAACAATCCTTTTAATGATACATTTATTGAACTTTAATCGAACCTTAAATAGGCTGTTTACAATTTGGTTTGGTTTGTTTAATAAACGAGCTTGGGACTTCTTAGGCAGGCTTGAACGTCGTTCGTTCAGCCAATTGAATGAACTCGAAGCAGATAACAGCTTCAAGGGTTCCATGTTTTTACCTCAGTCTTAAAAAATACAGAGTCCCATCACCCCAATCACCCCGGCAGAGAAGGAAGAAACAATTAATTGATCAATATAAAAATTCAATTGGCAAGACAACGCAAAATCGTCTGAAATCGAAATTTTACCTAAGGTTAGAAAATGGACGATAGCCTTAAGCTTCACATGCTGGCATATTCCCAAGAATCCACCGAACAAAAACTATGACTGTGTCCTAAATTAAATATTGTAATCTCGGTGGCATATGACCATGACGTCCGTCCAAAAAATTGTTCTTTGCTTGTGAATTACACAGAGCAGCAAACTCATTTAAAAGCTTTCTTTTGTCAACAAAATGGAAAAACAAAGCCAAAAACGGACCAGATGTTAATTTCCAACTGTTTTGTCACATGGTTAGTCCATCAAAGCCTGTTATGATAATGAAACAGAGAGCGAAGAAATCGCACCAGAAATGTTCGGTTCTATCATAGACCTCACCTTGTTCCGGTAGGCGACACACATCATTTAATAAATGTTTTTTTTTTATTTTTAATTTAATTTAATTATATTTATTTTATTGATAGTTACACATTTTATATTTCATTAAAAAATAAATAATAATAATAATTTAAATTAACAAAAAAGAAAACACTCGTGACCGGGTACAATTGATTTGTATTCACACAAAAACTACGCAACTTTCCAGTTGGCTTTTTGGATCCCGCAAGCCGAGGAGGGTGCCCACTGACGGTCTCGATGCCCTTATCCAGCTGGATTCCAATCATCACAACACTTGGCGCAGGCTAAAAGTAAACCCCCCCAAAAAAAAAAAAAAAAAAAAAACTAGAGTACGCAATGTCGGTGTGCGTAATTTAGCAAAAAATTGCTATTATTTTACTAACATACGCCTCCACCCCGTCGGAGGCATGTGCTCAATGGCTTACGGATAGATTGTATGCAGAAACAACAGAGCAAGCGAATGCTGATGCAGATGAAGTTTTGAATTTGTAAGACATGCGAAAGAAAAAATTATAAAAATATCACATGCAATCGGAGGCTGCACAGACAGAATTCCGGGATTGGAGAGAGAGAGCGAGAGAGAGAGAGAGAGGAGAACCGGAGAATGCGGCTCAGGAATAAGAGGTTTTCCGGTGAGCACGGGATTTCCGGCCCGCCGGCCTGTCGGCAATTTCTTGCAAGTTCCTGAGGCTTCGAATCGCCAAAACATCGCCTCTCCGGAGCTCAGTTAATTGGTCCACCTCGCTCACTTCCGTCGAAGCTACAAAGAAACCACAAACTTAAAAATTAAATATAAATTTAATATCAAGATAGAGTAATTTGTTTTAATTAGCTGCATTACACCTACCTATATGCTTTGACGGTGGCTTGAATCCGCTGAACTGAGCCAAATCTGCAGCAAAAAATCCATAGTATTTACGAAGAGAGAGAGAGAGAGAGATACGAGTTTATTAAATCTCGGCCGTTGATTTTGAAATCGACTCACCAGATTGAGAGGGAGTGTGGGAGACAAGGTAGAGTACAAGGAAACAGAAGAGAGTGAGAAGCGGAATAAGGTGAACCAGTTTCTCTGGTTTCGGAGGCGACGAAGACGGCGACGGTGACAGTGTCTGCGAGAGCCGGCGAGGTTTTGCTGCTTTGTCATCTTCCGGCACGACGGCGTCGTCTTTGCTGCCGCCGACGTGGTTGTGGAGCTTGGAGGCCGGCGAGCCGAGCGACTGTCTTTGCATTGCGTAGAGAGATATTATTTTACGGTCCCTATCGGCCGAGTCCGGCTCTTAAATAGGAGGGGGAGGGGCTCCTTTGCGTTGTATGATTGATTTGTGTTCTTTTTGTTTACTTCCCAGTGAAGTCGCTAATCCTCTGGTAATAATTTTCTTTTTTTTTTTTCTTTTCCTTTTCCGTATAAAGGTTGTTTACACTGATTTTACGCGTCGAAAACGAAATTAGATTGGACTATAATTACTGATGTCCATTTATTATTATTATTATTATTTTCTTAATCTCGTGTTAGGATCAAAACTAAGAATTTATAATTAGATTATTATTTTAAAAATTTAAATTTAATATACTTTATATAATAAAAAAATATATCATAACTAACAATTGTTAATCAAATCTAACCAAAATAATAGAAAGACACGGTCCCTCAGAAAAATTCTCAAGATCTTGGATTCTAATAATAAAATGTATACATATATATATATAACTTATTCAATTAAAATTTTTAAGAGTAACACTATTCTTAAAAAATTAATGAAATGAATAATCTAATTCCAAATCTCAACTAAAAAAAGAATTTTATTCTTATCTTGATAGGTTAAGAAAATTTTAGTCCCTTTAAATTATTTATAATGATATTTTAATATTTATTTTTAATTTCTAACAGATATTTAATAAAATATATTAATTACTGCATAACTTAAATATTAATATTATTTTTTAATACATTATGCAAATTATTATCTGGCCTAAAATATAACATAATAAATATAATTTTTTTTTTATAATTTACAGACCTACATGAATCTAATTACCGTACATATAATGTTTCTAAAGTTAAAGTTAATAAAATATCCTTTTCTTAACTTTAAATATGCCGAGCAAAGAAATTTGTGTGTGAAGTGGTGGTCTCGCTACCCTGTCGGTTTTGTACAGGCTAATTATTAAAAAGTTATAACGTGGGGACTGTTGTGCAAGTCAAGCCAGGAGGTGGTCACACTAGGCTTTGTTTTTTTTTTTTTTTTTGTTTTTTTCCTTCTAATATAAAAAATAAATTTACTTTTTATAATTGTGGTCGTAGATTCTGCAGATGATAAAGGTCTTGACAGATGTCACCTCAAACTTGAGTTTGTTTTGAAGTAAGAGACAGTTACTGGGAGATAATAGTTACTCGAGGTAACTCTTAATTTTGTTTACTTTGTGGTTAAAAATTTTTCATAAGTTCACTCGAAGTATGCACAGAAGAAAAAGAAACGCACCCAAAAGAAAAAAAAAAAAAAAGGGTTTACTTGAAGTAGTGAAACTGTGTGTGTTCTTAACTTGGCTTGACTCTCATATGTCTTTATCACTTGACAACCCTTTACTTAACCTCACTGCATTTTAATGGGTGGAACATGATTACAAATTATGTACTTCTCTTTAGCTCAACAAATTCAACATGATTATAAAACATACACAATAATGGGTTTGGCGAAAGTGTTAAAAACTTAGGTCAAATCTTAATCGCTTTCAAGAAAATGTAGTTAGAATTCCTAGCTCTTTAATCCCTGTACTCTAAAACATAGCGTCTCAGATTATGTCAGGATCAATTCAAAAATTTCAAACATTTACATAAATAAAAGTTTATTACTAGTTGGTGTTTGGTCCAATCAATCCCCAAAACTTAACAGGGGAAAACATATTTGACTTCCTCAATTTTTAGGGGCAGTGCTCCCATCCTAATGTACTTGAGAATTGGGTGACTGTGTTATGCTTTATACGAGTATGAATGTCACACTTCGCTGCAACGGTAACATCACATTGTGAGAAGTTAAAGCACTATATTAGTTCCCAAGTCACTGTTTAAAGTGTTATTAATGATTAATAAATTTTTTCATAGAAACTTTGGGGTCGTTTTGTTTTATTTTATTTCGTTGGAGAAAAAAATTATTACGGAATTGCATGTTACCGTGGGAGAGTTTATCATAAAGCAATATTTCACTCTATTAAAATCCTAAATCTAAACAATATACATCGTGTGAAAAGTTATAAATAATAATATTCTTTTTCGGCAAGTGTCATGACCCATCATGACTTTATATTTATATTGATGTAGATAAGTTTAAAAACAAAATGTTGAAATAATATTTGATAAAATTCACATAATCTATTTAGTAATTTTATATTATTCAATTGAGGGATTCTGTCATAAAAAAAAAAAATCATCTAATAAAAAAGAAAAGACACCATCAAAAGGGAGAAGCGAATGTATTTATTATCAGCGAGATAATTTAGTTATAATAATAAAATTTGATAAAAAAAATATATTTTTTATTTAATATGCATATAATAAGACATCGAAATTTTCTATTTTTGTTACACACAGTGGCAAGGGGGCGTGTGTGTATGTGTGTTGATATGCTTCAATCGAACGAGTGACTCGGTCTCCTCTGTTGCTGTTGAACTCGCAACAGAGCTTCGACATTTGTCTCTAGAAAAGGTAGGGTGAAGAATGAAGGTTTTGGGCAAACAGCAGAGAACCCAATTCTCAAAATTAAGAATGAAAATGAGCCATTCTCACTTGAATAGAACCCAAAAGCCCACATCGCAGCGGAAGGACCACCTTGTCCCTCTCACGTCGTTGACGCAGCTCCAAGCATTTACCTTTTGGAGCACAGGATTTATGAAACAACGTCTCTAACAACACCAAATCAAGCCTCCTCCTAATTGAGTTTTGGTGCATTCAGAGAAGAAATCAAGTAAAAAATTCAACGAATCCAATACAACTGTGTCTCTGGCCCAACTTCGACTCCACCACCGTTGCTCCAATCACCGTTATATACGTGTGTGTGTGTGTATTTATATTATTTATACAATATATAAAAATATAAAAGTGTGTATATGTGATGTGTATATATATATATAAAAGAATAAATAAAAATATGAAAAAAAGGATTAAATAAGAAATTTGTTTTTTAAAAATAAATTATTATAATATTTACACTAAAAATAATAAAAATTATAAATTTTTGCAAGATTATATAAAAAAATTTAAGTCATAAGAAGTATATTTGAAGTCAGACTTAATTTCAAATTTTTAGATTATTTCTTAATCAAATCATTTTTAGGTTGAATTTCTTCAAATTAATTCAGATCGATCCGTCGAGTTAAGTGAAAGTTTCACAACTTTAATCATAAGTCTTCACTTCAATTGGCTTAAATTCTTTTACGTGAACTCGAATTCGGTAACTTGTTAGGGTCAACATCTATTGCATGTGGGGGCTTTATTATTTACACTAGATCGGCGAGTTTGATTTCTGTAAGTTAAAGAGAGAGAGTTCTCAATAAATCTCTTGAATTTTAGAACGGATGTTCCGCAAATATAGATCGTGAGGGACATGATTTTGTTTAAAGGATGGACCGACCGGTTGGGCTACACGGTGTGATGCTCTTGGAATCGATCAATCTCTGTCAATGCTCCAAGCGAAATTTGCAATGTCTTACCTTCGCCGCCTCTTTTGATTACCAGGGCAATTGGTCTCAAATCAAAAATCTCAATGAAAATTCTCTTTCTTGTGCCCAACAAAATCGAGAACTGATGAATACAATTAAAAAATTTTGCCCAATGAGCCGAATTTAGAATAATTAAACTAATACTTTTAGTTAGCATGAACGTAGTTCCCAACTTAGAATGGGCCATATACTCAAAAAACGTAATATAAAATAATATTCAAACGATTTGAGTGAAGCGAGCCAGCCGGCCAGCCAGCCCACTGTAATCCAAAACACATCGGGATCCGGCCTCAAAGACTTATTCAACAAAGGGCCCAGATATATAACGGTCTTAAAATTCACGAAGCCTACGGCGTCGATGGGGTGGGCCCCACAGACCCGCGACTCAATCCAAGCCGCCAGAAAAAAGTAAAAAAAGAAGAAGAAGAAAAAAAACACAGAAACACAACCAAAACATCGCCTTGCTTTCTTGTCCCAAACGAAAGAGGGACGGCCAAGCCACAAGCGCCCTCACGATAAAAGCGAACATCGAACGGAAAATTACAGGAGAAAAGAAAGAAAAAGAGAAGCGCATGCACCGGCCAGACAATAAGTCGAACATCTGGTAGGCACGCTGCGAGAGGGAGGGAGGGATGGTGCTGTGGGAGATCACGGTGGCAACGGCGTATTTCTTGGGTCTGAAGAGGACTTACAGGATCGCTTCAAAGCTACAACGTCAGATTGTTGGCCCCAACCACCCCAAGATCCGCCAGTTTCTTCACAGGTATTTTTGCCTTTCTGATTTCCTCTTCTTTTTATCCGATAGATTCACGCAATGAATTTTCAATAGACACTAGAACTCGGTCGGCCAGTGGCACTCGTGGTACTATTTACTCATGATTTAATATTCATATGCACTTGTAGTGTGATAAGGAGGTAGTTCGTTCTAGATGAGGTCCTGGGTTCTTCTCCTCGTCAAAGAGTTGGGGGGAAGTTAAAAATATGCCCTAGGTTTGCAAAATTTGGGAATGGTTGGTTTCTTGCTAGGCCTGTGAAGTCTGCTCCTTCAGTGGACTTAGCGTTAAGGGGGTCCGCCGAACTTAGATTTCTATCCTTAATGTTTCGGGTTTTATTCCTGGAAAGGGATGTGAGGTTTATGCGAGGGGGGAAAAATCCCCTTTTTTTTTTTTTTCCCCAAAGGGGTAAAAAAAAAAAAAAAAAAAAAAAGAAGAGTTGGAAACGTGTGGCACTTGTGGATATTGTTTGGACTTTCTTTCATTTTTAAATTGCTTTGATGCGTTAGGTCAATTGTCCCATTTGCCTATCATTCCATATACAAATACATTAGGCATATTACTTTCGTAATTTCCATTGATGCTTATGCATAAGATATTATTAACCTACAAACAGAGGACAATAATGTACATGTCTGTAGAACCATTTGCATAAGGGCGCCATTAAGTTGTTGGAATAGGCAGGAAGGACCCAAAAAAGCTTTTCAAAGTGAACTGAGATGCTAATTACTAATATGCCAATAAACAAAATAGATTTAGCTTCGACATTATTACATGATGACCATGTATTTCCAGAATTTTTAGCCACCATGAAGTGACTCTACCTGAGGGGATTTGGAAAATGTCCCTCAGTTTTACAATTCTGAGCTTGCAAATCCTCTTTCCATAATGCTACTCCATCTTCAACACAGTTTTATATTGCATTTGATAGTTTTTGAATCACTAGCAAGATTTAAGGCCCAGATAAAATCTTAATTACATATGGTGGTACCTTCCCAAAACTCACCATTGCATCTTCAACAGATTTTAAAACTTCGTTTGATGGTCTATGAACCATTGCCTAGATTTAACAGCTATACTAGATTTTAATTACTTTTAGTAGTTCCTTCATAAAACTATTAAGACAGACAAATTCTATCACTGCAGTGGTCTGCACACCTGTACACCTCTCTAAGTCCTTCCAGCTTGTTAGGATTCTAACTTCTACATCAGTGGTCCAGCTCTGCAATTCAGTTGCTCTTCTGACCTTATTTTGATAATGGTGTTCCACCTAGAGGCTGGGATTACAAGTGACTCTATTTTTATCGTTGCCTTGTTAACATAAGGGAAAATTTTGGAGCCAAAGAGGCAATGGCATGGTTAATTCCCCACTATTTCCTTCCTTGTCTGCTTCCTCCCTCCCTTACCTTTTTCTGATGGCATTTTAACATTTGTTTAATTTTTCAGTTGAGTTATCAGTACATGGGACTACACAAAAGGATTTCATTTGTTTTGGTTGTTATGGAGTCACTTTGTATAGACCTTATACTGGTGGCACTCGTCTCACTGTCTTTGGACTGTCATTACCACTTGTTACTTTCTGTTTCAAAGGATGTCAAAAATGAGAACGGAGTTACTATCGGAAGTGGACCCTTTTTCTTGATCTAAACATACATCTTAAAGATTAATTGCCTTGATTTAACAAAAGTGTGTTCTAATGCATTGAGGCTTCCACATTCTGGGGACTTGGGAAGGGTCAAATATATACAAATTATCGTTATTTTCACAAGAAACTATCTCTGCAATTTGAACCCATGATGTCTAGTTCCCAATAAAATAACTTTACTGTTATACTAAGACTCACCCATCGCTAATTTCCATGATCATAAAATCACTAATGTGATGGTGTTTCAGTAGTCTTTGATATATATTACTTGTAATATCCCGTTAGGCATCTAATATTATGGCACACAATTACTGGGATCTTCTGGCTGTCTCAGAAAAATATGATTTGCATTAACTTACTTCCTTCTGCTTGTCCAAAGCTGTGGGGGATTTCATCCATTGTGATTCACGGATCATGATGGTATTGAATATTCTGTCATTCTTGCTTGGTGTTTCATGGTATACTGTCTGCCACAGTTGTGCACAATTAGTGCTGTTGCTTGCGTAAGGTATTTGTTACATTCCATTGTGCAGCAGATTCAAACAATTATCATTAGTACAATCATGCTTAATTGTTCTTCTTCTTTGTAGACGAACTCGGGCTGCCTTTAACATTGCACTCCAGGTTCGCCAGAATATACAACAGAGAGACATAGAAGTTGGCCGAAACCTCGGTAACCGGATCCTTCAATGGCTGGACCACATGAAAGCCTCTGCTCAGATCCACAGTTCACCCATCAATGATGCAAGCTCCAAGATAAACCTGACAAAGCACGTAAGCAACTTCTACTGGAAAAATCCTAGGACCATACACACTCCCAGAAACGGGGAATCTGACAGGCGCCTGTTTACCTCAATGAGAAGTATATGGCCTATGTCCTTTCCTGCCATTGCAATGATGCGGCCACCAAGACCTGCTGGGTCTGTTACCCAGTACAGGCACTTGAGCAAATGGGGCCATGGAATGGTGAGACCTGAATACGGAACTGGGAGTGCAAGCAGATTTGAGGGAGTTATTCGGAAGGACATAATGCAGTATCTGCTGCATAACTGATTGTGGCAGATGGCTTTTACTTTGTCGTTCATGTTGTAACTGTTTGATCCCGAGACAAACTTGGTCAAGGTGTGACTAGTTAACCAGGCTCCGTTAATAAAATAAAGTTGACACTTTTTGTTCAATCTCATGATCTGGATAAAACTTTCTCCCTTCTGAATATTCGTGGATACTTTTCTTGAAATCAGACATCCAAATATATTTCTAATGCTCGGGGTTGTTTTGTTATTGAATGTTCTTTGAAGTTTGGGTGGCTACATCTTTAGCATAGCACAAACAACTCACATAATTTGTTCCGCTTTGATTGGCATTAGCAGCGACTATAACCAGTCTTTTTTCCCCTCTTGTGACGTTCTCTGTTTCAGTAGATTCTGTCTTTATAAATCTGTAATGCAAAATACTGTTTTCAGGTTGCATCGTCAGTTCCGTGTGATCTTACCCCTATCTCTGTTTTATGCCTCATATTCCTTTTTATCCGGGCTGATTTTTTTGGATCATGAAGGGGGCAAATTACTCATAACCACCTGGCTAGGGTTTTTTTTTTTTTTTTTTTTTAGAGTAATAAGGAATTTCATTCCAGATCTTAAAAGATGGAAATCACGGTTAATGAGAGAAGCAACCTGTGGAATCTCGTTCCATTGCCATGAATTTTCCAGTACAAGATAAAGCAAAATGAGCAATAGTACGAGCAATCTCTTTAAATTTTCTGCTAACATGCTTAATAAGAAAAGATGTAAAATTAACGGCCACGCCTTTCATGTCTTCTGCAATGCAACCCACTAAGGTGAACTCCGTAGCAACAGCTTGAATGGCTTGTACAGCAATCATACAATCGGTCTTCACAATGATGCTGGCCAGGGATATTTTTGACGGGAGAAAGAGGCGCAGCGGAGTATAAATAGCGCCGCTTGCTTGAAGGTTTGAAAGGATGATTAAATAATAAAAATGATGATGTAAATAAATTATATAAAAAAACTAGAGAAAAATTAAAAATTTTTTTAAATTAAAAAGAAAAAAATTATGAATATTTTAAACTAGATTAATTTTACTATAATTAAGGAAGTATAATAAGAATATATAATTTTAATTATATTAAATAAATTGAACAAAATTCAATTTGACTTAAACGAGAGGCTAAAGAGTAAATAAGACAAGCCTAACTTAATAAATAGATTTCAAGATAATAATCTAACTGTTCAAGATGAACCTTCAGATGTCCTTTACCAGCTGTCTAAGTTTCAACTCAATTGAACTATGAATTAATAATTATCTAGATGTCTTATCAATTTTGTCACAGATGAAAGAAAGAGTAGAGAGTTAATAAAATTGAGAAGCTTCAGTTTGAATGGAAAACTTGTTTTTATAGTTTACAGAAATCTAATCTAATTATCCACAAAAAAAATTTATGTGTCTTTTAATAACTGATCAAAAATCAGTTTGATCGGATAACATACAATTTTTCAATTATACAGTTAATCAAAACTATATACAAAAAATCACTTAGACCTACAAATCCTGAAGAAAAGTAAGATTTATAGTGCTCTAAACCCAATCTCTACTATTAAAAATAAGAATCAAATGTTCTCTATTAATCATCTAAGTTTCATGTTAATTAAACACAATATCTCTTTTAAACATCATCTAAGTTTCATGTTAATTAAACACGATATCTCTTTTAAACATAAGATCAAAGAAACAACCATTTTTTTTTTTTTACAGCCTTCTTGGTTTTTTCTTGGTTTCTCTCGGCCGAGGGCTCTCTTCATTCTTTCTCTTTTTCAGGTTTTTTTTCTCTTTTTCAGGTTATTTTTTTCACCAAAGGGTATATACTTTAATTATTTTGGAAATATTTAGATTATATATACACGTAGAAAAGGGACCACCAATAATTTCTGGTGTTCTTTGGACTGCCATGGGGATGGCCAAAAGTTCTAAAACCTCCAGGGGCGGGCAGCCGGGTACACCTTTGGTAAATGTGCCGACGGAGTTTTTTCTACTGTCACGAGAAATCATCCCACGACCGCTCCTATGAGCACCCCACGGAGCATCGGTATTTATCTTGAATAGGTTATCAGGCGGAGGCTCCCAAACTACCCGTGAAATTTCTGAACGAGGGGGTGGATGGCCGGGAGTTTATATGTTGGAATTTTGTGTACGATTTCAGTGCCATATAACTAACCTCAGCTGGTTCCACCAACTTATGCTCTGTAACCCTGCCGTCATTGCTATCAGTTTCAAAATCTGTGTGTCCCTCCCTCCTGTCCAAGAAGGACTCAAATCATAAGAGAAAAATCATAGTGATCCATCTCTCAGACACGGAGTCCTAAAGAACTGATAAACCAAACACATAAAGCTCTCGGACATGAAAGCAAAGCATGAGAGACGGTTTCATCTGCATCTCTCCACTCGAACCCCTTTCTGCATTCGTCTAGCACACGTGGCTAAGAAACCTTTGCGGGTTCACTTTCTCGGGATTTTCGGCTTCCAAATGGCCTTCCAACTTCCGAAATCAGAACTAGAGCCTGCCATACCCGAACTCGACGAAGAATCTGCCAAAGCCGAGGTGCGTGCTAGCTTATAAGGCACTCTGCACCATATCATGACCACAACGATCAAAATGCCCCATCAACTTATCCACAGGATGTCCGCAAACCACTTATCCTATAATTCTCTAATTTTATTCTATTGATATAATAAAATATCACATACTAATTAAAAAAATACACATACAAATAATATAAATATGAAGACATGAAAAATTAGAGCCTGCTATACCCGAGCCTAACGAAGAATCTGCCAAAGACTGGGTGTGTGCTAGCTTTTAAGCGCTTCGCACCGTATATTGACCACAGCGATTAAAATGCCACATCAACTTGTCCGCAGGACTTCCATAGACCACTAAGATATTATATAATAACTCCCTGATTTTAGTAATATAATAAAATATCTCACACTACTAAAAAAATATATAAATATTATTTATTAATCACACAATAAATTAAAATATTTAAATTTTTATATAATATATATAATAAAAAATATTTAATTTTAAACACATATTAACATTATATTAAATTAATTTTAATTAGTTCAATTTTAACTCAAGTATTAATTTTTAATTCATAAAAAAATTAAATTAATTTTAACATTTTCTCTTAATTTTAATTTAAATTTACAATTATTTACAATATTTATATTAATTTTATATAATTTTTAAATTTTAATAAATTATTTTTCAAAGTATCATCAGTGACGTTAATGGTTATCAAGAGTTTTTTGGTTTTTATAATTTTTCTCGACAAATTTTTGCCGAATTTTGTTTTGACTTTTAAAAAATCAAGAAACTTGTGACATACCATATTGAATAATAAGAGGTTTGGGATGGACAAAATTTGAGAACTCTCATAAGGTAAGAAACTATCGTTCACTAGATTCTCTTGCCATCATTTGGTATTGTGATCTATCAACAAAGATACCCAAACCAAATCTATGGGATTCCGTGGCAATAAAACACTCTAAAGCCATTGTATTTTGGAAGCCAAGTATCTTTCCAAATTTTAACTTTTTGCCCATCGCCAAGAAGCCATCAGACTCCACTTTGAAGCAAAGACTGCGCCTCCCAAATACTACGCTAAATATAGCTAGGGTTGGAGCCAAGATTTGCAGACATAAAGGAGCCATTAGGATAAAGTTTGGCCGACAATGAATCCTCCATGTCAATAAAATGCCAGACTTGCTTACCCGACATTGCAATGTTGAAATCGGCAAAATCCCTGACCCTGGGCCACCATCAAACGTAGGCAAAGATAGTTTACCCTAAAAAGTCTAATAAAATTTTGGAAACATCATCTGAACTAACCCACCAAAATTTATTGACCACTGTTGCAAGCTTTGAACATAAGGTTCTAGGGAGTCAGAAGCAACTCATCGTGGACGTGGTGATAGTCTGAATGACTACCTTAATAAGGATTTCTTTCCCATTTTTCGATAAACAAGATTCCTTCTAGCCAAATTATCTCCTTTCTCACCCTATCCATGACTAACTGAACACCTTTTTCTTCAAATAGCTGATAAGCATCGGAAAGTTGAGATATTTTTATAGACTCTGAACAACTGTAATTCCCAAAGAATTTTGGGTAGCTAATTTTGCCTCTTCGCGTGCATTGCCACTAAAAAAAAAAAAAAAATTTTCTACCTCGATGTCTTTTTATATTTTGAAAGAATTAATTTGAGATTTTGGCCCTCCAAAATTGAAGCTTATGAGAACATAAGGCTATCACTGACAAAAAATAAGTGAGAGATTGCTAGAGCTTATCAACAAATACGTAAACCATGAACATCACTTTGGAAAGCTGCCACCTTCATCAAAGAGGAAAGGCCCTCAGTACAAAATAAGAAGAGATATGGTGATAAAAGATTTCCCTATCGTAACCCCGGGGCGGAGAAGAAAAGCTCTTGGAGAAGAGTTGACAACAAGGAGATAAAAGACTGTGGTTACACAATTCATGATTAGCTGGATCCAATCCGCTTTGAAACCTAATTTGAGCATAATAGTTTCGAGGAAAGGCCATTTAACTTGTTCATATACTAAACCTTTCTTGCTAGACTTCAGATGCTTCATCCAGTGAAAGGCTTCAAAAGCAGTAAAAATATTATCACTAATAAGCTAATCCAACATGAAGGCACTTTGTGTTCCACAGATAATTCGTGGAAAGACCAGTTTCAATCTATTTGCAATTGCCTTTGTAACGAGTTTGAAGATCATGTTACAAAGACTTATCGATTGGTGATCTTTGAATTGGGTAAGGGCAGTAACTTTTGGAATGAGAACATCATGCGTATGGTTCAACGAACTAGGATCTTTTGTGGTTCAGAATATCCAACACTTTCAAGAAAATATCTTTTATGAAACTCTTATAGTAGGGATAGAAACCAGTCAAGTACTTTTTTTTTTTTTTTAACTATAAAGATATTAGTTTGTATTGTATTTTATTGTTCGGATTTATGAAATGCTGAACTTACAGGTAAGGCTGGAAGCGAACCAATCTCTTCATTAAAAGTTCAATAGCTTGATACAATAAGAACTCATTCAAAATCTAACATCAAGGCTTGTTTAGTAAATGAGCTGAGTTTGAGTAATGACAAGTTTGACTCATTTAAATTCATGAATAACTCATTTAGAATTCATTTTATAAAGTCATTCAAATACTTGTTTAATATGTTATTACTATATATTAGTAAGTATGTTGGGCTTATAAGAATAATCTTTTTGTAAAAAGAAGGATAAGAATGCATATATTTGACTATTATCCAAACCTTACAATATAAAAGACTTATGTATTGAGATATTTTTTATATTACAATTATATGCTAAAATTAAATACTTATTATTTTTTTGATAAGCTAGTTTTATTAAATAATTCTTTTTATTAATTTAATTTTTTATAATAATAATTTTTATAATTTCAATTATATATATTAATACAAGGATGTTAAATAAGCTTTTCATAAAAAGTTGATGATCAACTTTATAAAAAATCAGCTCAGGTTAGTTTAACTTGGCTCTATCTATTCATGAAAAGGTCGATGGTTGACTCGATAACAAATAGATTCAACTCAACTTGGCTTGGCTTAGTAGCTAAGTGAACTAAGTTTAATGTCACGTAGATACTCTATGTCTGGCCCGTCTAACAAGTGAAAAGGTAAAAACTTAGGCTAGATTGAGTTTTTGTGGGCTGCCAGCACTGTCTAGCCCTTTTTATTGTCCAAACACAATAATGAAAGGTCCTAAAAGAGTACAAAAGTGTCTAAAGGTGCTTACATCTAGAGAGTTCTAGCAAAGATTAGTAAGGACATTTACTAAAACTTTCTTGAAAGGACTATAATTAATGTTTTTTTAAAATATTTTTTGTAAATATCTTAAATGTTCATTTGTAGCTATGCATTGAGGAAGTAGAGCAATTATAAATAGGCTACTCCTCTCATTTGTAAATACTTTTGGCAAACACTCAATACAAGCTCATTTACAAAACTCTCTTGTGCTCTCTACTTCTCTAACACTCATAAGTCTCTCTTACTTGCCTTTCAATGTTTCTATTGATTCTTTCAAACTCTTTAAGACTTAACTTATCTTCTCTCGCAAGATTGACTAAGTGCTATATGGGTTAGTACACACGAAACCTAATTCCATGACAAGTGGTATTAGAGTAATGGTTTAATCTTTAGGTATAACTTGGTGTCTAGTGTTTGTTGAAACTACGAGCATGACAAGTAAAGAAGGATTTGTTACAACCACTGTGGAGGAGGAATAAGTAGGACAACAAGCTTGTAGGCATGAGAAGTAATGTGCTCTAACCAAGTGTAGCAAGTCTAAGGCTCCAGTAAAGGAAACCATGGACTTTTAAGTTATAGGTTTAAAAAGGAGTGTCATTGATCTGAACTCCGTAGTGAGTGACCTTAGCGACCAAGTTGATAACTTGATCCATGAGAATGTAGAGATCATGCAAGCTACTAAAGTCATAATTGAAGAGTTTGACTGCTTGTTTAGGGGAGAACTACACTCCCTGAATCGAGGATTGTCTGACTTGCACAAGTTTATTGAAGGGAGATAGATTCTCCACGCCGAAACAACTCACTCACTGCTACTACAACTACGACTACTAGCGCCACTGCAATGCATGGCTTGAAGGTCCTTAAACCTACTATGTACAATGGCACACATAATGTCACTACCGTGGAGAACTTTCTGTTTGGCCTGAAGCAGTACTTCGATATTATAGGGGTTGTTAACGACCTTGCCAAGGTAGGCAATGCCCCAATCTTCCTAATAGATGCTGCCTAACTCTAGTGGAGACGGAAGCACTTCGAGAGGGAGAAAGACTTGTGTGTCATTGACACCTGCAAGCAATTTAAGGTTAAGGTATATAGGTATTTTGTGACTTATAATGTAGATAGTGAAGTTAGGGAAAAGTTGCATCGCCTAAGATAGACAGGTAGTATTTCAGACTACATTAAGGAATTTATTACCCTCATACTTGAAATTAAGATATCTAATAGGGAACTTCTTTTCCACTTCAGAGATGACTTGAAGAATTGGGCGTGTGTCTAGTTAGATAGGCATGATGTGCAAACCTTAGATGCTGTCATGGTTGCTGTCGAGACTCTTATTAACTACTTTACCCACTTCAAGAGTAAGAAGGCAAACTCTGGCAAGAGTAAGGGAGAGAAAATTGAGTAGAGGAAGCAGGATTTTAGCTGTAATGAGGGGGGACAACAAAGATCCTTAAATGGCCATCCCAAGCATGAGAAGAACTTTGTAGGCAAATGCAATTCAGGTAGTCCCTCGAGGTCTTGTTTTATTTGTGACGGATCACATTGGGTGGGAGATTGCTCTAACTGCAAATTAATGAATGCTATGATGACACTATTTAACCCAGAAAAGGCTAACAAAGAGCCCCAAGTGAATATGAGATATATCCAATAATTGGGTAATTTTGTAAAACTTTTCTCCTTCGTAGTCTTTAAAGAGAAGGGATTGTTGTATGTTGATATTGCCATTGAGGGTAAAGTAGCTTGTGTAATGCTAGATATGGGGGCAACGGACAATTTTATGGACGTGTAAAAGGCCAAGTGTCTAGGCCTCTTACTTACGAAGGGAAATGACACCATCAAAACAGTGAATTCAAAAGCAAAGCCTATTTAAGGTGTAGCATAGGGAGTAGCCACCCTGATTAGAGGATGGTCTGATAAGTTGGACTTTACCGCCATTCCTATTGATGACTTTAAGGTGGTGTTAGGTTTTGTATTTTTTTGCCAAGTTTTGGCTTTTCCTATTCTTACTTTGAGTTTTCTTGTGGTCATCGACATTTGCAAAACCTAAGTGGTTCCCTTAAAGCACAAGGAAAAGTTGCAACCATTAATGATTTTGGCTTTGCAATTTAAACGAGGTCTTAAGTCAGGTCCAAGCTATATAGCTATCATAAGGGAGCTAAGTGATGGAGAAGATGTAGTAGCACTTACTCCTGTACTACTACAACCCATTCATGCTGTCTTTGCTAAGTTTAAGGACGTGATACTTTCCAAATTGCCAAAGAATCTTCCACCAAGGCAAGATATGAATTACCATATTGAATTGAAACTCAATGCCAAACCTCCTTCTATGGCCCCTTATTACATGACACCTTTGGAGCTCGCTGAATTGAGAAAGTAACTCCAAGATCTGATAGAATTAGGCTTCATTTAACCTTTGGCCCCTTATTGTGTATGTGTATTGACTATCGAACCTTGAAAAAGGTCACTATCAAGAACAAATATCCAATACCCTTGATAACTCATCTTTTTAACCAACTTAGGAAAGCGAGGTACTTCACCAAGCTGGATGTGCGATTAGGTTACTACCAGGTCCACATTGCACAAAGTGATGAGCTAAAGACGACCTATGTAATATGTTATGAAGCGTTCAAGTTCCTAGTCATGTCCTTTGGCCTTACCAACACACTTGAGGAGCATGTTGAGCACCTTAGGCAAGTCTTTCAAGTTTTATGGGAAAATGAGTTGTTTGTCAAGAAAGAGTAGTGCTTGTTCGTCAAGTAAGAGGTAGACTTGCTTGGCTACCAAATCAATGATGGTAGGCTCATGATAGAACCAACAAAGGTGCAAGCTATCTAATAATGAGAGTCTCTAACTAAGGTCTTAGAATTGCAATCCTCCCTGAAACTTGTTAATTACTACCATCAATTCATTAAGGGCTACTTTATTATGGTAGTGCTCTTAACTGACTTACTAAAGAAGAACTACACCTAGCATTGGACGAAGGAATGTTGAGCTTCCTTTAAGAGATTGAAGTAATCAATCTCCAAGGAACCTATGGTGGTGATATCGGACTACGAAAAGTTTTTCAAATTTCACATTTATGCATCTGATTTTACCATCGGGGGAGTCTTGATTTAACATAGGCATCCCATTGCTTATGAAAGTTGCAAGTTAAACAACATGGAGAGGTGGTACACCATTTAAGACAAGGAGATAGCTACTATTATCCACTACTTGTGCGCCTAGAGATATTATCTCTTTGAAAGTAAGTTTGTGATCATGACCGACAACGTTGCTTTGAGCGACTTCTAGACCCAAAAAAAAATCAGCCCCAAGTAAGCTCATTGGTAAGATTTTCTGGTAGAATTTGACTACACATTGCAATATAAGCCAGGTCAGGCCAATGTTATTACTAATGTGTTGAGCTAGAAGGCAGAACTAGCTGCCCTTTTTGCTAGTACATTTAGGAGCAACTTCCTTAAGTGGGTTAAGGAAGGTATTGAGCAAGAAAATATGGTCAAGAACTTGTTGAGATTGGTTAGCAAAGAGAAAACCCGTCAATTTTGGGTGGACGACGGAGTCCTGATGATAGTTGGGAATCGAGTCTTCATGCCTAAATAGGGAAACTTGTGGAAGGAGATCCTTAAGGAATACTATGATTCCTTATGAGTTAGTTACCTAGGTATGGCAAGAACCCTTACTTTTGTCTAAAAATATTACTTTTGGCCACATATGCACATAGACGTCGAGGCTTATATGTGAACTTGCTTAGTTTGCTAGTAAGACAAGGTAGAATAGTAACATCTAGTAGGTCTACTTGAACCACTACCTATCTCTGAGAAGTCATAAGAAAGTGTTTTAATGGACTTTATTATGGCTTTACCAAAGTCTAAGGGATACAAAAGCATTATGGTGGTTATCGATCAATTCAACAAGTATGATACCTTTATTCCAGCCTTTATTAATTGCAAGGTAGATGAAACTACTCGCTTGTTCTTCAAGAATATGGTAAAGTTATAGGGTGTGTTAAAGAGCATAATCAATGATAGAGACCTATGCTTTATAGGCAAATTCTGGTACAAGCTATTCAAGTTACTGAGGATCAATCTAAACTTCTCAATAAACTTTTATCCTCAAAGTGATGGGTAGACTAAGCAAGTGAATACTTTACTTAAGCAATATTTGAGGCACTATGTTAGTACCCACCAACGAGATTGGACAAAGCTACTCGACATTACCTAATTCTCATACAATCTCAAAGGAGCAAGGTCACAAACAAAAGTTTATTTGAGATTGTCATAGGACAACAACTATTAATGCCAAATGCTATTACCTCTCCTTACATCGGCAACAACTCGTTTGCCTAAAAGTTTGTGAGAGACTAGCATGAGGAAGCAGACACAACAAGGGCTTGACTTGACAAAGTGGCCAAGAGGATGAAAATATAGGTTGACATTAAACGACACCTAAAGGACTATGTAGTAAGAGACATGGTGATGATGAAGCTATTGCCAACCAATTTAAGTCTTTATGCAAAGTCCATTAGGGCTTGGTTAGGAAGTATGAAGGGTCATTTCTTATGGTCAAGCATATAAGAAAGGTTGCCTACCAAGTCCAACTCCCACCAAAGTTAAGGATTCATAATATTTTCTATGTAAGTCTTCTAAAGCCTTTTCATAGAGGCAAAGAGGATCCAAGCTGAAGTGAGTCCAAGCGCGCACCAACGGCTAAACGGCTGTGGTCACCAAATTCAACAAGGAGGCGGAATATATCATTGCTAATAGAGTGATTCAGAGAAAGGGAGTTTCCAACTACACTAAGTACTTGGTAAAATGGAAGGATTTGCTTGACCAAGAGATTAGTTAGGAATAAGAGGACCAACTTTGGTAGTTTGTCAATCACATTTGACAATATAAGGCTGAGAATGTGATGAGAACGTTGTAGAATTGAGTGGGGGAGGATGTCATGTGGACACTCTATGTCCAGCCTGTCCATCAAGTGGGAAGGTACAAACTTGGGCCAGATTTAGCCTCTGTGGGCTGCCAGTACTGTCTAACCCCTTTTGCTGCCCAAACACAACAATGGACGGTCTTACAAGAGTGCAAAAGTACTTAGAGGTGCTTACATTTAGAAACTTCTAATAAAAATCAGTAAGGATACTTATTAGAATATTCTTGAAAGGATTATAATTAATACTCTTTTTAATATTCTTTGTAAATATTTTAGATATTTATTTGTAACCACACATTAAGGAAGTGAAGTAATTATAAATAGACCACTCCTCCTATTTATAAATATTTTTGACAGACACTTAATACAAGTTTACTTACAAAACTTTCTTGTACTTTCTACTTCTCCAGTACTTTCAATTCTCTCTTACTTACCTTTCAATGTTTCTGCTGATTCTCTTAAACTCTCTAAAGCTTACTTAGCTTTTTTTCTCTCATAAGATTGACTAAGTATTGTGCAAGTTAGTACACATGAAACCTAACTTTGTGACATTAAGCATGCTAAGACTGAACTTAGATCAGCTTGTTTGTAACCTTACCTACAGGGCATTTATGGACCCTAGCAAATAATTTCCCTTCGGTTTGTTAAGTTGAGGAAGATTTGGTAGGTTATACTTGCCGTAGGGTAAACTTGTGATTATTGAATTTTACAGAATTTTGAGGCGCATATTGGGTTAAAGGATTTTGCCACTGGCGTACAAACTATGACAATGAGCCTGGATTTAGAGAGATGCTTTACGACGATGAGCAGTCCTTATGTTTTAGTGTGATCGAAAAAATATCTGTATTGGAATAAAAGGTTGATGCGTTATGAACCAGTATTAAGGAAATCTTCATATTCTGAAATTTCAGTGTAAATAGTAAGTGATAACTTGTCGAGTTTAGACTTACATAAGTTATGATTGTTTATATGGTGGTTTTATATTTATGTACTCTTTATGTAACCTAAGTGGATGTGATGGGGAACGATTAGGATTGATGCCTGTGCTGCTCTTAATGATGGCCACTCGGCAATAAGTACCTCCAATTGGCTATACTTTATCAAACCCCTCATGGTAGGAATAGAAACCAATCAAGTTATTTTTAACTTCAACAAGCTTAGTTCGTATTGTATTTTGTTGTTTCAGAATAGAAAAAAAGTTTAAGATGTGACTTATAAAATGTTGAACTTAAGGAGCATTTATGGACCCATCAAGTAATTCTCCCTAGATTTGTTAGGCCAAGGAAGGAAGATTCCACATGCTCTTCTCACAGATTGCAATTACTGAATTTTACAGAATTTTGGGGGTGCATATCGAGATATAGGAGAATTCCATCATTGTCACATAGATTATAAAGATGGGCTTGTATTTGGAGAGATGCTTTATTACGATGTACATGGATTAAGGACTTCTCTTGAATCTCATGTTTTAGTGCAGCCAAAAGAATCTCTTTATTGAAATAAAAAGTTGATGTCTTACGAGTCAGAATTGAAGAAATCTTCATACCCTACAATTTTGATAGAAGTGTTATGGGGTGGCATGTCAAGTTCAGACCTATAAGAGGTATGACTGTATATATCGTGGTTTTATATTTATATGTTCGTTATCTAACCTATGTGAATGTCATAGGAAAAGGATAGGATTGGTGTTTTTGCCGGTCTTGACGATGTTTGCCTAGCAATGAGTACCTTCATTTAGCTATCCTTTGTTAACCCCTTAGAATAGAGATGGGAACCGATCAATTAATTTTTAATTACAATAATGTTGGTTTGTATTATATTTTGTTATTATAGAACGGGGAAAAAAGGTCAAATTATGACTTACGAAATGTGGAACTTACAAGGCATTTAGAAAGCCCAGCAAGTTTCTTTACGTTTGTTAAGCCGAGGAGAATTCAACATGTTATGCTTATTGTAAGGAACACCTGCGATTATTGAATTTTAGAAAATTTTAGGGTTTATATTTGAAGTATAGGAGGATTTTACCATTGACACATGGATTATGATGATGGGCTCAAATTTTGAGAAATGCTTTATGATGATGAGTATAATTTTGGAAATATTTATGCCAGACCACATTTTCCAATATTGAATCGCTCCTATACTCCTTTTATTGAACATTTGGAATCAGTTCAAATTATAAATAATGGTGTACATTACTTACGATATTACTTTTCGATAAAACCTTTGACCTCGGTTATAAGTATACTTCTTCTGTTTCTAGTTATTCTTCCTTTTCTATATTTATTTATTTCTTCATTTTATTGTTTCGAAAACATAGTTTTGTTGTTCTCACAATTTAAACAAAGTTTTGTAAACAAAATAACATGATGTTATCAATCTCATTTCAGTGAGGGCCAAGGAAAAATCGTTGTGTATGGGAGCCCCTTCCTTAGTTTCAATATAAGTTAAATATTGATGGTGTCGTGCTGAGAAGGCTAGGTTTGCCAGTATAGGAGAGTGCTAAGGGGGTCATGATTGGCGGGTTTGTTGCTTGTTCTACAAGATGGCTCAAGTGGTAGAATTACTTATGATCCATAGAGCAATTGGTATGTGGAATAAATGAATCAAGCTAGATGGTCAAAGCTAATCATTAAAAGTGACTTCAAGTCGATAATAGAATGGTTAAACTAAATAGACCATGGGAGCATGCCTTTTTACTCGATGAAATAAATAGGAAGGTGTGTGGAGTGGTTGTGTTTGTATTTAAACCACAAGAATTCAATGACTTTGTAGATGCCTTAGCAAAAATAGGCATTGGCAGAAGGGAGACCCGATTAGTTTGGTTATGAGCATCCTGCTTTATGATGTTCCTATGGGAAACAAGTATTTCAAATGCTAAATAGGGATATTCAAGAAACAAGGTTTGGGGCCTTCGTCTGCTGGTTGATTGCTGCATGGGGAATAGCAAAATTACTTTTTGGTTCTATTATCTTGCTTAAAATACATGATCTAACAATTTTAATTATTGTATATGGGGTTCTAGAACATATATAGAGCAAGACTAAAAGTTGAAATGCCGTGATTTTGGATAGAGTTATTTCGGGGTGTTTTAGTAACATTACTTTTTATATAGACGCTGGTTTTTTGGAACACTTTGATTTTTGACCAGATTGCCTATTGATAAAATGCTTTACTGTTCCAAAAAAAAAAAAAAAATCTCCTTCATAAGAGATAAAAGTCACAACTTAAAGAGATTTATATATTTTTGGTGAAACCAAATAGCATGCCAGATGTAAGTGTATGCTATGCAACAAAGCTACCTCGTATAAGTGTACATGTTGCATAGTTTTCATGTCTTGAACTTTGTACGTGCTTTATGATTCAAATTGAGTAGTTCAAGTATGTCATGTTGCTTTCTAATTGACAAATTTTCTTTTAATTAGTTTTTGTGCTTTTGAATTTGTATTTATTGTTGATAGATAAGATTTGATTTTGTTTTGTTTTAGTTAATTATTTGCTTTAATTGGTGGTATTTTGTATAGTATTTATTTATTTATTTATTTTTAGAGAAAAAACATGCTCCTAATCCTTATGCTTTAGAAATAAATAATTATTTTTAAATTATATTTTGCTGTCATTCTTAATATTTTTATTTAAATTAAAGTGTTATACTTATATATTTCTAACTTTTAAGTCTAAACCCATCGTTACTTTTCACTAATTCTATATGCATACACCTTAATTTCATTTGACATTTAATAAATTCTACTAGATTAATTGACTTGTGTTCGGTTTTGGTCTTTCTTGTGTAGAGTAGCTCAAATTTTGTTATGTTTGGGATAGATAATGATGCGAAAAACCCCAAAAAGACATGGCTTAAGAATTCAACATACATAAGGAATCAGAAAACAACTAGGAAAGCTAAATTAGTATTTAATAACACAAACTCTAGACTTAGTATTCCAAGAAACATGGACTTGGGGTATTTAAGAAGGATATAGATGCCCCACTCTAGAAAAGGAAGGAATTGGAAATGATAAGTCAATTGGAATGCCATAAGAAGAAGTACCTCTTGATAAGTTTTTTAGTTCTTAAAAAAATTGAGGGAGAAAACCCTTGTGTTCTATTTCACTCAAAATTATCTAATCTTCCAGAGCTTACAAGAGATGCCTATTTATAGGCTAAGATAACAATCCTAAAGAGGTATAAATTCCTACTTAAGAAAAATTCTTATTTAAGAAGAAATTCCTATCTAGGGACAAATTCTTACATAAATAATAAACTCCAAATTAAGAGTGAATGCTATTACTTAATCTTGACTCATTAGGTATTTCAATCATATTAATAAGGCCCGGTCTCTCTTTCAAGTTTGAATTCACACCATTTGAAACTTAATTAACTTGAATGTTCTTCATCAGCCTATTTAGTGCCTCTTTTATCTTTTTGGTTTTAGTTCGTATTATTGGGCCTTTTGGAATGTGTAATGGACTTTTTGTATCCTTTGAGGCCTTCCACATATCATCTCTATGGTTCTCATCATTTCCCCTCTCCTTAAAAAGGATTCATTCTTAAATTATCACCTACATTGTAAGGGGAAAGATTAAAAACATTAAATGTTGCACTCACATTATATTTACTAGAAAGGTCTAATTTATAAGTATTGTCATTAAGTCATCTTACAACTTGAAATGGACTATCTCCTCTAGGTTATAACTTTGAATGCCTCTGAGTTAGGAATCGTTCCTTGCACATATGCACCTAAACCTAATTATTAGGTTTAAACACCACTTTCTTTCGTCCCTTGTTGACATGGGATGCATATTGCTCAGTTCGTTTTTCAATATGTTGCCACACCTTCTCATGTAATTTTCTCACCATGTTAACCTTGTGTTCACCATCTAAGTTAGCATACTCATTAACAGGTATGCGTACCAAATTCAAAGGAGTATGTGGATTAAAATTACATATAATTTCAAATAGAGAATAAATAATAGTAAAATGAACACTCTTATGATATGCAAACTCAATATATGGTAAATAACCTTCCTATGTTTTCAAATTCATTTGAATAAGAGCTCGCAAAAGTGTAAAAAGAGTTTGATTAACCACCTCATTTTGTCTATTAGTTTACGGATGACAAGTAGTTGAAAACAATAGCTTAGTACCTAACTTACCCTACAAAGTCTTTTAAAAGTAGCTTAAGAACTTTGTATCCTGGTTTGAAATGATGCTTTGTGGCATGCCATGTAAATGTACTACTTCTCTAAAGAATAAGCCAACCAGAATGGATGTATGATTAATTTTATGGCATGAAATGAAGTGTGTTATCTTTGAAAAATTATCAACAATAAATATAGAATCCTTACCCCTTTTTGATTGTGGCAACCCTAGTATAAAGTCCATAGATAAATCAACCTAGAGATGGCTAGGTATAGGTAAAGGGGTATACAAGCCATAGGGTAAAACTTTAAATTTAGGCTGTTTACATGTTATACATTTCTCACATAACCTCTCAACATCTCATTTTATACATGGCCAAAAGAAATGTTTCTTTAAAACATCTAAGGTTTTCCTAACTCCAAAATGACCCATTAGATCACTCTCATGAATTTCTCTTACAACTAACTCTTTTAAAGAACTTATAGGTATGCATAAATGATTTTTTCTAAATAAGAAACCTTCATGCCTATAAAACTTCTCAAAAATTGACTTCTCACATGCTCCATATACATTAGTAAAGTTAGGATCATTCATATATAAATCTTTAATATGTTTAAATCTTAATAAGTTTGTAGTAAGTGTAGAGATAACAGTATATCTATAAGATAATGCATTGACTACTATATTTTTCTTACCTTGTTTATATTTGATGATGTAGGGAAAGGTCTTAATGAATTTGATCCATTTGGCATGTCTTTTGTTCAACTTTTCTTGTCCCTTCAAGTGCTTTAAGGGTTTATGGTTAGTATGAATAACAAACTCCTTGGGCCAAAAGTAATGTTGCCATGTCTTTAAAGCCTATACCATAGTATACATCTCTTTATCATAAGTAGGATAATTAAGATTTGCTCCACTTAGCTTTTCACTAAAGTATGTAATTAAGCACTTTTCTTGCAACCAAATAGCTTTAATGCCAATACCTGAAACATCACACTCAATCTCAAAAACTTTTGTAAAGTTAGGAAAAACAAGTAAGGATACGTAACTTAATTTTTTCTTGATGCAATTAAAAGTCTTGTCTTGGTCATTACCTCACCTAAAACTCATGTTTTTTTTTTTTTTTGATAAGCTCAATGAGTGGTGCAATAATGGTGATAAAGTCCTTAATAAAGTGTCTATAAAAACTAGTTAGACTATGAAAACTACACACATTATTAATTGACTTAGGAGTAGGACAATCTTGGATAACCCTAACTTTTTCCTTGTTAACCTCAATACCTTCAGCACTCACAATATAGCCAAGAAATGTGATTTGATTTGTATATAAGGAACATTTTTTGAAATTAGTATACAATTTCTCAGAAAGTAAAATAATTAAAATAAAACATAAGTGATCAATATGCTCTTCTAAACTTTTGCTATAGACCAAAATATCATCAAAATACACAATTACAAATTTATCAATGAATGGATGCAAAACATGATTCATTAATCATATAAAAGTACTTGGTGTATTAGTAAGACCAAATGATATAACAAGTCATTTATACAAGCTATACTTAGTTTTGAAAGTTATTTTCCACTCATCTTCCTTTCTCATCCTAATATGGTGATATCTACTTTTTAAATCAATCTTAGAAAAGACACATGAATCATGCAAATCATTTAACATGTTATTTAACTTAGGTATGGGGTAAAGATTTTTTACAGTGATTTTGTTGATTACTCGATAATCAACACATATCTTTCAAGTGTTATCTTTTTAGGTATAAATAGGATAAGAACAACATAAGGATTCATGCTTTCTCTCACATATCCTTTTGAAATAACCTTCTCAACTTGCCTTTGAAATTCCTTTGTCTCCTCAGGATTACTCCCATATGCTAGCCGATTAAGGATGGATGCACTAGGGATGAAATCAATTTGATGTTCAATTCCTTTCTTAAATGGTAATCCACTTGGGACATTGTCAGGGAATACATCTTCAAATTCTTACAATAAAAACAGTTCAAATTTGTTAGTGTTAAAATAAGCCTATTTGTACAAAAGTATAATTATAGGTTATTTGACATAAAATGCTCTTTTGACATGATATTCTTTTGCATAAATGCTTTTTGTTTTCTTCTCTCTCTCTCTTGCATCCTTATGTTTTCTCCTATCTTTTCTCTTTTGTTAATTTCTCTTTTTTGTTCATTCTCACTTTTAATCCTTACTTGATCCACATAAGCTTATTGGGGTGATAATGGTACAAGAGTGATGATTTTTTCATTCATTACAAAAGAATATCAATTCTTAAAGCCATCATGCATAACTCATCTGTCAAATTGCCATGACCTTTCTAATAAAATATGACTCGCATGCATTGGTACATCGTTATATAAAACTTTATCATGATACCTTTCGATAGAAAATGACACAAGCACTTACTTATTTACCTTGACTTCACCACTCTCATTTAACCATTAAAGCTTATATGGCTTAAGATGCTTCATAGTAGGTAAATTTAGCTTCTTAACCATGGTTGTGCTAGCAATATTAGTGTAACTCCTACCATTAATAATTATATTACATAACTTATCTTTGATGAGACACATTGTCTAAAAGATGTTATCTCGCTGCACCTTATTTTTTTCCTTTACTTGCATATTTAATGCTCGCCTTGTGACAAGAGCTACTCCATTAACTGGATACTTCTCTCCATCACTTTCACCCTCTGATGACGACATAAAATCATCATCTAATTCACTTGTAGTTTCAATATTACTGTTACCTCTTAAGATCATTGCATACTTATTTAGACATTGAGATATAATGTGACCTCTGTCCAACATTTAAACCATTTAACATCTCTATTTCTACTTAGTTGGGGGTCAAAATTACTTGCCTCTTTGCTAAAACTTATATTTTTGTACTTGGATGGTTTGGTTTTTGACTTTTAATTGGTTTTCTCACCCATTTTACTCCAATTCAGCTTTTAAAATGAGGTAGAACCCAAATTTTGGCCAAACCATATGGAACCCTTTTGTTTAAGTTACCTTTCAACTTTCATTATCATATCTTTAAAATCCATATAGTGTTGCAATTCAACCATGTTTGTTATGTCTCTATTTAACCCTTGCACCATGTCTTTTAACTCCACATAGTATTGTAATTCAATCATGTTTGTTATCTCTCTATTTAGCCCTTGCAGAAATTGAGCCATGGCTACCTTTGTATCTTCCTCTACATTCACCCTAATCATGACAATCTCTATCTCTTTGTGGTAGTCCTTTACACTTTTGGTACCTTAAGTGAACCCTTATAGCCTTTGGTACAACTTTTTATAATAGTGATTAGGGATAAACCTCTTTCTTATGATAGCCTTCATCTCCTCCCATGTATCAATAGGCCAGTCATGATTCTTTCACCTAGTCAAAACATGTTGATCTTACCAAATGATAACATAATTAGTAAATTCAATAATAGCAAGCTTTACTTTTTTCTCCTCAAAATAGTTGTGGCAGTCAAAAACCAATTTAACCTTCTTTTCCTATTCTAAGTATGCATTAGGATCATTCTTACCTTAGAATGGAGGAATTGTTATTTTAATATTGCCCAAATCACGATCATAGGTGCCTTGCTTCCCAAATTCTCTCTAATCCCTTCTATTTTTAATAGTTCTAACCATAGTAGTTCCATCATCAAATTGATCATCTTCTACATTATCTTTATGGTCATAGGCACATCTCAATTGTCTTCTTGCTTTAGGAGCCTCATATTCCCCATGCTTTCTTTGCAACTTTGCTATTATATTAATTTACTTCTTTATCCTTTCCTCTATATCATCAAATTTGGTATTCATGTGCTCAAATTATTATTGCATAGCTTTGTTGCATAGCCCCCTCCTGAGTTGCACCTTTGTCTTTAGACATCATAGTATTACTTTTGTACAAAATAATTAGGATACCTTACAAAACACTCTCTTATATGTTTCACTCAAAAGAAAGTGTCATACTTTCTATGGCTTTTTATGGCTTTTTCTTTATATGAACTTTCACTCTTACCTTTTACCACTCAGATTTCCCCTTTTAGCTCTGTAAAGAACTAAGCAAACTAAATCAAGAGGGTTGATTTTGAATAAAATAAGATAAATGGCGTAGAATTGAACAAATTAGAGAACAAAGAGTAAAAAAAACAACAAAAAAGGATATTAATTTAAAGGAATTTAATGAACTAAACTTACAAAAATCAGAATAAGGGGTTAAACCTATAAGACAAACTTGGATAATATAATAAGAAAGTAGATGATAGAATTGGAGTTGAGCAAAGAAACTATATTATTATTATAGCCAATATGACTAAGTTGTTAACTTTTATCGATAACTTGAATTTGATATCTTATTTCTTTTGTTCCTCTTCTTTATCTTTTCTCTTTTTTTGTTGCTTTTTTTTATTTCTTTTCTTTTGCTCAACATAAAACAACATTTGAATACTTAGACATAACAATTAAAATTGAAATTAGCACATTTTTGATAGTTATGATTTCAAATAAATAAGAAAAAAAAAAGAAGGATTGCAAACAAACATATTAGTGCATTTGAAAGGTAATGCACTTAATAGACAAACTAAATAGAAATAAATAAATCACAAGGTAGAAATTAGAAGAATGAGTTGATTCAACTTGATTTAGAATTGGGTTTTAATACCAACTGATGCAGAAAATCCCAAAAAGATATGACTTAGGGACCTAATACACACAAGGAATCAAAGAACAACTATGAAAGCTAAATTAGTGTTTAATAACACAAGCCCTAGACCTAATATTCAAAGGAACATGAACCTAGGGTACTTAAGAAGGATATGGATGCCGTACTTCATAAAATGAAGGAATTAGGAGTGATAAGTCGATTGAAACGCCATAAGAAGAAGTACCTTTTGATCAATTCTTTAGTTCTTAAAAGAATCGAGGGAGAAAACCTTTGCTTTCTATTTCACTCAAAATTGTCTAATCTTCCAGAGCTTACAAAAGGTGCTTATTTATAGGCTAAGATAGCAATTTTAAAGAGGCACAAATTTCTACTTAAGAAAAATCCTTAGTTAGGAGGAATTCCTATTTAGGGACAAATTTTTACACAAATGATAAATTCCTAATTAAGAGTGAATGCTATTACTTAGTTTTGACATATTAGGTACTCCAATCATATTAATAAGGCTTAATCTCTCTTTTAAGTTTGAATTCATACCATTTGAAGCTTGGCTGGCCTTTTTAATGCCTTTTTCATCTTTTTGGCTCTAACTTATATTATTGGGCCTTTTAGAATGCATAATGGATCTTTTGTATCCTTTGAGGCTTTCCACCCATCATTTTTAAGGTTCTCATTAGATCATTGATTGTTTGTTTTGACTTAAAGTACAAATAATTTAGTAAGGTTTAATAACTTATTTTGGTTGGAAACTCTAATTAGAGAGGTGAGAGGTGGTAAATAAAAAGAGAGAGAAAGGAAGAGAAATAAAGAAAAGTGAAGAGCAAAAAATTTCAAATTAAGGTACAAACATTTAAGCTCACAATGGAAGCAAAACATGGTATAATCAAGCTAAAGCTTTGATGGTTAATAAAGGAAACATCTTTTCTTTATTCTAATTGATGGAGATTAGGTTTAATTTACTATAAAAGTAGGTTTTTGCTGCTCACTTTCAATTTATATTTTAAGAAGAATTCTTTATATAGTTTTGATCAAGCTTCCAGTCAAAAGGTGATTAGTGGTCCAATCAAACTTATATGTGGTTAGTTGATAAGGAACACTTATATTTTCATTGTGGATAATTAAATCATCTTATTGATTCATATCAATGCAAGTTATAACTTTTGAATTGAGAAATTAGTTTTTAGTAACTCTTTGTCTTTTCCTTGTGACAATTTTAATTAACTACGTTGTTGAACATTCTTATGTGGTCTGAATGAGTTAAAAATTGATAGGTTGAAAGAGACATCTTGAAGTTAATTTTGAACATTTGGATTGTTATTTTCATATTTCATATTTGCATATTTTGTTATTAGTTAGAAAACCATGTGGTTTATTAGTGTTAACTTGTTATCTTTTCATTTAATGCAAATTAGAGGTTTGATTTGCTTGATATAATTAAGATTATGTATCTCTTTTACATTCACTTATTAATTATAGTAAAGTTGATTTGAGATATGGTACATCTTAAGGAATTTTTTATATTATTCTATAATTTATATTGTAATTTTAATTATTATAATATTATAATTTATTTACTTAATTTAAAGTATTTTAATCTAATTAAAAATTTTCATTAAGAGAATTCTAGAATACTTGGTCTCTAAGTTTTCTTTATTAGTCAAATTGTAATAGATTAATTTAGTTTTCATTTTAATATTTTCTTAATCCTTAAGTTTACTTAACAATTAAGTTTAAAAATTATTATAAATAAAAAGATTAGTAAGCATAAATTTTTTATAAATTCTAATTAAAGAAAGTAACTTTATAAGCACTAATAAGAATATTTGCAAATAGATGTCATCATTACAGAAACTTCTAATTATTAAAATTATGACAATAATAATATTAGCTTATTAATATATCTTAAATCAGAGATTGAACCCATAAACTATAAGTCTTAAGATTTTATTAATTCTTTACTTATTGGTTTTATAGGAGTTAAGAATCAACTCAATTACTTTTATTTTAATTTGACATACTTCTTCCAATTTGTCATCAATCCAATACAAATTCTTATTAAAACAAGAGATTAACTTCCTAAGAAATTAAAGTAGTTGGTATATTTGTACTATTTATTCTTCTAGCATAAAAAATGCTAGTTTTTTATTGTCAATTAAATGATGAGTTTCTTTCAAGTGGAAAGGACTAATATAAAACATATATTGGAGATTATTTTCCATTATTTTGCAATTTCTATTGTAATGTTAGTTATTATAATTTTATAAGTAATTTATTTACTTTAGAATATTTTAGTTTAATTAAGAATTTCAGTAATGAAATTTCTACAATACTTAGTCTCTAAGTTTTCTTTATTAGGCAAATATGTAATAGGTTAATTTAATTTCCTTTTTAACATTTTCTTGATTCCTAGGTTTACTTGGTAGTTAAGTTTAAAAATTATTATAAATAAACTTTAGGTTTTCTTTTATAATCAAGTTTATTTAGATAAATTATCAATAAAAATTTTCTTTTAAGAATTATTTATTTTCTCTAGTGGATTCTAAATGTTTTTTTTTTTTGAAAGTTTAATTAAGTGTTAACCTTTAGTTATCTCTTTTTTACACATTTGTTTGCATCATGATTGATGGAACATTGTGTCTTGTGGTTTTTTCCTTTTAATTTGGAGGAATTTTTTGTGTAAAATTTCTTATACTTGTGTGCATGATTGGTTTATTGTCTTATTAAATATTTAGTAATCTTTTTATAAATTCAAGAAAGTAAGGGGTTTTTTCTAGTAATGTTGACTAAAGGAGAATAACTTAAGTGTTATGAAGAAGTTGTTGAAATTAAGTACATTAGCATTGGATCGAGTTATGAATGATGAGGAGAAATCTTTACATGACAACTATACTTATGAGTTAATGAAATAATTTAAGGGAAAAAAGAATTCAAAAAATCAGTGGGTTTATAGTTTTAAGCACAAAAGAATTATTTACATTCACAATATAAAGTTAGATTGATTGTTAAGGAATTTAGTAAGAACTAGGACATTGATTTTGAGGAAATCATCTTACCAATTACAAAAACGTTTTCTATTCGAATTATACTAAACTTAATTACAAATTAAGATTTTGTGATTGAGTATATATATTTGAATTTTTGTTTTTCTTTATGGTGACTTAGATAAAGAAATATATATAAAGTAACCACAAGGCTTTAAGATAAAAGGTAAAGAGGATCATATGTAAATTTTGAAGAAGAGCTTGTATGATGTGATAATGTCTTTGTGGTAAAAAGGTCTCCCATCTAAGTTGTGTTAAGTTTAGTTGCAAATTAGGGCTTAGAGGTTGAGCAAATAAATGTGAAAACATTTTTTTTCCTTTATGGTAAATTAAATATAGAAATCCATATAAATCAACCACAAAGTTTTAAGGTAAAAGAAAAAGAGAATTATACGTGAAGTTTGAAAAAGAGCTTGTATGATGTGAAACAAATTCTGACAAAATAATATAAGAAGTTGAATTTGTTACAAAGGAGTAAGGCTACAAAAAGACAACTTATGATCATTATACTTTTATATATATATTAGTTGATAATTTCATTATCTTACTTTTTTTTTAATGTTAATGATGTACCTATTGTCTTATAAGTAACCATAATATCTTTTTTAAGAATAACTAATTTTTTGTAATTCATTAAAAGGTCCATTAAGTCGTGAGTTATATAATAAAGGTAGTCTTTTTAATTCTTATAAAACTTATATCTCTTTTTAGGATTAGTTATTGAAACCTCTAAAATAAAAATTTAAGTTTTTAACCATTAAAGTGTTCCCTTAAATACAAATCTTAACTAACAACAGTCTCACCTGTAAATAAAACTAACAAAAGAAAATATCTCACAAAAGTTGATTGTATAAGAGAAAAATAAGTATATTAATATACTAGTTAAACTAAAGTTTGGTAATTTCATTGTGCTTATGATTATTGTGCTTTTGTGTAGATCTTTATTGATCATTTCGTTATCTTATTTTTTTATATTAATGATGTGCTTATTATTAGTCATAATGCCTTTTGTATTGATAAGTTGAAGTAAAGATTGAGTAAGTCTTTTGCAAAGAAAGACTTAGGAGTAGTAAAAAAGACCTTTGACATGTTAACCATTTAAGATTAAAAACAAAAACAAAACAAGAAGTTATGTTTATCTTAAAAACAATGCATTGAAAAGGTATTTCATATGTTTAACATGGATAAATCTAATGTCATAAATACTCCTTTTGTTACGCACTTTAAATTATCTATAGAGTTTATAACAAATTAGTCTTAAATTTTTATGAATTTTTACAATTAGATTTTAAACTTTTTAACATTTTTATCTAAATTTATAACTTTTAAATTTATTTCAAATTGGTTATTTTTAGACAAAAAACAATCAAAATTGTTAGAAATTGTATATTGATCAAATATAAATGATTAATAGATTGACCACTTTTCTTCTAAAACACGATCAATTTAAAATAAATTTTAAAAATATATGACTTAAATGAAAATACAAAAAGATTGATAATTCAATCGTAAAAATCTATGAAGATTTAGGACTAATTTTTTTAGATAGTTTGATTATTTATTAACTAATATCCTTTTTCAAAAAAAGAAAAGGAAGAGATGTAGAGAGTTTGGTATGTGTTAGCTATCAGTAGTTTAATGTATGCAAGGTATGCATAAGAATTGATATTGTTATATTGTTAGCATAGTTAATCAAATCTTTTCAAATTCTAAGAAAAAAAAGTACTAAAATGTAGTTAAGTAGATCTTGAGGTATTTGTAAAACTTAATTGACTTGAAACTTTGCTTTAGGAATGATTAGCCTACTCTTGTTAGATGCATATAATTAAATATAATATATAATATTGACTCCAAAAAGTCTATTTTGATTTATTTTGTATGGGGAGAGATAATTATCAATCTTAGTTGCAAAAGTACATTACATTGTTGACTAATGAAGTAAAGTTCATAACTATAACTAAAATGTCCAAGGAATTGCTTTAGATGAGAAGATTATTGGGCTAACTTAGATTTTAACAACAAAAATTTGTATTGTTTTGAGATAGGCAAAATGTAATCCATTTTGGTAAGAGTCTAATATTTCATGTTAAATCAAAATACATTGATGTGCATTATTATTGAATATTCAACAACATTGATTCTAAATAATTAGTACTCAGAAAGATTTATACAAATGATAATGTTGTTGACATGTTTACAAAAGATTTTCCAAAAGAAAGTTTGAGTTATATTGTCTGATAGTCAAAATAGTCAATATCTCTATATAATTGAGATAGAAAGATTTGTTGGGTCATCCCTTCTTATGTAGAAAAGCCTAAGTTTGATTATATTTAGGATAGCCTATTAAGTATTTTGCTTTGGCCTAAAAACAAATATGCTTTAGGGAGGATTTAATAGCTCATTTTGGATGTTAGGAAACCTAATTAAAGATGTGAAAAGAACAGATAATAAGAAAGGAAGAGAAAAAGAGAAGTTAGCGAACAAAAAATTTTAGATTGAGGTAATGCTCCTTGACCTCACCATTAAAGAAGAAAATATGGTTGAATTAAGTTGAAATTTTGACCATTAATAGAGAACATATTGTTCTTGATTCTTGGGTGTAGTTTGCTATAGGTTTGGGATTTGACTTCTTATTTGTAGTCTCCATTTTGGGAAGAGTTCTACATGCCCTTATGATCAACTTTGCAATTAGAAGGTGATTTATAGTTTGATTGGGCTGATATTTGGTTAAATGGTATATGACACATATATATTTATTGTGGATAGTTGAAATATAATTTTAGTTTCTATAAGTGTAGGTTATAGCTTGTGAATTAAGACATTAGTTTCTAGTAATTCTTTATTTTCTTCTCTTTACCAATTTTGATAAATCATGTTTTTAAACATTTATTTATAGTCTAATTTAGCTAACATTTGGTGAATTAGTAAAGAACAAGACATATTGTGTTGCTAACTATAAAGTTGGGTGGTTTATTTAGAATTAATTTATTTTCTTCTCATTTGATACAAATTAGAGGTGTGACATTTGTTTGATGTAATTAAATTTATCTCTCTTTTTTGTACTCCTTAATCATAATGAAATTAATTGATAGTCCATAATGTCTCATTGTTATTCCTATATGATTTTATGGGGTTTTTTTTACATAAAAATCTTTATGTTCTTACTTGTGATTAGTTTATTAGTATATTTATTATTCAATTATCTCCTTGCATATTCAAATAAGTAGAAGAGGATTCATAAGTTCATTAGATTCCATTGCCCCTCTCCCAATAACTTAAGAAGGTTTAATTGAACATTTTGTTTTGAATTACTCATTTTCTATTTATCCAAAACTTAGACTTTAGAGAAAGCCATGACTAAGTATTACCTTTTGAACAAAAGACTATATTTTGTCTACCCATATTTTCCCTTAAAGCCATAACAACATAAGATATATACTAAAACCAAAACCTAAATGTTTATTATCTATTGTTGTGGTCTATGATGCACGGGTACAAATATGTCGATGCAAACATCACATCATAATACGATTTTATATATTAGACTTACATATATTATAAAAAAAGAAAATTTTATTTTATATTTATTTAGATTAATATATAAATTTATTCATTATTTTACTCTTTTAAATAAATATAATTTTACTTTTCAAAAATAATAACTTATTAATCTTAATTTTTTTAAACAAATTTAACTTATTATTAATAAATACTAATCAATATTATTAGTTTATATACTTAACATACAAAACATATAAAAAAGTAATTATATGATATGTCACATAACATTTAATTAAAAAATTTAAAAATAAAAATATTATTAAATAAAAATACAAAATCATTTGAAAATTTCTCCACTCTTCCTCTTTCCTCTCACTTCTCTTTCCTCTCCCTTCTCTTTCCTCCTCCAAATCATCCTCCTTTGATTGTTGTTTCCTAAAAAGTGCCTTTCATCTTATCTACTTGTGTTCTTAGATCAAACATGATCTTCTCACGAACCGCTCCAATCCCTTGTTCCTCCTCACTGCCTCTGCCGCTGCCACCAATTCTCTGATTCAGACACTTAAATCTCCAAACACTTCAATTTCTCGCCCCTAAATTGTTCGGTGTGATCGGTTACTAAATTCTTGACTCCGGTCAATTCATCATCAGGGACTTTGACACATTGGAGGAGCCTCTGAGTCGCTCACTTCAGTAAGGCAGATTGAAATTGTGAAGCGGAGGTTTTGATCTTTTCGATTTGATCACTGCCATCTTGCCATCTCTCGCTCTCACTGTCGTCTCTCCTTCAGAATACACCATTTGCACAGGACAAGCGACCACTTGTGGGAAGATTCTACAAAGCCGAGAGCAGTTGAATTAAAAGACGAAAAGTCAAGTGGGTTCTCCAAAGAACATGATCCATGGGTGACATGGCAGTAGCAACAGTTTTTACAGTAGCTAGACCCCTCCCCATCTTCATGTTATCCAAGCCCTTCATCACCAGCTCTCTCAATGGTCCAATCTTCACTAGCAGTAGAAGTGTAACAGCCCCTTCAACAAAGAGAACCACGAATAACAATTGAATCATCTTTCCTTCTACCAATAACTCCTATCATTTTTTCAATGGGGTAGGGGGTTTTGTGGAGGTAATTTTAAGCTTCAAAAGGATATCAAAGGGAAGCTCTTTAGCTTAAACCCATTTATCCTTTAGAATAAAACAAGAATTATTGGGTCATCTTTACTTCATTGCACCTAAAACAACTATAAAAAATGAATGAAATCTAATCGTGTTGTTAGAGTTCTTTACCAAAGATGTCTTGGCCATGGAGTTTCGAGTTTCCATTGCTGTAGCATAGATTTGGCCGCAAGCAGGGAGGAAGAAGACAAGGTGGTGGCAGCAACGGAAGTAGTGGTGGTAGAGCTGGACTTGAGGTCGGAGAAGATGGGGAGAGAGAGATGCTGAATGTAATCTAATGGAATTAAATCTTTTATTTGTATTTAAATAAAAATACATTTTGTATTTACATTTAATAATATTTTCATTTTTAAATTTTAAATTAAATCTCACGTGTAATGTCACATAATTATCTTTTTATACATTAGTTTACTAAGTATATAAACTAATAAAATTTGTTAATATTTCTTAACGGTAAGTTAAATTTGTTAAAAAAATATTCAAAAGAATACTAAATTATTAATTTTTAAAAGTAAAATTATATTTTTTAAAAGATATAAAATTATAAATAAATTTTTATATTAGAATTATTTCTTCTCACTTGTGTATTCTACCTATTCTTTATATTTATTATATAATTTATTAAATAATTCTTATATATATTATTGTACAATAATTTTAATTAAAATTATCAATACAAGTCTAAATAAATAGATTATTATGTCATTTTACAAATATAAAATGTATAATGTAAATCTTTGCTTATAAACATAACAAGAATTCTTATTTAAATTTAAATTTTTATTGTTAAAACTGCAAAAATATTTCAACCGTGTTCTGGACGTGTCCTAAACATTTGTTAGAGGTGTCTAATTCTTTTTTTTTTTTTAACTCTTTTTTATAGATACTTCTTGTGTATATGACACGTGTAACACGGCATACCTGTATATTATGTCTGTGTACGTGCTTTCATGGTTGGGATGTTTTAAACGTCTTTTATGAACTACCACCGCTGACCTCTCTATTCGGCGTGTGTTTTTTATTTCACTTGTGACTGTAATCTGCTGAACCCCCGGGCAACTTTTTCTGTTCTTTTCACTTTTCATGATGTAAGTCATATTATACCAACTCAAATCAATACATCATATTATACAAACTCAAATCAATAAAAGAGTTGATAATTTGCAAAATTTTGGAATAACAATGACAAGGGTAATGTCAAAGAAAATAAAAAAAACTCTCAATAACTTATTATGCGATATTTATTATTAAGAAGTTGTTAAGTACAAGTTAAGTATAATGGAGGCTTAACCAAGACTTGCAAATATGTTATTTGTAAAGGAATTTAAGAACTATAATCTTGGAAAGGAAGTTAGATTTAAGAATTCATGATTGAGCCTTTAAATAAGTTATTTTTATAAGTTATTATTATTATTTAGTGAGTTGAACGAATTTCCTTATTAAATCTAATTTATTAGTTAGGGTTTTGGGAGTTAACATATAAAAAAGATAAAAAGGGTGGCTAAAGGAGATATACATGTTTTCATGAGTATATAAGCTTTTTTTTTTTAGTTCTTTGAGAACTAATTTTAAACTTTCATACTTGTATGTGTTGATTTACTAAACTTATCTTTTTCAATGTTATTGTTATTAGGAGTAAGGTCTAAATTTTATAGTTCTGCTTCTTGGTTATTTATAATCATTGGGTCAAAACTTTAAATCTCTTAACTTTTGTTAGAATGATCCTATACCAACATCGGTATTAGGTTCCATTTACATATATACGGAGTTCGTATCATTTGGTATCAGAGTTTTAGCTCTAACTCAGGTTAGTTATACCTTTGTTATCCTTTTTTTCGTGTATTCTTCATTATTGGTTGAATAATAAAAAAAAAATTGTATATTTCATGAGTTTATTTTCTGATATTTATTTTCTCCACAGAAATACTCATTAGTTAACAAAAAAAAAAGGGTTCATTGCTCAATCAGTCATTTACCCAATTATATTTGATAATTGATTATTGTCCAATTGCACTACTCATATCATCGAATTTCTTCTTATTCTGTTTGCTTTATTGCCCATCTTTTTGGTCTTGTCACTTCTCTAAAGAGGTAAGTATAGGATTCATACATTTAAGTTTTGTTTGTTCTGAATTTAGTTTACTTGGACCTATTGAAAGAGTTATTAAAGTTTTGCAATTTATTGTGTGAAACACGAGAGGTGAGGACTACTATAGTTGAGTGGAGAGCAAACACATAAGGGAGTGAGTTTTGTGAGGTATATTCTTTATTTACTAACAATCTTGCATACATAATGTATAATACTAAAAAAGGTAGTTTCCTACATAGAGGAGAGGAAGTAATTGTTTCAGATTTCAAATTGTTTATAAAATCCTTAAAGCAAAAGTTTAATAGGATTTGACCAAATGTTTTGGGAAGTTCAAAATAGGATGGATAAAATAGAAGGGGAATCGAGTGTTAATCTTAAGAGGCTCGCTGGGAGGGTCATGAAGGAGCAATTTGAACATGACTTTGGTGAAGATAGTGATGATTATTGTGATGACGGTGATAATACTAGTAGAAACTTTAGAGATGATTTTAGAGGAGGACGTGGTAATAAGAATGGTAGAGGAGCAAGCGGCAATAGAAATGTTTATGATAGGTACAATGAAGGTTGGAATAATAGAAATAGAGTGGAGGAAGGAGTAGACAAAAATCTTAGTAGTATTAAAATGAAAATACCTTCTTTTCAATGGAAAGCTATCCCTAATGTCTATTTAAATTGGGAACGAAAAGTATAATTAATATATAAATGCCATAACTTCCCTAAGGAGAAGAAGATGAAGTTAGTTATGGTAGAGTTCATTGATTATGCTATAATATGGTGGGTCTAGCAAGTTACCACTAGGAGAAGAAATTTTGAGAAAACTGTAGAAACTTGAAATAAGTTGAAGACTATAATGAGAAGGAGACTTGTTCCCAACTTTTATTATAGGGATTTGTAGAACAAGTTGTAGAGCCTTACGTAAGGTTTCAAGAGTGTAAAAAAGTATCATAAAGAGATGAAAATTGTTATGGTTAGAGCAAATGTAATGGAGGATAGACAAGTGATCATGGCTAGGTTTTTTCAAGGGTTGAATAGGATTATAGCTAATGTGGTAGAACTGCAACATTATGTAGAGTTTGAAGACATGGTACACATTGCCGTAAAGTTGAGAGGCAACTTAAGGAAAAGAGCATGTCTGGACATAATTAAAACTTAGGTTCATCTTTTTAGAAGTCTAATTAGGGGAAGAAGGAAAAGAAGATGACTTCTAAGCCTAAAACCAATTCACATAGACCTAAGACTAGTGGGGGCAGCTTGGAGAGGGGCAAATTTAAAGAAAAACTTGAGGACACCTAAGGAAAAACTAGAGACATTAAATGCTTTAGATGTTTAAGTAGGGATCACGTGGCTTCATAATGTCCTAACGAGAAAACCATGTACCTTAAAGAGAATGGTGACTATGTGTTTGGTAGTGATGCTAGTGATGAAAACTAAATGTTGCCACTAGAGGATGTTAGTGATGTTAATGAAGGGATAGAGTATCTGGAACATGGTGGAAGACTTTTAATAGCAAGGAGAGCCCTTAGAGGATGTTAGTGATGTTAATGAAGGGATAGAGTATCTGGAACATGGTGGAAGACTTTTAATAGCAAGGAGAGCCCTTAGAGGATGTTAGTGATGTTAATGAAGGGATAGAGTATCCAGAATATAGTGGAAGGCTTTTAATAGCAAGGAGAGCCCTTAGTGCGCAAGTTAAGGAGGAGGATGATGCTGAGATGCAACAGAAAAATATTTTTTATACTCGATATTTATTTCAAGATAGACTCTGTTGCTTGATAATCAATGAAGGTAATTGCACTAATTTAGCAAGTACAGAGTTGTCAGAAAAATTGAACTTACCTACAACAAAACATCCTAGGTCATATAATTTGCAATAGTTGAATGACAGTAGAGTGGTGAAAGTGACTAAATAAGTTGTGGTTCTATTTTCCATTGGTAGATATAAGGATGAGTTATTTTGTGATATTGTATCTATGCAGATTGGGCATTTATTACTGTGTCGTCCTCGGAAATTTGACATAAAAGTTTTGTATGATGGTTACGAGAATCGTTATTCTTTCACCATGGATGGAAAACCATTTACACTAGTACCATGAACTCCAAAATAGGTGTATGAAGACCAAATGAGAGTTTATGAAAGTGAGCAAAAGAGGAGGAGCGAAAAGAAAGAGAGGGTAGAAAGAAAAGAAAGTGAAGGAAGGAAAAGGAAGATGAACCCATTTGAGAGTGCTAAGTACAAGAGTGGTCAGGTTTACAAGAATGAAGATAAAAGAAAACGAGTGAATGTGTTTGCAAAAGGAGCAGATGTTAGGGTTGCCTTCTAAGCTAGGCAACAAATGATCTTGATCCTTTACAAGGATTCTTAGTTCTCTAACATTAACCTTGATTCATCTTTTCCTATTGCTATTTCATCTTTGTTGTAGGATTATAATGATGTATTCCTTAAGGAGATCCCAGATAGTTTGCCACCAAGGAGAGGGATTGAACATCACATTAATCTTATTCCTAGAGCTCCCTTTCCCAATAAACCAGCGTATAGAAGTAATCTTGAGGAGATAAAGGAACTTCAGGGGTAAGTTGATGAGTTGATGAAGAAGGGACATGTAAGGGAGAGCATTAGTTCATGTGCAGTGCTAGTATTGCTTGTGCTAAAGAAAGATAGATCTCAAAGGATGTGTGTCGATTATAGAGCTATCAACAAAATAACAGTTAAGTATCGACATCCTATACTCAGGCTTGATGATATGCTAGATAAATTACATGGTGCATGCTACTTTTTGAAAATAAACCTTAAGAGTGGATATCATCAAATTAGGATGAGGGAAAGAGATGAATGAAAAACTACATTCAAAACTAAGTACGGTTTGTATGAATGGTTAGTTATGCCCTTTGGTTTGACTAATGCACTTAATACTTTTATAAGATTAACGAATCATGTTTTGAGACCTTTTTTAGGAAAGTTTGTTGTGGCTTATTTTAATAACATATTAGTATACAGTAAGAATTTAAAAGTGCATATTGAACATTTGCATTGTGTACTTGATGTTTTAAGAAAAGAGAAATTGTATACCAATTTGAAGAAATACGACTTTTGTAGGGATCATATCATTTTTTTAGGTTATATTGTGTTTGCTTATGGCATAAAGGTTGATAAAGAGAAAATTAAGGCAATTCAATAATGGTCTATACCTAAAAGTGTGAATGATGTAAGGAGTTTCCATGGTTTGGCTAGCTTTTATAAGAGGTTTGTTAAGAATTTTAGTACCATATTTGTACCATTGATTGAGGTGGTCAAAAAAAGTATAGGTTTCAAGTAGAGTAAGGAACAACATGATGCCTTTGATTTGCTTAAGTTTAAGTTGTGTAATGCACCACTTCTTACTTTACTTGTTTTTTTAAAAAATTTTTGAAATTGAATGTGATGCAGTGGGCATTAGGATTGGGGGAGTTCTCATGCAAGAGAAATGACCTATTGCATTCTTTAGTGAGAAGTTGAGTGGGGTAACATTGAATTATTCAACTTATAATAAAGAAATGTATGCACTTATTAGGACTTTAAAAACGTGGCAGCTTTACCTTTGGCCTAAGGAGTTTGCAATTCATATTGATCATGAGTCTTTAAAATACTTAAAATGGAAAGGTAAGTTGAATAGGAGACATGCAAAATAGGTTGAATTTATTGAAAATTTTTCTTATATAATTCATTACAAATTAGATAAGGAAAATGTTGTTACTGATGCATTGTCACATAAGTACACATTGATTAGCACTTTGAGTGTTAAGTTATTGGGGTTTGAGCATATTATTGAATTGTATGCTAATGACGCTGACTTTAGTAACGTATATATTACATGTGAGAAAGTTATTTTTGATAAGTTCTAAAGACATAAGGGGTATTTGTTTAAAGTAAATGAGATTTATATTCCTCGAGGGTCTATGAGAGCATTACTTGTGAAAGAAGCTTATGAGGGTGGTTTAATGGGACACTTTGGCATTTAAAAGACTTTTGATGTTTTAAATGAACATTTCTTTTAGCCATATATGAAAAGGGATGTTGAAAAAGTCTATGTCAAGTATATTACCTGTAAACAAGTTAAGTTTAGAGTTTTGCCTTATGGTAAGTATATGCCCTTAGAAATTCCTTATGAACCTTGGACCAACATTTTTATGGATTTTATTCTTGGGTTACCAGGGCCGAGATTGTATTCTTATTGTAGTTGATAGGTTCTCAAAGATGACACATTTCATTACTTGCACCAAAATGGATGATATCACATATGTTGCAGACTTAATTTTTAGAGAGATTATTCGCTTACATGGAGTGCTAATGAGTATTGTATCAAATCGTGATGTAAAACTTTTTAACTATTTTTGGAAAATATTGTGGGGTAAGTTTGGAACAAAGTTATTGTTTTCTATAATTTGTCATCCATAAATCGATGAACAAATTGAGGTAATAAATCGAAATCTTGGTATATTGTTGCATGTTGTTATTGGTAAGAACTCTAGAACTTGGGAAGAATGTTTGCCTTTTGTGAAGTTTGTCTATAATCATATTGTTCATAGTGTTATAAGTTATTCTTTTTTCGAGCTTATTTATAGTTTTAATCCATTATCGCCTTTGGATTTAATATCATTACCTATGTAAGACAAGGTTAATTTAGATGGAAAAAAGAAGATGGAAGTAGTTAGGCAATTTCATGAGAAAGCTAGGCTTAACATTGAGAGAAGAACTAAATAATATGAAAAACAAGCCAACAAAGGTCGTAAGCATGTCAATTTTGGACATGGTAATTAGGTTTGGGTACATTTGTAGAAGGATAAATTTCTTATGCAAAGGAAATCAAAGTTGCAACCAAAGGGAGATGATCCTTTTCAAGTGGTGGCAAGAGTCAATGATAATATATATAAACTTGACTTGTCAGGTGAGTTTAATGTGAGTGCAACATTTAATATTTCTGACTTTTCTCCTTTTCTCTTTGATGACATAGGTGCTAATTTGAGGATAAATTATTTTGAGGAGAGTGGGAATAATGAAAGTCATATCGTACCAACTCAAATTAACAAGAGAGTTGATAATTTGCAAAACTTTAGAGAACCAATGACAAGGATAAAGTCAAAGAAAATAAAAGAAAGTCTCAACAACTTATTATACGACATTTACTATCAGGAAGTTGACAAGTACGAGTTAAGTATGATGGAGGCTTCACTAGGGCTTGTGAATGTGTTATCTGTAGAAGAATTTGACAACCATGATATTGGGAAGAAAGTTGGATTTGAGAACCTATAATTGGGCTTTTAAATGAGTTATTTCTATGAGTTTTTATTATTATTTAGTGGGTTATATGAATTTTCTTATTAAGTTTAATTTATTAATTAGGATTTTGAGGGTTAGCATATAAAAAGGGTAAAAAGGATAGTTGGAGGAGATAGACTTATTTTTATGAGTGTATGAGTTATTTTCTCTAATTGTTTGAAAATTAATTCTGAACTTTCATATCTACGTGTGTTAGTTCACTAAATTTATCTTCTTCAACGTTGTTGTCGTTGTTAGGAGTGGTATCTAAATCTTATAATTTTGATTTTTAGTTGTGTATAATCGTTAGATCAAAATTTTAAATCTTTTAACTTTTGTTAGAATAATCATATATAAACATTAGTGTTAGATTCTATTTACATATAAACGGGTTCTCTTGAAATGCATTTGTAATTTTTGTTTGTTTAGAATTATAACTATATTTTTCAACAGATTTTTCAAGTAAACTAAACTATATGATCTGATCTCAGAAAGCATTATTATTACCACAAGTCTAAGGAGAAATTTTATCAGAATGTTCCCACTAGATTGCAGTAAGACCCTATGATTGGATGGCCCCCAAAAATGGTTCAATTTTAATGCTATGACTTTAGCGCTAAATATTCAAAAACTCAAAACAGAAAGTGATTTCAGTCCAATTCTCTCTTGAGATAAAGGTGGGATTTGAATTTTTACCTTAATATTATCAAACAATAAATTCTTGTCCTCTTAAGTCAGGGTTCTAGTTTTTGATAAAAATTAAATGTTATTTATCTGAATAAAAATAAATTTATTCAAACTAATAATAAAATCTTTTTAACATGCAGTATTAATCTAGTGTAATTTATGTGTGTATGCATATATATATATATATATATATATATATATATATATATATAATTAATAATATGATTATATAAATAGATATTATTTAGTATTATATAAATAGTATTTTATATTATATAATAAAATTATAATTATATAAAAATAAAATAAATATTTATATAAAATTTATGAGATATTAAATATTATAAAGAACACATTGTATCTATTTGTGTATCAATTAGTATCTATTCCATGAACTTAACCCACTAACCGCTCGTAAGTGGTCTCGACCGTGCCCTGAAAGATCACATGAACCATCATCGGTTGACCAAGGATTCTCTGGATCTGTGCTGTATTGAAGGTGGACGACATTGTTGCCCCATCAATAGCGGCCAGAATATGTCCATTCCTGGATTTACTCTTTTGATCTTGAGCTTGAATTTACGAGTCTCGCCCGAAGCTCTGATTTAGATGTGACTCTAATATGGTTCGATTTCAATTTTGGTTCGAAGCTTAAGAGGGACTAGAACCAAATTATAGGAAATTGTTTTCAGTTCAATTCAAATCTCTTATTTTGATTTTAGTTTAGTACCATTTTAATTTAATTAAAAATTTAATTTTAATTTTAATTTAATTCGGATTCAATTTTTTCGATCCAATTCAATTATTTTTTTTATAAAAATAAATAATCAAAAGTTTTAAACACTTATAACTTATTTAAGAAGAAAAAAATTTAAAAATAATAAGACTTAATTAAATTTTAATTAATTTGCCTTTGTATCTTCTTAAGGTTTAGAGGGATCAAAACCCACATAATTCTCTTACTTTATTTGATGAACCCTTATGATTACCCTTGGAATGTGGAAAATTTTTGCAATAGACAAGATTTGAGAGAGTGAGCAATTTAGAGAGCAGATGAGTAAGAGAGGTGTGAACAATTTTAAGTAGGAAGTGTTATTTATAGGGTTTTGTTTGAAAAAACAAATTAACGTGGCCTGTGGTGGGCAAGAGTTTACATTTATGCAATGGTCACAATGATCGTTGTATTAGATTTGTTTATTTTATTTTATTATTTTTTTTAAAGGAACTAGTAGTTCGAATTTGTCATTTTAACATTTCTCAAGGGGCAGAACCATAACCAAACCGGATCTCTGGCTGTTTCCAATTCGAATTAGAATGCCTTAATCGCTCTAGTCCGATCATAGATCCCAATTGATTTCAATTTAATTTTAATTTTAATTCAAATTAAAACACTAGCATGCAATAGTTTTCCCTGGTGTTACCTCCAACGTAGAGATGATATCACCACTCCCATAGACGTTATTTTTTGCATTGGTTTCAAATTTTTGTGTCTTTTCCTGGGACACTTAGCAAAAGCAGTAATCCTAAAAGCAATTCTTCAACATTTCAACACTTTCCTTTTGTGCAAGATAAAACAGAGTAAAAGGCAAAACTATGCATACCCACTTTACAGATGGTCATTGCTGGATACACCTTGCTACTGGTCTAGAAGAGGACTTCCTTCTCTAGCAAGAACAAAGAGGCCCCCATCACCTCTTGAGATGCGCAGATCCTCATCGAGGTAGGTGATAAGAAGCCAGGACCTTGACCGATCCCCTGGAATGGGAACCTTGAGTGGTGACTGGCCAGATATGGTCCTTGAAATATTTGCCACTGCCTCCTGCAACGGATTGAGAGCTTGTTGTACAGGCGATAAACTGATGTTCTGCCCAAAGAGGTTGACATTTTCTGGAAGCTCAATTTGGGACTTTATCTCTGGAGGTTGCAGGGTGCCTTCCTTAAATTCAACCTGAAAATATTGGATGTATAGTAGCAATGTTTTAGATCTCATCATTTAATAATGGAAATAAATAATCACTTAGTTACTGGCAGTATACTTTTCTACTTGTTTGTACAGCCTTCTTAAAATAGTTAAGACGGGTGTTATTTACAAGATTTCTCTCAAACCACAAGCCTTAAAAGCTGAAGCTAACAAGGTCAATCAAAATAAAATCGCTAAATTCTCTTTCATTCATTTTTCACACCAAGATCACCTTATTTCTACAGCTTAAAAGGGTACCTGTATTCTTGAAGGACTCCGAACCTCAAATGTGGCAGTTGCACTGAAAGATGAAGTGGCAAAAGGACTTGAAAATGAGACAGCGTTCACAATGGAGGCATTGCCGATATCGATTGCTTGGGTTATCTTTTCTACTTTCAACAATGGTAGTGTACCCACTGCCAGAAGTGGCAACAGCTCAGAAAATGCAGTATACCTGTGGGCAAGAAATCCGAATAAAAGAACAAAATCAGCCTGAGGTACAAATTAAGAAGTCAAGAACATAAAAATGATCCATCCCTTTTCCATTGAACAAGATGCCTTACTTCATTTATCAAATTTGAAAAAGAATAATCATGCCATCTACTTCAGTTGCCACCTTTTCTTTGAAGTACAGATAGATGAAAGGTCACCATGCATAATATTTTAAACATGATGTTATCGGTAAAAATAATAATCAATGTCAACTATGAGGAGCAGTGAGAAATGTCAAGTCTCATATATGCAATAAGGCGCAGATTCCATTATAGTCACTCCTTTTTACATGTCTCATTAGGTAGTGATTTACTCATTATATTGTACAAGCATAATGGGGAAGCTCCAAACAAAGTTTAAAAGACATTTAAAAGCTACTTATGCCTAGAAGACAAAAAGGGTGAAATGCAAACTAAAGCAAGATTTGTTATTAATAACCGGACTACCTGTGGATAATACTTGCCACCATCAAATGATTGCTAGGAAGGAAAAAAAATAAAATGCTAACGGAAGTTCCATGACATACTACTATTCCACTCTTAGGGAACAGCTGTAGATGGAATTCAGTTTGAAAAATCTGTCTGCAGCTTTTAAGGGGGAAATGTCAGGAAATGCTTCAAACTAGAAGATTCCCCAACAGCACCTTCTAAGCATAAAACACACCAACTGTTGCCTTTCATACATTATCAAACATCAGTTGAAAAGGTTACCCTTACATTTGGCACTTGCAGAACGAATGCCAAGCTTCCCCATTACCATAGGGGGACAAACCCTATGCTCTGGCTATGCAATCTTAATGCTCCAATAGCCAGTGTGTGGCCTCAAATTATGTTTCAAGTCTAATTGTAAAAAGGTAACATTTACTGCAAGCAGACCAACTCAAGTATTTATGCATGATTTGGCATTTAGGTCCACACATCACCATTAAGATGCATTTAAAATGCCTTTAGAATCTTGTATCAGTAGGATTAATACAAACAGTTGTAATAATATAATAGCAGTGATAAAACTTTAGAAGATATATATATTACACACACCCCCCCCCCCAAAGAGAGCACAAAAAAGTCACAAAACTGCATCCCCTGAAGAAAAACATCATAGCTCTACACAAGAAACAACAAGCTTGACCAGTCAAATTAGAAAACAAGAAAACTTTCCTGACATAATGGTTCATATCTATCCATATTATATAAGGGAAATAAGAAGCATGAAAGTAAAATTGGTGAAAACTAATAGCATATCCAACTGCCCTTCCCCTCAATGACAGGCCATATTTCTTTTCTCTCTTTAATCAATGGCCAACTAAGGAGGCAGTAAAAGAATAAGATGCCTGATTACAAGATTTAGAGGCGTAACTTTGCCTAATAGACTGTTCAGATACATTATCCACAAGAACTGCAAATGACAAATTGTTAAATATGACCATTATAATAAAATTGAATCCCCTCAAAATTCATTATGAGGGCATCTTCTTATTATGTACATCCTATTCAACCAGTTTATTTACACAAAGAATAAAGCTCCTTTGTAATCAGTGGCATCAAGTTTCTTATACATGAACAGATGATTGTCTACCAGCTGTAAAATTTCCACAAGATAACTTGAACCTATTATGTACCAATATCTCATCATTTTATCCCTTTAATGCAAAGTGACATCAAAACAGTAACAGGAAACATCATTGCTATAGGCACTACTGGTCAATCATCAAAATGAATACAAAGGGCATTGCATTTTCAAGGAATTAGCATACTATATGCATAATGGGAGACTGACATTTTCTTATTCCATAATCTCAAGTCCTAGAACCAATCGAGGTTAACTGATGATGCTGACTTGAGAGATGATTGAGATAAGGCAATATCAACTTGAGTGAAGCAAGAGCATAAGTAAAACAAAATTTCCTGCACAATACAACTTCAGAGGTATAGCAGCCCAAAAAGTTTCCCATCTTGATGTCAACAATGAGAATACAGGGGCAGCCATCTTCTGAAACTACTGAATAGGACAATCAAATGGTCTACATGGTGAGCACCATGTTACCATTGATCCACCACGGTCTATAATAAGTTATTGAGCTGAATTTGCAAATAACTACACCTCAAGAATTGAAAAACTTATTAGAAAAACTGTTTCTGAAGCCAATTATAATGCACAACATCCAAAATTAAATTTCTCATCCAGTCCACCCTCATTCTCCAAAACTAGATAAAACAACAAGTCTAACATAGTGGATTAGCAATAGCAACCACCAATATATATCTCATTTTTCACGACATTCCTAAAACCAAATGATAATTTAATTTACGTTATTCCATCAACATGGGCATGCCAAATCCTAGTCAAATGCCAATGATTAAATTTCCCAAGCCCCACGAGAATCCTAGTCAACATGGGCTCAACAACAGCTATTTTAAAATCTTTGCGGTTCCAAATCATCAACAACAGTCAACTCAAACTTCCAACTAACTTGTTCATACCTTGGGCAAAACAAAAGCAATGCAAAAGCATACCCACACAAAGTCGAAATCTTGATAAAGCCAGTATGCTTACAACAAAACCCAGTTGCCATCCAGCAGCTCTTTTGCGTCCACGGGTGCCGCAGTCGGGTTGGCGGCCTCCAACTGGTTAACCAGCTCCGAAACCTCCGCCCGGACCTCCGTGCTGGCTCGGAACCCAATATCCGTACCATAAACCGTATCCACCAGACACCTCTTCAGGTCCTCAGTCTTAGCGTCCTTTTCGACCACCGGCCCCACGCCCTGCGCAGCCGCGCTACCATTACCCGACGCATCATATCCGCCCTCCCACTCGTCCTCGTCCTCGGGAGGATCCGAGTCCGAAGCTATCGGGTACTCGGCCTCCGGGTCGGCCTTTTCGCCCCATTCGTCGGTTACGCCCCCGGGGCTAGGATTTCCACCGGACGTTGGAGCAGACGAGGCCGGTCTCGGGTTCGGGTCGGGTTCAGGCGTGGATTCGGAGGAGGAAGCTAATGGTAATCTAGGGGGTCTTCTAATGGTGGGATTACCGTGAGTCGGAAAACGGAGGAATATGTGGGCGTTTCTGGAAGAGGAGAAAAATGGTGGGGCAGTGGCCCTGGAGATAAGAAAGAGCGGGCTTTTGTTGTGCGTTTTTGCCAACAATGGCGAAGAGGCTGGGGTGAACGCAAGTGCCATTTCAGTGCTGTTTGCTTGTGTCTGATTCTTTCTGTTATCTGTGTGCTCGCGACTTGTGTATGCGTTAGTCGTGCGGAGGCATGTTCGTCTCGGTCTGCTCGGGTCAATCTCTTCGAAATCAAACCGTTAATGAAATCGGAAGTATCAGATGTTGATCTTTAATCAATTAAATCAATCCAAGTTTAAGTGGATTCATTCGATATATATCTATCCTTGATATGTTTTTAACAGTTTAATTAAAAAATTTTTAATTAAAAATACTCATAAAAAATTTAATTATATATTAAATTTTAATTATGATTCACTAAATTATAATTAAATTATAAAATTATAATTTAAATAATATTTTGATTGAAATTATAATTTTTAATTTTTAAATTAAAAATCAGATTTATCGTAATTGGATCAATTTTTTAAAATTTTTTTTATTAAAACTAATTTAGATTATTTTTTATTAATTTTAAATGATTTAAATTTTTTCTAATTCTTAAAATTAAAGTGGTTTAACATATAAGTTTTGCTCAACTTTCAAAATACTAAATTTAATTCAAAATATTTTCTATTAAATTAGTTGTAGGGTCTTCTTGGGTTGTTTTTAAATCATCAATTTTCAAGTTTGTTCAATAAAAATTAAATTATTAATCTCAATTCTTAAATTACTAATTATTTTTAAAATTTTTTTTTTGTTAATTTGAAATATACAATGAATCATATTTGTAAATTTTTATATTTTATTTAATTCATAATATACATTATTAGAAGGTATTGTATAGTGTCTTCTCTTAATCTTAATCAAGTATAAATCAATTAAAAGGTGGTTAGATTTTCAAAAACATAAAAAGCAATAACATATACTCATCATGAAAAAAAAAAATTCTTAATTAATTACACAAGAGTTTTAAACTATATAAACAAGGTTAGATTGCACCATAGTTCTAACCAAGAAAATTAATTCATGATGAAAACAATAAAAACCAAAGCAAGTATAAAAGATAAGAAGAGTTTTGAGAATATAATAGGTTGAAACATCTATAGAGTTGCTCCTTTGATGATGCCACTACTCTTCTTTCTTTTTTTCTTCTAGTTCTATTCCTCCTCTCCTCCTTTTCCCTTTCGTACATTTTTTTTTATATATTATGACAACTCCTTTTTTTCCTATACTTAGTTAATCTCAAAATATTCTCTGACTAATATCTAATGATTAAAATTTCTTGTGCATAAAAAGTGAATTAGGTTTGATGTAAATTGAAGAATTACTATTTTATCTCTTACCTTTCTTTCATGCCACCACTCTCTTCTTTCTCTCTTTTAGTTCTATTCCTCCTCTTCTCGATTTCCTTTTCATGCATTTTTTTATATTATGGCAACTCATTTTTTTTCCTATACTTAGTTAATCTCAAAAAATTCTTTGACCAACATCTTTTGACTAAAATTTCTTGTGCATAAAAAGTGAATTAGGTTTGGTGTAAGTTAAAGATTTACTATTTTATCTCTTACCTTTCTTTGCCTTAAGAATTGCCTAAACTAAAGCTCTAAAGAAGATGTTATGGCTAAAATATTAATCAATAATAGGATAAATTATGATTAACTTTGGTTTCTTATTTAAGAAAAGATTCCTCTTTAAGAAAAATCTTTAATCTAATCTAGACATATCTTTCTAATTCTTTTATTTTCTTTTTAGTCTAATTCGATTCCAATTGTCCACTTTACTTTCTTGCTATAAAAAAAAGTAAAGATATGTAAAATTTTTATAAAATTAAATTTAAGTAGAAATAATAACAAAAATTTAAGAATCAAATTAAATGAAAGAATATGTATCAAAATTAAATCCTCTCACTAACTAAATGATCATCAAAATAAAAATTTATACTTTAAAGAGAAAGATAAAACATAGAGAAAAAAAAAATATCCATGTTTATGGTCTTGTTAACCTATTTGAATTTTAAAAGTAAGAAAATAAAAGTGTAATCATAGTTATCTTTTTAGACCTCTATACCTAATAACAAAGTGATCACTAGCTTTTTGAACTTACCTTACGATTTAAGTGATATCATTAAATTGGATAACACTTTGTTTATAACCCAAAAATCTCTTGCTATAAGATTTAATGAAGAATTTTTTATTTTGTTCCTTTTAAGCATCAAATAAGTTACGTAGGCCAAAGCCCTTAAGAATGTTTGTTGATGTTATTACTTTGTTAATATAGACACTATATAGTCACCATATATTTTGGTAACTTTTGTAACATAAGGAAGGAGTTGAAACCTTGTTTAACTTCTCTTTTATTTGGTTGTCAGTTTATTATGAGCAAGTTGACCTAGTTTAATAGTATCAATATTAAATATGCAAATAGGCAATAGATGTTATGAATAAAAATGTTACAAATATGAAAATTTGATGGTAATATTGCTTAGTTTAACATGTACTTTATATAAGTTATAAATTATGCCATCATCATTAATAAGGCAATAAAGTTTGCTTCTTGCTATTCTATAATAGTGTCATTATTTAGCAAGAACATATATTATGATGTAAATTTATGTTTATTTATATCTTCTCCCTAATTAGCATCTAAATAGCTAATTAGTTATAAATTATTTCCTTATAATATTAAAAAAATAATCTACATTACCCTTGAGATACTAAAGTATTTTCTTCATAACTTACTAATGTACTTTTCCTAAGTTTAATTGGAAGCAACTTATCAATCCCATAGCATAACAAATATCAGGACGAGTGCATGTTATAATATACACTAAGTTACCCATTACACTAACATAAGGCACACTCTTTATTTTTTCATACTTTTGTCGTATTTTAGAACACATCTTAAGGCTAAGATTATTCCTCTTAGCAACTTAAGTGTCAATGGATTTACACATTTCATTTTAAACAGCTCAAGGATTTTATGGATATAAGGCACTTAAGATAAAGTTAGGAGTCCTTTGGAATAATTCTTATAGATTTTTACTCCTAATATATAAGCCACCTCACCTATATCCTTTATTTCAAAACTATAAGAGAATTATTCCTTGGTGGTAGTGAAAAATTTTATGATTTATAACTAGTAGAATGCCATTTATATATAAAATAAAATTACAAATTTATTTTCAAATCTCTTGATGTACATATAATGATTCACATCAATCATTGTGAAATCATATAAGATTATTACATAATATAATTTTAAATAAAACTTCCTAGACGATTGTTTTAGGCCATAGATTGATTTTTAGAGTTTACAAACTTTATTCACTTGGCCTTGAAATGAAACCTATCGGTTGTTTTATATAGAATTAAGGTAAACCTTATGACTAATGAGAAAGTTTTCTAGTAATCTATACTTTTTTATTGAGTATAACCTTTTGTTATTAAGTAGGTCTTATACCTTTCTATGGATGCATTTGCCTTATACTTAATTTTGAGAACTCATATGTTCCCAACAACTTTGTGTCCTTGAGGCAATTCTACCAAGTCCTAGACATGGTTAGATTTCATGAATTATATCTTTTATTCCATCACCTTTGTTTATTGTTCTTTAATAGGGAATGAGCTAGTGTTAGTTGCTATTTTAACCATTTTCTCATTATAAAGAGAAATCATAAAATTGCCTTTTAAGACTCAAAATGATAGTGTAAGATACTTTTATAATTGCTTTTGCATAATATGGGTTCTTGCAAACTTTATATAACTTATGGTATAATACTCTCACTAAAATTGATAAGTTGAGGCATTTCTTCATCCATTTGCATTGATGGGTTTGGTGTGTTATAGACAATTAGATCACTTATCTCATAAAGATGGAAATTTTTATCAATATCACTTTTATTAAGAAATTCATTCTTAAAGAATGAGATATCATATGATTTCAATTTTGAAATACTTTTAAGAGCTTTTTCACTAATAAACAGATATCCTTTAGAGTGTTAATAATATCTTATAAAGATATAGCTTTTACCTTTTGGATTCAATTTCTTATATTTATGAAATGAATCATAAATATAAATAGCTAACCACCATGGTTATAAATTACTTAGGTTAAACTTTTGACTTAACCTTGATTCATATGGCATAGAAGTAATAGAAGTAAAGGATACATAATTAAATGCATAAATAGTTGTTAATAAAGTATCACCCTAATAATATATTGAGGGATTTATTTGTGCTATCATAGATTTAACCATCTCTAATAGGGTCTTATTTCTTCTTTCCATAGCATTAATTTGTGATGAAGCCCCAAGAATAATTACCCTTTTCAGTTATTAATAAAGTATCACCCTAATAATATATTGAGGGATTTATTTGTGCTATCATAGATTTAACCATCTCTAATAGGGTCTTATTTCTTCTTTCCATAACATTAATTTGTGATGGAGCCCTAAGAATAATTACCCTTTTCATTACATAATTCCTTTAATTGTTTGGAGAGATATTCATTTCATTAATTAGTTTTTAAGATTTTAATTCTTTTATCTAATTAATTCTTTACCATACTTAAATATTTTTTAAAGGATTCTAATGTTTCATATTTATGAGAGATCAAATGAACATGACAATAACATATATAATCATCTATGAAGGTAATCAAATATAAGGTTCCATGCTTTGCTTTTACATTTATTAGACTACATAAGTTAGAATAAACTAATTGTAATGAAAATTCAATTTTAGTTGCCTTGCCAAATGGTTTTATAGTTTCTTTTCTTGTAAGAGAATGTTGGCATGTGATTAATTTAATTTTTGCAAGTGAGCTTAGAAGACCTTTTTTAGCTAATCTATCCATTTTCTCTTACCTAATAAGACTTAGTCTAACATGTCAAATCTTTGTATCTACAACACTATTGCTAGCTGATGCAATAATGGAAAAATAACTATTGTAGATATTAAATGCATTATAGTCATTATCCAACATAAACACGTTTATAACCTCAAAATAAAAGAGTAGGAACAGAAATGAGATTCTGTCAAATTTTAAGTGCATAAAGAACATTGTGAATTAGTAAGGTTTAATTATCTCACATTTCTAATTTCCAAGTGTCAATTCCTTTGACTTTTACCCTTACATTGTTCTTAGCACACACCTATCTTAAACTAGCTTTAATTTGATGGAACTATAAATATACTTCCTAATCTTTAGTTACATGTTTTGTGACTCTTGAGTTTACAATTTATAAAGGATCAAATCAATATATAGTATCAAGTTGACAACATTAGTTGAATAATAAGAAGTAAGAGTAAAGGATACCTTTATCAATTCAGTGCATTCATAAGTGAAATGACCTAGTTTGCTATAATTGTAGCATGTCATTTTAGTCTTATCTTTTTTCTTGTCATTGCACTTCTTGCGATGGTCACTTTTTTTCTTTTGTGCTTATCCACTCCCTTTTTCTTTCTTATGATACTTACAATGCCATTTGCGTTTTGAACCAAAAGTAGCCTTTGAATTAGTCTCAACTTTAGCCACACTTACATTATTAGAAACATCACTTGAAACATAAGATTTGGTTTGAAAACAAAATGTTGGTTCCAAAAATACCTAAGAGGGGGTGACTTAAGTTAATGAATGATATATGTCTATAATGCATATAGCAAGATAAATAAAATGATTGCAACAAAAGAAATTTAGTGTGGTGTGCAAATAAATTAATGCAATTACGAAAATTTATATAAATGCTTTAATTAGATAGAAACAAGAAAATAAATCAACTAAATTTAATTCATAAGACCAGCAACAAACTGTTATAAATTTTTTTTATAATAATTAAAATGTACTATGGTGAAGACTTACTGAGTGTGCGAGTTTGTAGAATAAAAATAAATACCAAAAAGTAAGGAAAGTAAGGCACAATGATTTATAAAAGTTCAAAACTTTTGTTCCTATATGCTTACCCCAGGACTATTGTCTTTGGAGTTTTAAATCCACTATTAAGCTTTTGAACATGAAGGAGACCAACTACAACAACAACATGATTCTCAATGACAACTACACAAAAGTGTACATCTTTGTTATACAATCACATAAACTTACTTTTCAAGCTTTCAATCTCACATTCTATAACACTATTATAATGCTCATAAAATTTTCTTTAGGGCTACACTTGCTCCAAACATTGATAACTCTCTTGTAAACTCTTAATTTTTCAAACTTAACAACTCAATATAAGCTTCCCATTCAAATTATGTTGGCTGCTGCATGGGGTGGTATTTATACACTAAAGGAGTGGTCAAGAACCCATTTAAAAAGCTAGCCATTTAGAATGACTACACAAGAAAATATTAGGATAATTTTGAGCTTTCATATCTTGTTAGGACAAGATTTTGAAGCCATGAAAACCATCCTTGTAGAATGAACTTTGAAAGTTGCTTTGGTCTTCTTTATTGTAGACAAAATCTTGATATTTGTGGCTTCAAAATTTGGTTTGGACAAGATTTTCCAGCCATGAAAAACCTTCCTTAGTGATTAAAATATAAATTTTATGTAGCAGAAAAAATTTTCAATATTAAGGTCTTGAATTTCTTGCCAAAAACAAAGACTTTCCAAGTTAGACAAGTTTTAATTTAGCTCATGCCATTATAGACTTCATTTTAGACTGGGAAATTATGTCCTTAAGAGCTTTTCAATGAGTGAATTTGTCATTAATGTCCTTGTACATATGTTGGATAAGTTGTATGAATGCATACTTAATTTCTAATTTTAATTACATCACATAAGCTTTAATAGTCTTTGCTCATCCCTCTGAGTCTATGTGCTATATACATGAAAAAGCCTTTTCAAGTTGTTAAGTACTCTTGCTCATAATCAATCCAAAAATTATAACATAAAGTAATACTCAGAATAACAAAAATATAATGCAGACAAATATAATTAGTTACATAACAACTCAATTATATTAGTAGATCAAAATAAATAACACATGATCTAATATTTTTCTCTTTTTTGATGATGACAACATAATTGATTTTATGAGAGCTCTTCTTCAAACAATGCTAAAAAATAATTAATAAAAGCATATACAAAAAATTAAGGGTTTATAAAGATAGAAATCATATAATAAAGAGAGTAATCATGCAAAGACTGTAAACAAGTTATCCAAAGTAAATTAAAAGCAAAAGACCATGAGTTGTCCAAAATAAATCTAAGCTAAACTAAATGTAAATCAAAAGGAATCAACACTACTTATCCCCCTTTGATGTCATCAAAAGGGAAAGCTTGCATCTAGTCACCTTGCTTTATTTCAACCTAAAAAGGACACGCATCTATAAATCCTTACTAAGTGGTATAGATCTTGTTTATGACCTCGTGAATGAAACTTACATCTTCTTGCAAGAACTCAATGGCCATTCAAATATCTATCATAGTCCGAAGGAATGGGCCATCGCTATTTGAAATGGCATGGGAGGTCGATTTGAGTCTTTTATTGGTGAGTCAAAAAATAGGTGAAAGGGATTGAGATACTCCTACTTGTTGAGAAGTAAATGATGTTGTAGGACCTTTAGAAAGAGATGAAGCTTTTTGTAGTGGAAACATCAAATCAATATCATAAAAAATCAAGATATATAGATTAATACAAGCTAGTGCTTTTTGGGTTTTGAGGATTTTGTAATTTTTGGTTGTGGATGGGCTTGTTTCTAGTATGAGTTTGCTCATTTCATAGTGTATGATTGTTTGTGTTGTTTTGGGAAAAGAGAATGTTGGATTGATGTTAAGCGATTTAAGGTTTGGCACTAAGCTATATAGATCAAAAGGATAAAAATTATATAGGAAAAATTTTAGATGATCATGACATATTTTGATTATCAGAGAATTTTATGAACATCCATAATAAGAGTGAAAGGCAAAGATACTAAATGGGAAAAAAAAAAATGGAAGCTAAGGCCAAGAAAGAGTCATATAAAGGAATAATTTTAATATGCACGAGTGGTGACAAACCAATGTGGAAAATAAAAAATGGTAGAAGGAAAAGTAAAACAATGACATATATAATTAAGCATACATATGAACCAAAATGCATGAATGAGAGCTTAGGTCATATATATTATTCCCAAACGCTCTTTAATACTTAAGAATCTATCCTTACTTAATGGTTCGTAAAGATTTCTACAACTTAATTATTTGTACCCACAAACTCTATAACAACATCCCTTTTGAGCACATGATCTCAAAAAAAATGATGCCCAAGATTTATATGCTTGGTTTTAGAATTATGAATGGAGATTTTAGTGAGGTTTATGGCACTAATATTGTCATATAAAATAATAATTGTGAAAAAATACAACCTGAAATTCATAAGAATTTGCTTGATTCAAAAGAGCTATGAGTAACAACTACTTATGGCAAGGTCTTTTGCTTCATCTATTAAAAGTGTTATAGAATTCTGCTTTTGATTGGACTATGAGACTAATGCACCACCTTAAAGTTGGCAAGTACTAGTGGTACTTTTCTTATCAAGCTAATCATTAGTCTAATTAAAGTCCTGCTAACCTATAAAGTTGAACTTCTTTCCTCTGAGTTACCAAAGGTTTAAACCAGTAGACCTTTGGATGTAACAAAGTACCCTTTTTAATATAACTAAATGTGAATTTCTAGGTGATGATTGAAAATGAGCATATACATGTATAACATAATATCTAACCTATTAAAGAAGACTTTTGATCATACCTTAATAAAACTCTCATATACCTTTTCACTGATTTCATCCTTATTAAGCTTGGTAAATGTTGTTATTGATGTATGGCATGACTTTGAATCCTTATCAAGCTTTTTAAATGAGAATTTGATCCTTACTTTGCTTAATTTGTAGGCCTAAGAAGAAACTAAGTTCCCTTATCATGTTTATTTTGAATTCCTTCTCCTTTTTATAAGCAAATTCCTTATATAGAGAATTGTTAATGGTATTAAAAATAATATCATTAATGTAAATTTACAAAATCAATAAATTTTTATCTTTTATCTTTATGAATAACATGATGTCCACCTTATTTTTTATGCATTCTTTTGAATAAAAAATGAGTTAATTCATACTTCTATATATTTGGACTTTATTTGTGAAATGAGTGCTGAGTTAGTGTTCAAGTGCTTAGAGGATGATCTAGTCCTATAAAGAGTGGAAACATTACAATGATTTGATTTTGGAATGATTTACTAATATGTTTCCATTATCTTGGCACCCTATAAACCTCGCTTTGCAAGTTAAATTTTCTAGATTTTTTTAGGCTACTTTTTTCAGCATTATTGTCATTATTTTATGCTTCCTTGTTTGGTAAATTGGTTGACATTTTTCTTGTATTTTCTAAATCATCTATCCTTCTTAAGTTAAAAGAGTTTGTTTCATTAAAATTAATATGCATGGATTCTTCTACTACTAATGATCTCTTATTGAAAACTTAATCTGCTTTACTAGAGGAAGAGTTCCTTAAATGGATATCTTTATTAACCTTTGAATCAAAATTTCCAAATTATCATTAGTGTTCAATATGAAACACTTGCATCTAAAGACCTCAAAATAATTGATTCATAGTTTCCTCCCGTTTCATAACTCGTAAATAGTCATTTTAAGCAAGGGATGAATTAGAACTTGATTTAACTCATGACACATTGTATGAATATCTTTAACCTATAAATATTTAGGCAAACTAAACTTATTTAACATTTTCTAAGCTATCTCTTGCAAGGTTCTATTTTTGCATTTAGTCACTCTATTCTATCAAGGCATTATCAAAGCTAAAAAATTATGAAAAATTCCTTAAGCATTGGAGAATTTTTCAAAGTCCTCATTTTCGAATTTCCTTCCATGATCACTTTTAATTGAAGTGATAGAGTATCCCTTCTCATTTTGCACTTACTTGTAAAGTCTCTTAAATGTGTTTCATGCCTTATCCTTATGAGTGAGGAACATGACTTATGCAAACCTAATGTAATCATTTTTTATTACAAATACATAATACTTATCACTTAAAGCAAAGGCTTTAAATGGACTAAAAAGATCCACATGTAATAACTAAAGAGGTTTGGAAACAGTCAATACTTTTATACTCTTAAAATAACTTGTTACCTTTTTATCCATCCAACAATCATTGCAAAGTTTATCTTTCTCAAATTTTAGTTTATGTAGCCCTTTCATAAGATTAAGATTGTTTAGTTTGTATAGTAATTTTATGCTCGCATATCCTAAGTGCTTAGGCCATACCCAAGAATGTTCATTTGCAGTAATTAAGAACTTGACATTTTGGTTAATATGAGAATAAAAATTAATAGCATGAATATTATTATATCTATTTATAGTGAACAAAGTTTCATTTGTTTTGAAATAAGAAACAATACATATATTAGGCTCAAAAAAACTTTGTAACCATTATCTTAAAGTTGATTAATACTAAGTAAATTAAATTTAAGACTATTAACTAAGGAGATATGATCACTAATAGGATAACTTCCCTTAAAAAATAAGGTATTAAAGCTTTATGGTACATCTTGCACCATTATAAAAATTTCTTATGCCACAGATGCTTTTTCTAATGTTGCCTACATAAATCATATGTCTAAGATCACCATAGTAATGACAACGAACATGATATTTCTCGTGCAAGAACAAATGTGATGCTTTAATGAAATTATGCATATGGGGTTGAGATGTAATGACAAGGTGTTGGCCAAACCACTATGTGCTTAATGTGTATGCCAAAATGATTTTCTAGTTGAACTATGAGATGTTTCATACTGTTATGATGTATGCCCATACATAAATGCATGATTTTACTTTTAGATAATAAGAATACAAGTGATTTTATGCAAGCAGCTATTATTTGAACTTTATGTAGATGATATGAATGACTAAAGTCCAATCCAAATATATCATTGATTGGCCTTTAAGGACAAAGTGTTTAACTTTTCTTTCCTTTTTAGAAACTTTAAAAGAGAATTTTAAAAGTTGTTATTTTCCTTTTTTAAATAGAAGTCTTCCTCTTTAAACATGTTTAAAGCAACATTATATGCTTTTTGTAAATGCTCACTCTATTGTATGAGTAATTCATTTTTGCTTTTTAAGATCTCATTTTCATACCTTATTGCTTTAAAGTGAGCATTAAGATCGTTAAATTGGCTTTTGGTTTGAACATTTCTTTGTTTATGCATTCAAGCATGCTAATGATTTTAGTATTATCATATAAGTCATAGTCAAAATTTACCTTATTGTCTTTTCCCATAAAGTACATATAATTTGCTTCATCACTAGAGGATTCGTTGTCTAAATTGCTAAAATCATCTTGAGTGACCTTGTAGACTTTTTTGGTAGGCTTTTTATTCTTTTTCTTACTAGGACAATTAGCAATAATGTGTCCGAGTTTGTTACACTTGTAACAAATAATGTCCCTTTATTGTCTGGTATTTTGAATGAATAACCTAAATGACTTTCTACCAAATTACTTATCCTTCTTTAAAAATTTATCAAATTTTTGTCTAAGCATCATGAGCTTTTCTTGCTCTTGCTCATTAAATGAACTATCATCTTTATTGTCTTTTTAGTCATTTTCCGTTGGTCTTTTAGCTAAAGTGAAGGACTCAAATGCCATACCTTTCTTTTTCTTTATGGTTTTCCTTTTGAATGTCATCTTGTAAGTGAGTAATGAACCCGCCAACTCATTTAAGAGCAATATGTTTAAGTCCTCTAATTCTAAAATTGTAATCACTTTGGGTTCCACGATTTTGGAAGTGCCCTGAGTAACTTCTTGATAAGTTATGCATTATTAAGGTTCATTCCAAGATTTCTTAAAGAATTCATAATTTTAGTAAATCTTGAATGCATTTTAATAATGTTCTTTATATTGCTCATTTTAAACAATTCATCCTCATGTATAAGAATGTTAATCCTAATATCCTTAACTTGAGAGGTTCCTTTGTATGACAACACAAGATTGTTCCATATTTCTTTAATTGATTGACAAGAGGAGATATGGTTGTACTTATTTGGGCTCATGGTAGAATAAAGCAAATATTTAGGTTTAAAGTTAAGATTTTGGTTTTAAAAATCTTCCAATGTATAAGGTTTATCAACAATGACTCTACTCTTGATTTTAGTGATTCCTCTAGGACCTTAAGAAATGATTGGACCTTAAGAAATGATTGGCCAAACAATAAAGTCATAACATTAAAGTTATATGGTTATCTTATTTTTCCAATAGGTAAAATTTATGTCATTAAAGATGATAAGTCTAAAAGGGTTATTGCCTTTAGGGTGACATATGTAGAAGTAAAGTATGGATCAACTCTAAACTATGAAACGAATAATTTAAAGACTAAACTCTAACACCAATTGCTGGTCCCAAAAATACCTAAGAGGGAAGGTGAATAGGATTGATGAAGGACATTTGCCTATTATGAGTGTAGTGTAATAAATAAAATGATTACAAAAAAGAAATTAACATTGTATGTAAATAGATTAATATAATTGCAAGAATTTATATAATATAGAGAAGAAAATAAATCAATCAAATTTAATTGCAAGACTAGTAACCAACTCATATAAAAAAATTATAGAATAATTAAAATACATTATGGTGAAAAGCAATTAAGTGTGAAAGATTGTACAATAAAAATAGTTCAGAATAAGACATGATAATTTATAAAAATTTAGAACTCTTGTTCCTACATTCTCTCCTTAAGACCATCATCTTAGGAGTTAACTATAACAATAATGTGATCCTCGATCATAACTACACAAATGTCTACAATCTTATTACATAATCACATAAATTTATTTTTCTAGATCATAATCTCATGTTCAACAATATTATAATGCTCATAAATTTTTCTTTAGAATTACACTTACTTCTAATATTGATCTCTCTTTTATGCACTCTTAGTTTTTCAAACTTAATAACTCAATATAAGCTTGTAATTTAGATTATTGTGGCTCCTACATAGGGAGCTATTTGTACACCAATGAAGTGATTAGAAACCCATTAAAGAGCTAGCCATTTGGAGTGATAGCATAAGAAATCGTTAGGATGAATTTAAGCTTCCATATATGGTTTGGAAAAGATTTTGCAGCCATGAAAACCTTCCTTGTAGGATGAATTTTGAAAATTGCTTTGGTCTTCTTTACCATTAGACAACATTTTGATATTTAAGGCTTCCAAATTTGGTTTGGAAAAGATTTTCTAGCCAAGAAAAGCCTTCTTTGTTGATCAAAATATATATGTTTTTTAGCTAAAAATATTTCAGCTTTGAGTCTTGAATTTCTTGCCAAAATTGTAGCTTTTTTTAGCCTTAATTTCTTTCCTTATTGATCAAAATAGGAACATTGTGTAGTTTAAAACAAAAACCATTGTTGAAAATTTTCCAAGCTAGACAAGTCTTGCCCTAACTTAAACTCTATACCTTCATGGACTTTATTTTGGATCAAGAAATTATTTCCTTAAGGTGTCTTTGAAAGAGTGAATTTGCCATTAATCTCCTTATATATGTGTAGTGCAAGTTATATCATAAAATTACTTAAGTTACATCAAGGATAAGAGACTCAATTCATGTTTTAGGCTATAAAAAAAATTAAGTTTTGTCATCATAAAGAATTATTAAAATTAAGTATCACAAGTGCAAATTTAATTTCCAAATTAATTTTTACTAGTACAAACTTAATTTCTAATTTTAATTACATCATATAAGCTCCAATATTTTATTTACTTATCCCTTCAAGTCTATGTGCTATAAACGAATAAAAGTTTTTTCAACTTATCGAGTGCTCCCACTCATAATTAATCCAAAAATTATAGTGTAACAAAAATATAATGCAGATAAACATGATTGACTACATAACAATCTAATTATGTTGGCACATCAAAATAAATTACATATGATCTAATGGAAAAATAAATTAAATACTTTAATATATTTTGAATCAAATCTAATTGATATTTCTTATAATACTTATAATATTTGGTGGCTTAATTCTAGTGTTATTATTTATGTATCCATTATAATGCAAGAGATTTATTATGATTGGATTATTTTAATTTATATAAAAATGAAAAATTATTTGTTAATATATTCTTACTAATGGTTTATATAAATTGAAACTTGATAATGTTTCTGTAAAATCCTTAATATACATTATTATATTGGAATTAAGTATAGTTTGGTGAATTAACATTATACTTACTTGTGACATAAACATAAATCCAAAGAGAAATTAGTAAGATTGGTTAATAATGAGATTCTTTTAAATTTAGATGTTATTAATCTCAAAACGTAAATAGATTACATTAAGTGTAAATAAATCACATTTAGCATGAAAAGAGCCATAGGAAATACTTAGTTTTTTGAAATTATACACAACAATATGTTTGTACCTGTTGATTCTCCAACTGTTTATATTATGGTTATATCTATTCACTTCATAAAATTCTTAATCATAAGATAGCCTTGAGGTATATGTAAAGGAGATTGAAATACAATTAGACAAAAGGGTGAAAATCATAAGATTTGATAAAAGTGGCAAATATTATGAATTAGGGCAGTATTTAGGTCTATTTGCAAAATTTCTCTAAAGTTATGGTATATGTGTACAAATATTATGTTAGACACACCTTGACAAAATGGTGTGGTGAAAAGGTGTAATCGAATGTTAATGGACATAGTTAGGAGCACGATGAGTAACTACCCCTTACCCAAATTTTTATGGATGTATGCGCTTAATAAACTATTTGTTAAATAAAATTCCTTGTAAGGTTGTTCAAAATACTCTTTTTGAACTAAGGACAAAAAGGAAACCTAGTTTAAAACACCTAGATGTTTGGTGTTACCTAATGAAAGCAAGAATCCATATGAAAAGAAATTAGACTTTAAAAAGTCTAAAAGGTATATGTTTTATTACCCAAACAATAGTCTTAAAATTGTAGAAATTGGCAATGTAAGATTCATTAAGAATGGTGAGTTGAGTAAGAGTAAAGAATGCCAAAATATAGAAATAAAAGAAATTAAGATAAATATTTCTTTACCCATAATAATTTATTTGTCTATTGCTATATTGAATATTGTTTCAAAAATTAAAGGAAATTTGGATAAAATGATGCTTTCTAAAGAAACTAACTCACAACTAATTAGTAAAAACAAGCCATAAGGGGAAAGCATTAAGATGATCTCAATGAGAATAAAGATTACTTATTCCAGATGATTAAATAGTTTATTTATAAGAGTTGAAATTTTAATATTATAATTAATAAAGATCCAATTTCATTTTTACATTCATAAAAGTATTGAATCTAATTATGGCATTAATGATTAAGTATGGCTTCAAGTTATACCATATAAATATGAAAGCCACCTTTCTTAATGGAAATCTTGAAGTGAAAATTTACATGGTTAAACCTAAAGGTTTTTTCATAAAAGATAAAATTCAAATAGTGTGTATTATAAATAAGTCAATATATATACTAAAATAAGTTTCTTTATAATGGTATATTAAATTCAATGATATCATTATATCTTTTGGAATAAAGAAAAATCATCATTAATCAATGTATTAAAATCATCATTGATATCATTATATCTAATCCTATCTATTGATGATATATTGCTCATTACTAATAATTTAAGTATATTATTTGATATTAAAGAATTTCTTTGAAAAAAATTTATAATGCAAGATATAGGAGAGACATTCTATGTAATAAGAATATAAATGTTCCATGATAAATTATAAGGATTGTTAAAATTGTCTAAAAAAAAACTATATTGAGAAAATTTTAAAGAAATTGAATATGAGTAAGTGTTCACCTAAAGTTATTTCTGGACAAAAAGGTGATATATTTAGTCTCATTCAATGTTTTAATAATGATGTAGAACATTAAGAATTGGAGTCAATTCCGTATGTTTTTGTTGTTGGTACCTTAATGCATTTGCTAGGCCAGATGTCAATTTACCAAAGTAATCCTTTAATGAATCATTAGTAAGATGTAATAAAAGTGATAAGGTAAATATAAGAACAAAGAAGTATATGCTTATGTACAAAAAATTTAATCATTTATAAGTGATTGAATATTTAAATTTAAACTTTGTTGGATACATTAATAGTAGAAAATCTACTTTTTTTTATTTGTTCCTATTAAAAGAAGGAAAAGAATTATGGAATAATGAAAAATTGTCTATCATTATTTCGTCCATTATGAAAGCAAAGTTTATGACATAATTTAAAATTAATGGATTATGATTGTGAAACTATATTTCATTACTTAAGCTTGTCGGCACCATAATCAAACTATTGAAATTTTCAATAATTTTATAGTAACATTCTTCTTCAAGAACAATAAATATTGAAAGAGTATCAAACTTCTGCTATTAAAGTATTTTGTTGTTAAAGAGAATATTCAAAAACAAAGGGCATTTATTAGGTACAATATAATTGATTTCATGATAACATATTAATATGAAGGTTTGCAACTAATATTATGTTAATAACATATTTTCAAAATAAAACTTGGTTTTATTAATAATAATTGATGATGTATGATATAATAATACTTTGAACTCATTAATATATTTTTTATATGCAATATATATTTCCTATTATCTTATTATTGTGTATATATTATTATTTTAAAATTAAAAGGAAAATTTTTATGAAAAATTATTTTAGATAATTATGAAAATATAATCCATATATATACCTTATATGCCTTATATGATGAATTATATGTGTTGTGATATATAAAAGGGACTGTTTTGAAAAAATAGGGTATAACTATTATAACTTATACTGAATAGTTTATTATATTATAACATTTTGATGAAATCACAAAAAATTATTTATTATCATAATTTGTACATAACAATTAATATAATAGTTCTAGTTGAGTAAAGTAGAAAAATGTTAAAATTTTTTAATCACATTAGGATATTCCTAAATAATAGTCTTAATAAGGACTAAATCATAGTATGACTTGATTAATGAGAAAAAATTTATACATTATCACGCTAATTAAGAATTATAACAGAAGGGAATAAGAATGAGAACGAGAATAGGAACAAGATTTGTGGATAGATTGTGTGTGAGAGAGAGAAAGAGAAGAAAGAGAGAAAGTTATTAAGGGAAAAAAATAGGGTTTTGAATTAATTTATTGTTCGTTGACCTCCTATGTATTAGTATTTATATGTATGAACTTTTAGTGGTCCCTCATTACATACTACCCAACCCATTAATCTACTAGTATACTACTCCTTATCACTAGCAATGGATATAGGGTATGGATGCCAACACCTTCCCAACCCAAAATCATCCTTGTCTTCAAGGACTTAATGATCCTTAAATGATGGTTGGTTGGTTATTAAGGTGTCACCCTCACCCTCTTCGCCTTTCAGTGTGTGAAATAACTTCTAAGAGCATTGATGGGCATATATATACTTGTCCTTGCATTGGTAGCCCATTCTAGCCCTTTTTAATTCCTCCTATAACATATGGTCTACTAGTGAGGTCCCCCTAATTAGGTCTTAAGTTCCCTTAGTTGCTAGCATGACTGCATCCATTTGTGATCCAACTACTTTGTTTAAAGTACTTTATTTTCCCTTTCTTTTAGTAGCATTTATAACTACCTCTTGCAAAGCTGTAAACTTGAAGGCCTTTTAAAAAATGGTTGGTTAAAGCATTTTTACCATTGGCTAAACTTATCATTAAGCCCATTAAGGAATTCGAAATAAAGATAGTTTCAACTAATAAGGAATTTCCAGCTAGCAATAAGTAATGGAGCTCCTTGAAATGCTCTTGGTATGCTTTTAACCCTATCGTTTTTAGTAACTTATAAAAATCCTCAATGACAATTAGCTATGATAGATCCCTAAAACAATAGAAAAGGCCTTGTGTGAATAGGTCCCACGTTACATTGGGCTTAATTACTGACCACCCTTGCAACCAAATACTAGCCCTATCATCTATGTGTATGGCTATAGTTTTTAGCCTTTTATCCTCTACCATGCCATAGTACTAAAAATGACAATTGCATTTCCTTAGCCATGAACGTGGATTCTTACCATTGAAGTTTGGTTGGTTTAGTTTCAATGGTTTTGGTGGTAGTCTCAGATTCTCAATACACAACAGTCCCTCAGTAAAGCTTCCCTCATATAAATCAAGGGCTAAATTTTGGGAGACGAAAGGATAACCTACCCTGTAGAGTTATTTGGCATTCTCCCCACCCCTTCCCTATTTGTATACCAAACTAGTGCTCACACAATAAGAGTTTCTACCATTTACTACATTGCCACTTTAGTTTTTACTCAGAGACTCTCAATGAGCTACCTTTCCAATACTTGTACTTGGTTAAGTAAAGGCTCTAACGGCTAAAACCTCTTAGCTAGTGACTATATCAACTATTTGTATTGCTAGAGTTATTTATCCACTACCTTAAGTCTCATGTTCTTTGCCATATTCGAATTATGTTTCCTTGCCAAAGTCGGAGCAACATCTAAGGTCAATGCTTTAATACCAAGTTGTTATGATTGTAACATAAAGGAATATGATCCATGGACAAATTGTGTGTGTGTGAGAGAAAAAGAAGAAAAAGAGAAGGAGAGAGAAAGTAATTAAGGGAGAAAAATAGAGTTTTTAGAGAGAGAGAGAGAGAAAGAGAGAAAGTAATTGAGGGAATAAAATAGGATTTTGAATTAATTCATTATTTGCTGACCTCTTATGTATTGGTATATATATATATATATATATAGACCTTTAATAAACCCCTATTGCTTATTACACAACCTATTAATCTATACTATTAAACTACCCCTCATTACTAGCCATAGACTTAAGATATGGATTCTAACACCTTCCTTGGCCTAAAATCATCCTTATCCTCAAGAACTTAGCAATACCTAATTGATGGTTAGGTGGTTATCAAGGCATCACCCTTACTCTCCTTGCCTTCTAATACATGAAACAACTTCTAAGAGCATTAATGACCACGTGTATATTTGTCCTTATATCAGTAGCACATTTCAACCATTATAGGTCTATATATATAGATACTAATACATAGGAGGTCAGCTAACAATAAATTAATTCAAAACCTTATTTTCTTCCCTCAATTGCTTTCTCTCTCTTTCTCTCCTTCTCTCCTCTTTCTCTCACTCTCTTTCACATAATTTGTCTACAAATCTTGTTCTTTTTGTTACCATCCTAATAATTTGGTATTAGAGGACTAACCTTAGGCACTTCTCTGACTTTGGTAAGGAAGTGTAATTTGAATATGACAGAGAACGCGAGACTCAAGGTGATGGATAAGCAACTTTAGTGACATAAGTAATTGATATAGTCACTGGCCAAAAGGTTTCAGTTGTTAGAGTCTTTACCCAACCAAGTACAAGCACTTAAGAGGCAGCTTGTTAAAAGTGTCTAAGTGGAAACTAAAGTAGCAATGCAGTAGATGGTGGAAACTCTCACCATGCAAACACCAGTTTGGTACACAGACAAGAAAATGGTGGTAGGAATGCCAAAAAACTCTACAAGGTAGGGAATCCTTTCATTCCTAGAATTTAGCCCTTAGAATTAGGCAAGGGAAAGGGAAGTTTTGCTAAGGGACTACTGTGAATTAGGAATCTAAGACCACCCCCAAAGCCATTAAAACTAAAGTTGCCAAATTTTGATGGTAAGAATCCATATACGTGGCTAAAGAAGTGTAATCATTATTTTCAATACTACAACATGGCAAAGGATGAAAGGCTACAAACTGTAGCCATGCACATGGACAACACGACTGATATTTGGCTACAAGGATGGCTAATAATTAAGCCTAACGACATGTGGGTCTTGTTTAAGTAGGACCTTTGCCCTTATTTTAAAGATTGATTATAGCTAAACACCATTAAGGTATTTTATAAGTTATAGTGGATGGTAGGGAAGAGAGCATGCTAAGAGCGTTTTAAGAAACTCCATTACTTATTGCTAATTGGAAATTCCTTGCTTATTGAACTGTTCTTTATTTCAAGCTTCCTTAGTGGGCTCAATGATAAGATTAAGTTAGTGGTGAAGATGCTTCAGCCAACAACTCTTAAGAAGGCTTTCAAGTTTACACCCCTACAGAAGGTAGTTATAAGTGTTGTTGAAAGAAAGGGAAAACAAAATATTCCAAACAAAGTTATCAGGCCATAAATGGATATGGCCACACTAGTAATTAAGAGAGCTTAAGACCTATCTAGGGGAACCTTACTACAAAACCATATGTCATGGCAAGAATTAAAGAGGGTTAGAATGTGCTATCGACGAGGGGATAAATATACATATGGCCATCAATGCTTTTATAAGTTATTTCATGCATTAGAAGGCAAAAAGGTTGAGGGTGATACCCTAGCAACTAGCCAATCATTATTTAGGCATTGCTAAGTCCTTGAGGACGAGGACGATTTTGGGCTAGAAAAGGTGTAAGGATCCATACCCTAAACCCATTACTAGTGACGAGGGGTAATCCAATAGTATAAATTAATGGATTGGGTAGTATGTGATGGGGGCCCATAAAAGGTCCATATATATGGATACCAATACACAAGAGCTTGACTAATAATAAATTAATTAAAAACCCTATTTTCTTCCCTCAATTACTTTCTCTTTCTCTTCTTCCTTCTCTTTTTCCTTCTCTTCTTCTTCTTCTCTTTCTCTCTCATATAATCTGTCCACAAATCTTATTCCTTTCTGTTATGATCCTAACAAATTATGTATATGTGTGTGTATGTGTGAGAGAGAGAGAGAGAGAGAGAGAGGAAAGAGAGAGAGAAAGATAAAAGGTAATTAAGGGAAGAAAATAGGGTTTTGAATTAATTCATTATTTGCCTACCTATTGCATATTGGTATCTATAATATAAAAACCTTTAATAGGCTTTCGTTACATACTAGCTAGCCCATTAATCTATACTATTAAACTACCCCTCGTCACTAATAATTGACTTAGGGTATAAATCTTAACACCTTCTCTAGTCCAAAATGATCCTTGTTCTTAATGACCTACCAATCCCTAAATGGTGGTTAGGCAATTGTTAAGGCATCACTCCCACCCTCCTTGCCTTATGGTGCATGAAAAAGCTTTCGAGAGCATTGATAGCCACATGTATACTTATCCATGCATCGATAGGACATTTTGGCCTTATTCAATTCCTCCCACAACATACAATTTGGTTGTGAGGTTCCCCTTAATAGGTCCTAAGCTCTTTTAGTTGCTGGCATGGCCACGTCCTTATATGGCTTGATTACTCTATTTAAAGTATTGTATTTTTCCTTTCTTCTAGCCACATTCGTGGCTACCTCCTATAGGGTTGCAAACTCCAAAGACTTCTCAAGAGTGGTTGGTTGAAGTATCTTTACCAATAGCTAAATCTCATTATCGAGCTTATTAAGGAAGCCCACAATGAAAAACAATTTAGTAAGTGAAGGATTTCCAACTAATAATATGTAGTGGAGCTTCTAAAAATGCTCTTGGTATGCTCTCACCCCTACCATCTATCATAGTTTATAAAACTCTTTAATGGCATTTGGTTATGATGGATCCTCAAAATGATGGCAAATATCCTACTTGAATAAGGCTTACATTTCATTAGGCTTAACTACTAACTACCCTTGTAGCCAAATATCAACCTTACCATCTATGTACATAGCCATGGTTTCTAGTCTTTCATCCTCAGCCACGTTGCAGTACTAAAAATAATGATTGCACTTCCTTAACCATGCATGTGGATTCTCATCATCAAAATTTGGCAACTTCAATTTTAATAGCTTTGGTGGTAATTTCAAAATCTTGATACATGATGGTCCCCCAACAAAGGAAGCCCCAGTGAAGCTTCCTTTGCTTAAGTTCAAGGGCTGCATTCTGAGAGATAGAAGGATACCTTGTCCTATTAAATTATTTGGTATTCTTATCACCCTTTCCTTATCCATGTATTAGACTGGTACTCATGTGATTAAAGTTTTCACTATCTACTACATTACTGTTTTAGTTTCTACCTAAACACTCTAAATGAACTACCTCTCCAATGCTTGTACTTGGTCAAGTAGAGACTCTGAGAGCTGAAACTTCTTAACTGGTGATTGTATTAATTGCTTATCTTGTTGGAGTTGCTTATCCACTACCTTAAGTCTCATGATCTCCGCCATATTCAAATTACACTTCCTTGCTAGAATTAGAACGACATCTAAGGTCGGTGCACTGATACCAAATAGTTAGGATCACAACAAAAAGGAAGAAGATCCATGGACAAATTATGCATAAGAGAGAGAGAGAGAAGAAAGAGATAAGGAATGAGAGAAAGCAATTAAGGGAAGGAAATAGAATTTTGAATTATTTCATTGTCTACCTACCTCTTATGTAATAGTATCTATATATATATAGACCTCTAGTGAGCCTTAATTACATATTACCTAACCTACAAATATATATATAACTAGTCTTCTATTTTCTTAACACATGTAAAAACTTCATCCAAAAGGAATGTGTGATTATGGTAAAGGTCAAAAGAGAGAAATTTGTTATCAAACTGAGGTAAACTCTTTATAAATATTAATAATTTTCATAAATTTAGACATATTATTTACAATATTATTTTCATGAAATTATTCAATTTCAAAATCTAAAATTAATTTATAATAATCATATTTTTATTTAAGAAATCTAATATATGGTATCAATGTATATGGTTTTGAAACTTGAATATTTTCTATGTATGAAAAAATGTACAATTACCTGACTTATGATCATTAACCGAATGCTAAGCACTTTATATTTTGTCTTATTGCTAAAATTTTGTTAATAGTTAGTATAAATAAGAATGCTTGTTGCATTATTCATGAATTTTAATTTATAATAATTTTTTATACCAAATAACAAAGCACACTTAACAAAAATTAAAAAAAAAAAAGCAACAAAACTGTTTTAGGTCATCAACTATCAAAGTTGTATAACAATACAAGGAATTACTAATTCCTTAAAGCTTCTAAGTGTTCTTTTTAGGAAAAGGACAAAGGAACTAATTAATTCCTTAAACAAATGAGAAACAGTACCAATGCTTTATGAAATTATCAATTCCATATTAAGGAAGCAACTATATAGAATTATCAAATTCACATTAAAAGAAAATGACTATTAAAAATGATGACTTTACATCAATTGTTTGAAACAAAAAAGAATAATTGTTTGTATGCCTAGACCAAATGCATATATGTCACACACATTAGTGAATTCTAACAGTGACCCATACATACTAGCCTATGAATTTAAATATTATGGCATTTGTTAGTAATGAGTAATAATTTTTTTTGGTATGCATGTATTATTATTATATTTTATTAATCATAAGAGTGATCAAACTTGAATGTTTTGTATATATATATTATATTATAGTTTCATCTTCACCAAAGTTACAGAATTAAAATGTTTGAATGATATGCATACATTATTATTATACTTTGTTAGTCTCTAAAGTAGCTAAACTAATACAGTCTACACTATGCATAAATAGTTATTTATCTATAATTTTAATAAAATACCTATAAGTAAAAAATAATTAAATAAATTAATGATATTAATTTTTAGAACTTACCCAACTGTAAATCATTATTTCATAATTAGTAACATAATTAAACTATATTATTATTTTTAGTTAAATATATTTATTTATTCAAAGATATCAAATATAGTAGGTAAAAAATATTTAATTTATCTATTAAACTTAATATATAATATTACTTATAATAATAGGTTGTAGAATTTTTCAAAGGAAAACTATATTATACTTTGGTTATTTTGTCTAATTTATGATTAATTATAAGCATTTAAGGTTTTACAACTTGTTACATATTTCATTTATTATTTTGTTTAATAGATTAAATTTCTTAAAATCACATGAACAAGTTAATTTCTATTTAGATGTTATAGATTTTAACTTTGTAATATTAGTAAACGAGTTTGTTACCATTATAATTCAAGTAATAAGAAAAAAAAGTTACATTGTAAATGTAAGAACAAAATAATAGATTAAATTTTATATTTATAAAATTAATTGTTACCAAAAACATTAAAAAACTATTTCACAGATAGAAAAAGTAAAAGAATATTTATAGTTTGTGCAAGAATGATTTCATTTTACAGATAAATTACTCATTGGTAGTGTTATGTCTAAACTCATAACTATAAAGTTTATTAGGATTAATATTTACATTAAGAAAACTTACTCATTAGTACATTATTAAGATTAATAATTTTACAATAAAGTTTAAGACCTTGTGATTATTGGTAAGGGAATCTTTCTAATGTAGTTTATTTTGAACTCATTATCTCCTAAGTATAAATCATTTCATATTGATTATAACACTATAAAGAATAAGTGAAATCTTAATGAATTAGCCAATATATGCTCATTCAAGAGGAAACAAGATTGAAAAATCAAACATCAATTTCATGGACAAGAAAGTTGAGAAAGAAATAAAAATAAAAGGCAACCAATTTAAGAATTGATAGAGGTTGCTTATACTCTTCAAGCTGAAAAGAGGAAACAAAAGGTTGAGAAATCTCATTTTTGTAAAGAATGTTAGATATTATCAGAAAGATTATCCAAAGTATAAGGTTTGGTTTAAAAGAAAAGAAAAAAGGAAACAAAATGCCTTATTATGTTTTGAATCAAACTTAACTAAAATTTCTCATAATAATTGGTTTGATTCTAGTTTTACTATTCATGTATCCAAAATGATAGAAAGATTTATTTTGATCTAATTATTTTAGTTTATATAAGAATATGAACATTATTAATTAATATATTCTTATTAACATTTTATATCAACTAAAATATATTAAAATTTAAAAGAATCCTTATTTATCAAGTATCATAATATTACATTTAAACGTACTATGATAAACAATATTTTATTTACTTATAATATAAATGTTTGGGTCATATGTTTAGAGAAAGATTAAAGAAATTAATGAATAATAAGATTCTTTAGAATTTAAATTTTACTAATCTTAAAACATGCGTTGATTGCATTAAAGGGAATCAAACTAAACACAATAAGAAAAAAGGCATAAGCATCCAATTTATTAAAATTATACATAATAATCATAATAATCAAACTATTTATAGATCTTCCAAAACACTTTAACTCTTAATAAAGAATCATATTTCATTATCTTTATAGATGAAATTTCATGTAATAGTTATGTCTATTTGTTTCATTAAAATCTCAATCATTAGATAACATTAAAGTGTATCTAAAAAAGGTTAAAAGCAATTAGATAAAAGATAAAAATTGTAAGATATTATAACAATGGTAAATTTTATAAAAATATATATAATAATTCAAGGTAGTTACAATATCTATTTATGAAATTTCTCAAAAGTCATGGTATATTTTCATGGCAAACTATGTCAAACACACTTGAGCAAAAAATGTAATTAAAAAGCATAATTAAATATTAATAGATATTATAACAATGGTAAATATTATAAAAATATATATAATAATTCAAGGTAGTTACAATATCTATTTATGAAATTTCTCAAAAATCATGGTATATTTTCATGGCAAACTATGTCAAACACACTTGAGGAAAAAATGTAATTAAAAAGCGTAATTGAATATTAATAGATATGGTTAGGAATACGATGAATAACTTTTTTTCGCCTAAATGGATACATGCACTCAAATTTAAAAATTATTTATCAAATAAAGTTACTAGTAAGACAATTCAAAATTACTCTTATTATACTGTAGATACAAAGAAAATCTAATTTGAGGTATCTGCATATTAAGTTTGCCCAACAAAAGGGAGAATTCACATGAAAAAGTTTAGATTTTCTAATAATCAATAGTTATTTTATTGATAATCCAGAGAAATTTAAAAGGTATAATTATAGTTCAAGAATTGTAAAAATCAATAATGCAAGATTTATTAAGAATGATGAAATTAATAGGAATAATCAATACCAAAATAAGGTTATAAAAAATTTAAGGTAAATACTTTTTTACTTATAACAATTTATTTGTCTTCTACAACACTAAATATTATTTTAGAATTTGAAAAACATTTAGATAATGAGACACTTTCTAAAAAATTATCTCACAATTAATTAATATAAATAAATTACAATAGGTAGTATTCAAAAGATCTCAAAAAAAAAGAAATTTATTATTTAAGATGATTATGTGGTTTATTTGTAAGAATTAAAATTTTGATATTATAATCAATAAAAAGTCAATTTCATTTTTATAGAACATAAAAAGTACTCATTAAAAATAATTATGACATTAGTCATTTAAGATTATTTAAAGTTGCTTTAAATGAGTGTAAAAATTGTTTTTCTTACTGAAAATCTTAAAAAGAAGAGTTTTTTCATGTAATATAAAGATCAAATGGTGTGTAAATTAAAAATATCAATATATAAAATGAAACAATTTTTCCTATAATAATATACTAAGTTTAATAATATCATAATATTTTTTGAATTGAACAAAAAACACTATTAATTAGTGAATATACCAAAAGATTAACAATAGTAAACTCGTTTTCTAGTCTTATATATTAATGACATATTACTTACTATTAATACTTTATGTATATTGTGTGAAATTAAAAAAATTTTCTCTAAAAAAATTTTAAAATGAAAGATATGAGAGGTACATTTTATGTAATAGGAATATAAATGTTCCATCAAATATCATAAGGACTATTAAAATTCTCTCAAAAAGATTATTCTCATATAGAAAATTCTAGAGAAATTCAATATAAGTTTTCACTTATAGTTATATTTTATATAGAAAAGTGATAAATTTAATTTTATACAATATTTCAATAATGATTTGGAATATTAGGATATGGAATTAATTTCATAATCATTTTTTATTGGTAACTTGATGTATCTTTAAACCTACACCAAATTGGATATCAATTTCATGATTAGAATGTTAAGTAGGTATAAAAGGAATCCAATAATAGATCACTAAAAAGTAGCAAACAATATATTAAGGTACTAGAAGGAATAAATAATTGCATACTCAATATACAAAAAATCTAACTATTTAAATATAATTAAATATTTAGATTTAAATTTTATAGACACGTTAATAGTAAAAAGTCTATTTTTAATTATTTATTCTTATTAAAATAAAGAGTGTTATGAAACTAGAGTTTGTAGTATAATTTAAAATAATAATTCATACATTACCGTTGTAAAATTTTATTTTAAAATTTAAAATTGTTGATGTTATTACCAAATTATTAGATATTTATGTAATAATTTTACAGCAATATTTTTCTTTAAGAGTGATAAATAGTTAAGGGATTCAAAATTTAATGAAAACTAAAGTATTTTGTTATTAAGGAAAAAAATTTAGAAACAAAAAGTATTTATAAAAAACTTAGATCTTATAATAATAGATCAATACAAAGATTTACAACTAATATTTTGTAGAAAACATGTCTTCGTAATAAACTTTTATTAAATTAATAATGACTAATGATATATAATATAATGACACTTTAAATTTATTAATGTATTTCTAATGTACATTATGTATTTTCTATTATTTTATAATTATTTATATATTATTATTTTAAAATTAACAAAAAAAATTATGAAATATTATTATGTACTATTATGAAATTATATTTCATATATAAATATTTTATGAATCTTATATAAAGAATTGTAAGTGCTTAAGTATATATATATAAAAAAAGTATTTTGAATAAATAAGTATAATTATTGTAACTAATAGTAAATAATTTATCATACTATAATATTATGATAGAATTAAAAAAATTATATTATTATTGTCATTTGTACCTAAAGATTAATATAATAAATTTTAATTAAACTAAGTAAAAAAAATGTTAAAATTTTTTAATTAATAATGTTAAAATGTTTTTAAATAATATTTTTATTAATAACTTAATTATAAAATAGTTTAGTTAATAAGAAAAAAAATTATATATTATTATACTAATTAAAAATTATAATATCAAATATGATTTAAGTATTAAAAAATTTATCTAATTTAAACTATGAACTTATATATCTATTAAACCAGTTTTTCTCTTTTTTTTAACACATACAAAAATTTCTTCTAAATATATAATTATAGTAAAAGTTAAAAATCAATTATCATGTTAAGGTGAATTCTTTATATATATATATATTAATAATTTTAATTTTTATAAATTCAAATATATTATTTATGATATTATTTAAGTAAAATTATTTAATTTCAAAATTTAAAGTTAATGATGATTAATAATATTATTATTTTGAAATCTAACATAACACTAAATGTCCGTACGAATCTGTGAGTACACCGACCCCGGGCCAGGTTTTCCCTTAGTCGATCCATCAACATTCCATTTAAGAGAGTGCACATGGGGTGGAGTCCAAACCTGTACCCAGTGTTGATTTGGAGACAGCCCATTCAAACTCTTTCGGCATACATTCCATCGATTTCAAGCATGCATTCAATCGCTTATTTATTTATTTATTTATTTGTTTTTTTGGGTAAACATGTGAAAATTCTTTTTAGGTGGACGTTAATCAGCCTTCCACTGTATAACATACGTCGTAATCAAGTTTCTTGGCTCATTAATCTCTTGTGCAAGCAAAACTCTACTAGCAAAAGCCTGGTGAAACAAGTGGTTTCAGAATTTGCAGCAGGAAATTAATGGATTTATATCCGAGCAGGTGCTACAAAATAGCCCGAAAGGTAGTCAAAGGGGTCGAATTGGTTGTCATGTTTTGCTTTGGTGGCCTTTCAGTTTGTGGAGTTTAATTTACCTGTTTTGCCTAATTGCTTCCGCGAATTCAAATAGGAGGGTGACTTTCGCTAACACATTCGATCTTGGGTTGGCACGTAAGTCTGTCTTATTCTAGGGTCTATGGTTTCTTTTGCACGTGCTGTTTGTCCAATTATATCATGAAATATAAGCCCGAAAAACAAACATGTTTGTTCTTGTTGTTTTATGATCACGAGACTGGATACTTAATCTTGCCTTAATTGATATTGGAGAGGATTAACCATATTGTCTAGCTCTTTAACTAATGAACCTTCCTGTGGATTTTTTTTTTAATTTTATACTTCGAAGCTCATTCTTTTAATGAATTAAAGGGATAGATCCACAAATGAAGTAATTACTACATTTTCTTATTGATAAACATGTTGAAATTGAAGGGGGACTCTCTCCACACATTATGCAGGGGGATGTACCATTCCATTAATTATAAAGCTAAATTTTGCCTTCCGAAACTAGTTATACGATGAACATGATCTCACGAGTTACCCGACAGGGTACCATCAACATAAATGCAATGGTTGATGACCTTAATAGAAGCCCATCCAATCGATGTTTTGGCACGCAGTTAATGATTTGTTTGTGAAGAACGACTGCAACAATTGCTCATAAATTGATTTGTACAATCAAATATTGCTGATAGAACATACACCAAGCTATTTATCTGTCTATTATGGGAGGGGCATAGACGAGTTACGTTGGTCTAAGTACCACCTGCTCAAAGAAGGCCACTCTTAGGTTTCCTAATTGCTGGACAACTTTATTTCCCGAAAATCTCTATTTATTTCTTAGTCTCGCACATCTCCAAGAAGGACGATATGACAATTGCATGCTTGTGAGTTGTAGGTATCTTCATAAGCAAATTTAAATAACGTATATACTGTTTCAACTTAATAGGGTACCAAACTTGTGTTACAAAACGCCCGCTAATAGTTTTCATTGTTTTATAGCTTACACATCAGAACACGTATAAGACCTCTCTCTTCCAGGGTACTCTTTCTATTAGTACGAGATGAAATGATGGAAATAGAGGCTATGTACTACCTAAAAAATTTATTCTTTTTTTTTTTTTTGAATAAGTAACTTTTATCAAGAAAAAGCTAAAGCAACTGTTTTAGATTGTAGTTTTCAATTTTCACAGTGAATTATATATTGCTGGTAAAATTTTTCGTTCTATGTCGGTAAAACTAATCTCAATGATTCATTTTTTGCCCTTAATTTTCCACTCTGTAAATTTATAGCATTATATATATTTTTTATTATTTATTTTATTTTATTTATTTATTTATTGTATTACAAATCCACTTCATTCTAATGTTAAAGTCGTGACATATTTCACGGCACGATGGCTGAGGTTCCACGACAATACATTTTTCTTTTCATAATTTTTTTGGTTCAAAATACAGAATATCCTGCGGCCTCAGTTGAGGATTGCCCATTAACGTGTCCTAATTCTACTTCCCTTATAGAGAAAACCCACTACCCGAACAAGTGAACTTTTCAACCGTAGGGTATCAAATCTAAATTCTATCAGCGTACTTGCCTATAATTTTCCGTTTATTTAGGGAGAGACAATAAACTTCTCAAAAGTATGATTTCCATGAAAACTTCTACTCGCATTTTAGTGTAACCAGTTCAAGATGGCTAAGGAAAAAACACAAATAAAGAAACAACCAGTAAAGATATAAAAAGAAATAAGAGAAAATTTCTTTTGTTTCATATTGATCATGTACCATGGAAAAGAGGCACTAAAATATAAATATCTATTTCTTTCATACTAATAGATTATTAGGATCTATTACTGATGTATACATCGGTGCGTTAACGATTTATTAATGCTTTAGTTACTTTGACTAAGAGTTTCAACAACTCCATCTCCACACTAATATAATACTTATCTTTTTCTTTTTGTGTTTTTTTTTTTTTTTTTTGGGTGCATATGCAGTGTGCATATGTGAAGATCCACGAAAGAAAAGCTAAATGGGACATGTCTGCGCCATATCATAGCAGGAAACTAGAGGAGTCAAACGCATGGGTCAAGTAAATTTTGGGTTAGATTGCTTTTGAATCTCTAATGATTTCTGTTTTAAATATTTTAAATTTTTACTTTATCAAATTTTAGGTTTATATAATCTTAAATTCATCATTTATAAATTTATCAAAATTTGACTTTATTAGATATCAAGTTTATTAAATCTCAAATTTATCAAATTTTACATTCATTAAATTTTACAAATTTCAAATTTATATTTATTAAATTTTAAACATATCATAAATTAAATTTATTGAATTTCAATTCTATATAATTTTAGGTACATCTTTACAAATTTATCAGATTTTGAATTTATTAGATATCAAATTCACAAGGTTTTAAGTTTACTAAATTTTGAATTTATTGGATCTTGAAAACATCAAGTTTCAAATTTATCAAATTTCAAATAAATCAAATTTTGAGTTATTGTTTTTGGATATTGGATGATTCCAATTTTGGATATCTTAAGTTTTAAATCTATTGAATTTCAAATTTATACAATTTCAAGGCAAATTTTTATAAGTTTATTAGATTTTAAGTTCACTAGATATTAAGTTCATTGAGTTTCAAATTTATCAAATTTTGAATATATTAAATTTCAAATTTTTCAAATTTTGATTTTTTTAAATTTTAAATTTAAATTATTTAAATTTCAAATTAATTAAATTTTTAATTAATTAATTTTTAATTTTTAAATTTGAATTATAGGAATGCAAGTATTCTGATTCTAAGAATGTGCGAGATTTGAATAGATATAACAAAGATTAATTTGATCAAAAAATTTAACTCAATTTAATTTAAATTCAGTTTGTTCAAAATTTAATATATATATATATATATATCTTAATAATAAAATATGAAAAAAAATCACTTAAATTTGAAATACTTTAATATTTAAAATGTGATGAACAAAATGTTAATTTGTGATGAACAAAATCTAACCCAAATTAAAATCCAAAATAACATATGATTTCACTTGAATTAACAAAATAATATGAAATCAAGATAACCCATATATGAAATACCTTTGACTCAAAGTATCTTAAGACCCCAATTACTTAATTTCTTAAATAAATTGAACATAACAACTTATATTACTTGTAATATAAAATAATTTGAATTTAAATTAACTCAACTTGAATTTGTATAATTTGATGGATAATTTTAATTTTATATCACTCATCCAAAATTTATTAATATTAAAAAAAACTTTAACAAAAATAGATAAAGCACACCTAACACTATGAAGTTAACTTATTTGTTAAGGAACATTATTCCATTATGTAGACAATTACCAATTTATTCTCAAAAAATTTTATTTAGTTTATGCATAATTCGGTAATAATTACTAATTCTCTTTTTATGCATTTTTATGTAAAAATTTAATTAAATTTTTGTACTTTAAAATTTATGATATCAAAAAAATAAATTGATGAATTTAAATCTAATTGAATTAAATTTCATGATGTCAAACCAGGTACAAAAACCTATGTAAGTCTAATCCTAAAAATGTAATTATGGAGTGGTGTGTGTGATATGTAAGATTACAAATAAGCCAACATTTATAAAAACTCACTCAAACTTGTTTGTTTATATATATAACTTTCAAGTTTAATTTTAAAATTCATTAAATAAACAAATTAAGTTTGAATAAAAATAAACTTAGTTTATTTAGACTTGTAAATAATTTGTTTTGAATTTCATCTACATAGTCATGAAAACATTCATTTATTATATCATAAAAATAATTTTTGTTAAACAATTTCAAAATTATATGTTATATATATATATATATATATACACATTAAAACTAAATATTTACATTTTAATTAATTAATTTTATTAAAAATATATTTGTTATTATTTTAATTTTATTTATAATAATAATTTTTTTTATTTTAATTATTATATTAATATCATGAAATTAAACAAGTTATTCATTAAAAAATTGACTATTCCACTTACTTATATGATAATAAAATTATTTTGAATTTGTTTCATTATTACTAGATGATATTGATACTAACTCTCATTTTTATGTTCATTTATTAAACAAATGAAGTTTGAACATGATCAAATTTGACTTGGCTCATTTGTAACCATAGCAATGTAGGACAAGACTTGGAGGCAAGCATAAATAGGGTCCAAACTAAGTTCCGACCATACTTTATAACTGAGTAGGGTAAATGACAAAATTGGATTCTACTCAATGAGCATGGGTCCAAACTATTTCCATCATTTACCCTACCCTATAACTTTTTTTTTTCAACCTTACCATAGTGGGTACAGGTGTAAAGACTTGGTCACCATCCTATCCTATAATTTCCTTTTCAGAAAAAGTAGATTTTATATACATGGTTATTTTTGCTTAATTTATCTTCAAGTTGTTTTATTAATTATCATATTTCTTAGTTTACAACTCTAAAACTTAAAAATAATCTAAATTAGATATTAACAGAAAATAATTATGATTAGATCAAGAAAAATCATAAAAATCTTTGTTGCTAAACTATGAGCATACATACTTGTATCCTACTCTATGAGCAAGAGGCTGTAAATCTCAATTCCAACAAGCCGAATTAAGTGCATAATTATTGTCAAGCAGGCTCACCACGGTCAGGATTTACCCCATCAAACTCTATCAAAGGAGTGCTCTAGGCCCAACAATCTGTCTAGAATGATACATTATTTCCATCAGCCACACGCTATCTCAGTTCCATCTTTAAGACGTCCCAGCCAGCAACAATCATCAACCAAACAGAGGAAGCATTCGGTTTTTTGGGAGCTTAAAGGAAATCAGACTCGGGGAAATACTTAGCCTCGATAACTTGCACCCAAGGTTTATCAACCTCTATTAAAGAATCCCAACCAGGCTTGGTTAGCAAGGAAAAATTCATATCATGAGCCTTTCGTAAGCCAAGACCTCCTTTCCTCCTAGGCTGGCAAGTGTCATCCCACGCCACAAAATTGATCTTTTTTTGTTTATTTCTATTTCCCAAAAGAAAGCGGCCATTACACTTGTCAATCTCACCACAATTAGACCTTGAATTGGAGTTATTTAAATTTTAAAATTTATAAATTAGTGTTATTTTATTTTTAATTTAATTAATTTTTAAATTAATTAAATTTTAAATAACAAACCATTAATTTTTTTAATTAATATAAAAATAGAGTAAAATTTTAGATCAATTAAATTATATTATTCAAATGAAGTAAACATTTCTTAGGACCATGACGAGGAGAAGAGGTGATATGCTATAAGAATGTGATAATAAGTCATTTTATCTATGTAACATTCTATGCTTTTTTTTATTTAATTAATAATTTTTTGTATATACTTATTTTTTGATTATTTTTATTTGAATTTATTTAAATATTTATACAATATTTTTTAAATAGTATTAAAGTTTATGCAAATTCGTGTCCAGCGTGTCTAAAGCTAGTTCTACTATACGAGCACAAGTTCCATTTTTTTCATTCTATAACCTACTCTATAATTGTTTTTTTCCCTCACCATATTGGGTACAAGGTAAAGACATGGTCACTCTAACATCCTATAATTTTCTTTCTGGCATATTAATTTGAGATTATATATATATATATAATTTTTTATTTTATTTTATTTTTTTGACTTCTTTACTTTTTGCACATCTGCTCACCTCGGCAGAAATTGAAATATTCTTTGGTCCCACATTCGCCTAAATGAACGGCTTTGATCGGTAGACAATGTCTTTGACTTTTCTTTTCAACTGTTTGCTTCTTCCCAAAATCCAAACTTTCAGCCAATGTTAAAAAGCAAAAAAAAGAAAAAAAAGGTACCAAACCACCCGTCCACGCAGTGAGCCATCGTATAATGCACGCGCCTTAAACGGATTGGACCGGCGAATCGATTGTGGAGCGTGCGTGGTAAAAGAGGAGAGTTTGACTTAGATGAGCGCCGGGAAACGCACAGGCCCATTAAGGAACGACCACGTGGTTAAAAAAAAAGGAAGTAAATGCAGTAATTTAGTACTTGATCCGTTTCTTTCAAACCCTAAAAGCGTGGAAATACCCATTTCACCCCTACACCCTCCAATTTATGACCGAAGAAAATAAGAGTTTCAATTTCTATTTATCCACAGAGAGAGAGAGAGAGGGAGAGGGAGAGAGAGAAAAAGGTAGAAGGCAAGAAGTGAGCAATTAGTGGAGAGAAAAGAGTGTGGGGAGTAGGAGGTCTTCGTAATCAAGAAAGGAAGAGAGATCTTCTTCCCTTTATTTTAGTTTAGTTTAGTTTTTTTTTTTTTCTTTTCTCTATGAATTTCCACTCTTTTCAAAATCCCAATATGCCAAAGAAAGAGCACAATTGATCAACGGACATACTAGATAGTTCGTGGGGTATATTTACTAGCACCCTCCAAACTTTCTCTGGATTCCTTTCCATTTTGCTTCATATTGATTCTCCTTTTTTGGATCCTTAATATTTTATGGTAGATTTTGCAGTCTTGCATTACCTTGCTGTGACCTAGCTACCAAAATTTGTTTTGTTTTGTCTTTCAAGAGGATTTTATGAATTTTCTGCTTGATTTTCCTCCCTCTTCTGAGTGTTTTCCACAACATTTGGCTCTTTTCCCTCGTTTTTAAGCATGCTTAGATTTGGTGGATGATTACGAAAAATCCTTTGCATCTTTGGTATGTTTTCATGGGTATAACATAGCTATGTGTTGGGTTCTAGTTAATTTCTTATAATTGTCCTTGTCTCTTACAATATGTATTCTACTTCTTTGGTATTGTGTTCTTGTAATATTTACAGATACGCAGTGGACTTTAAAAGGAAGAGAAAAGCAAACATCTGAAGACCAAAACCTAGCTATAACTTTTAAACACTTTCCCTCTATTTTGCTGTTACACCAAGCAAGCGAACAAAAGAAAAGAAAAAAATGTATGGGGATTGTCAAGTTATGTCCAACATGGGAGGCAACGTTGTGTCAACAGAAGCCATATTTTCGTCACCGATCGGAAACCCCAACTTCGACTTCATGTCAAACATGCCTTTCCATCCTTTTCCCGCCATGATCCCTGTAAGTTAATTCGCCTGCCCTCTCTGATTCCATCTATTTTTTTATGGATATTCTAATTTTAAGGTGGGTTCTTTTTTTTTTTTTTTTTTGGTTGATGATCTATGCAATGCGATTGGTTTAACGTGGTTTTGGTTCGCAGAAAGAAGAAAGTGGAGGGCTAATGATGAGAGGCAAAGATGAGATGGAGAGTGGGTCTGGGAGTGAAGTTCAATTTGAAGACAAATCGGGGAACGAGCAGGAGAGCAGCGAGCAACCTCCTAAGAAGAAACGTTATCACAGACACACCCAACACCAGATCCAAGAAATGGAAGCGTACGAACCATATATTTCTCTTTTACTTTCTTCGTCTTTCTCTGTCTCCCCCTCTAGTGTCCATAGATTCGAAATATTTTTTATGCAATTTATGAAAAACATTTTCTCGTGCATCTTCTGTTTTTTTTATTTTGTCTCTCTTTTTTTTTTTTTTGATAAATCGTCTTCTTTTTTATTTTTTATTTTTTGTTTCTTGCTGGGTTAAGAAGCAAATAAAAAATAATATTTGTCCAACATCTCCGTCTAAAAGGTTGCTATGCCATGCAATGACCAATTTTCTGGGCTCCTGACCGTTATAGCGCAAAAAAAATAAATAAATAAATAAATAATAAATAAATAAATAAAATAAAAATAATAATAATTTGCAAATATTTGCTGTTTCAGCTGAACCAGTTCGATATTTGCTATATTGTACAATAGGGTTGAGGCTTTGTTGTCATGAGAAATAAAATAGAAAGCTTGTTTTGCAGCATGTTTAAGGAATGTCCTCACCCGGATGATAAACAAAGGTTGAAACTTAGCCAAGATCTTGGTCTAAAACCACGTCAAGTCAAGTTTTGGTTCCAAAACCGCCGTACCCAAATGAAGGTAATCCTCTCTCTCTCTCTCTCACGGTAACCCTTGAATGACCCAACTCTTAATGAAGCCATCGAACTAACACACTGTGGAGTAGCACGACGTCCAAGAAGACGCGTCCGTCACTGTAACGTTAATATGAGCACTGTATGTAGCAGAGGGATCGCATTTATGCCTCAGTACTAGGGGTCGCTGCCTGGCTTTGCTTAGATTCTTCCATGTTGAATACAGTCTGTATCATATCATCAATGCCCTGGTACCGGGAACTTACTGAACCCTTATCTGCAGAGTGAGCAAGTCTATGTTGGACAGCTTGGACTTGGACGACAATATTGAATTTATTGTACACTAATTTTTTCTTTGTCTTTTTGGGAAAAAAAAAATATATATATTTACTCGGAAATTAATTAACAGGCACAGCAAGACCGGGCAGATAATATTATACTACGAGCAGAGAATGAGAGCTTGAAGAATGACAATTATCGGCTACAGGCAGAGTTGCGCAATCTTGTGTGCCCTAATTGTGGAGGGCCGGCCATGCTTGGTGGCATTTCCTTTGAGGAGCTTCGACTCGAAAATGCACGGCTTAGAGAAGAGGTATTCTCATCAATTCATTGCTACATTTCAATTGTTTTTCATTAATCTAATATAAAAATCATGGAGTGGCAGTTTTTATTTTCTCGATAATTGAATAAAGATTTAATTAAAATTATCTTGGACAGTTAGAACGTGCTTGCTGCATTGCTTCGCGATATGGTGGCCGGTCAATCCAGCCAGTGCCGATGGCTCCTCCGCTCGTTTCCTCTTCCCTAGACTTGGACATGAACATATATTCAAGGCAATTCTCAGAGACTCTGGGTACTGGGGCAGTGATGATGCCAATGCCTTTGTTGTCAGATACGACTTCATTACCTGATGAAGTGGGTTTTGTATTGATGGAAGAGGAAAAGGGCCTTGCAATGGAGCTTGCAATGTCTTCCATGGACGAACTCCTGAAGATGTGCCGGGCAACTGAGCCTTTTTGGATCAGAAACAATGAGAACGGAAAGGAAGTGCTTAATCTTGAGGAGCATGCGAGGATGTTTCCATGGCCTTCGAATCTCAAGCAGCATTCGAGCGAGTTGAGGACGGAAGCTACCCGCCACACTGCGGTGGTCATAATGAATAGCATCACGTTGGTTGATGCATTTCTTGATGCAGTGAGTCCATCTCCCTACTTATATTATCCATTCTTAATTTTCCACTTAATTATGGCTCAATTGATCACATTACCACTATCTCTAAGATTATTAGTCTACTTGAGACTTAAGACTAATTAATACCCTCCGCACATATTGCTAGAATAAATGGATGGAGCTGTTTCCTTCTATCGTGACTAAAGCAAAGACTGTTCAAGTTGTGTGGCATGGTGTTTGCGGTGCAAGTGGTTCTCTTCACTTGGTAAAAATGCATTTGATATTACACGGTTCATTTCATGTATATAACTCGACATTCTATAACTGTGCTTGTAGCCTTTTACATTACAAATATCCAATAACAATTCACATAGGTAATTGTCAAGTGTTATTTCCATAGATGTATGGAGAATTGCAATTCCTCTCCCCTTTGGTGCCAACGAGGGAGGCATATTTTCTTCGCTTTTGCCAACAAAATGTAGAGGAGGAAACTTGGGCCATTGTTGATTTTCCCATCGATAGCTTCCATGTCAATGTTCAGCCTTCGGTTCCCTTATACAGGAGGAGGCCCTCTGGTTGTGTTATTCAAGATATGCCAAATGGGTATTCAAGGGTACGTTCTGTGACCAATGAGGACACATGTGCATCTATCATGACATGGAAATCAATCGTATTGTTTTTGAAACCCATTTGTTTTGGGTAGCTTAAAACTTTTGCATCGTAATGATTTGCTACTTAATAAAGCAGGTTACATGGGTAGAACATGCAGAGATTGAGGAGCAGCCTGTCCACCAGATATTTGATCCGCTTGTATCTAGCGGGATGGCATTTGGAGCTCATCGTTGGTTAGCAGTGTTACAACGGCAATGCGAAAGGGTTGCTAGCCTCATGGCCAGAAATATCTCTGACTTAGGAGGTTTGAATACATTAATGTTCTATTACCTTGGTGAATCTAACTAATCGCATATTAATTTAATCAGCCAATGCATACCTAAAGTTGTTGCACTTGCATACAAATGTATGTTTGAAAATTAAAGTCACCAACTTTTTAATTAAAGTTAGTTTCTTTGAACGTCTATGTTGTATGTTTCCTTTTCTGGCATTCGCAGTAATACCCTCTCCTGAAGCGCGGAAGAATGTGATGAGACTTGCTCAAAGGATGATAAGGACATTTTGCGCGAACATCAGCACATCCAATTGCCAGTCATGGACTGCTTTATCGGATTCCTCGGACGAAACTGTCAGAATTAGCACCAGGAAAATCACGGAGCCTGGCCAGCCAAATGGAGTCATTCTCTGCGCAGTATCCACCACATGGCTGCCCCATCCTCACTACCAAGTCTTTGATCTTTTGAGGGATGAACACCGAAGATCCCAGGTTCTAGTCCATTAGTTCTATGTTACACAAATTAAGACATAGTGGCTTCATTTCCAGGTCCTTGATTACAAACTGTGTAATGTTTTGCAGCTTGATGCACTTTCCAATGGGAATGCCTTACATGAAGTTGCTCATATTGCCAATGGCTCTCATCCAGGGAACTGCATTTCTCTGCTTCGCATCAATGTAAGCAATTCTTTCACCTTGGCTTCAACGATCGTTCCAGTAATTTGAATGCGTAGGGACCCTTTATTTCTTTTCTGCCATCATTCCTTACGTGATTGTGAATGTAATTGCTTCCTTCTGAAGGTTGCCAGCAATTCATCCCAGCACATTGAGCTGATGCTGCAAGAGAGTTGCACCGACCAGTCGGGCAGCCTTGTGGTGTACACCACAATGGATGTAAACTCTATCCAGCTAGCAATGAGCGGGGAGGACCCATCTTGCATTCCTCTTCTTCCCCTAGGATTTGTGATCGTCCCAGTTGAGTCATCCACGGGCAGTATCACTAACACTGCATTTACCACTGCCAATGAGGGCAACTCAATCTCTGCGCCATTTTCACAAGATGGAAATAATGAACACAACAACTTATCTGCCGGAGGCTGTCTACTCACTGTGGGGCTTCAAGTCCTTGCCAGCACAATCCCATCTGCCAAGCTCAATCTATCTACTGTCACCGCAATTAATAGTCATTTGTGCAACACAGTCCACCAAATTAATGGTGCTCTTGGCACATCCACAACCACCACCACCACCACCACCACCACCAGCTGCCCTGATAATGGCCACAATGCACTAGCTGTAGGCTCTTGCTCTGAGCCTCCTATTGCTGCTGCCAAACAATAGTTTAATTAAGAGCTTTCAAGTGGGGAATTACCCAAAAGTCCACCCTCCTCCTTGATCTCAGGGGCATTTTGGTCTGTTGATTTTGGTGGTGGGGCTATGAGCCAAAGAGTTGGATTTTTGTTTTTTTAATTTTTATGCAGAGTTGGGAGACTTTGGGTAATTAACAGTAGATGAGAATCAGGGTAGAATTGTCAAATAAAACTAGCAGCAGTACTGGCATTATCAGTAGCAGTAACTTAGTTTGGCAAATAAGAGACGACTCCGTAGGCCGTTGGCTGGTTGTTAGGCACATGGGAAACTTGGACATTAAAATGTCATTAATGGAGACAGATGGAGTGGTAGGGCAGGACAGTGGTAAGCCAACGAGAAAAAAGGAGGAGATTACTATATATTATTGTTATTTTGATGTTGTGAAGATAGCAGGAGGAGTCAAGAGCGCACCAAGATGTGACTCTTGCTTTGTGGTAAGGCCTTAAAAAAAGTCTGCAATGGCTTGGTGGGGGCTTCACCAGTCAGCAAGAGTGCTGGTTCGGGTATTGACTTCTGCTTAATTGTCCCATTTCTTTCTTTTTTTTTTTTTGGGCACTTATTGTCATGTTGATGGATTGTTTTTGTTAAGAAATTGGCTGAGCCCGTGTGCATACGAGCTTATAGTAGCCGTATCCTTTATTAATTACAAATTTTTACCTTATGAATTTTAGATTCTCTCTTACATAAAACGTTACTATTTGAATGACAGGCCCCCCCACTTGAAGATTTTGTAGAATGTGTAAATGATAATATAATAAGTGGAAAATATAAACGGCCGCATGATCAATTGTTCGTTTAGCACCTTACATGACAGGCACATGCGCATAAACAACCTAGGAATCCATCTCTAAATGGAAAATTTTAGCTGAACCACTATTTTTCAAAGCCTGTTAATGGTTGGAGGAAGAGCAATTATTAGTGTAACCATAAGACATTTGATTATGACACCAAAATCACTGGTTCAAGTAATGACAAAAGTTTCTTTTGAAAAAAGGTTACTTATTCTCTCATGTCGTATTATGGTCAGGGCTCTATTTAATTTTGACCGACAGAGTCCGTACAAGAAATAAATGTTGTTGCTGTCCATGGGATATTGCGCTGCGCTAGTAAAAATGGTAGCAAATTTTAGCAGGAGGCGGGAAGAACCGAATTATTTATTACCATTAAGGATAGGAAGCTGCACTTCGGCATTCAAATCATTCAGCATAAATTACATTGGGTTAGCATCTGCAAGGTCCGTTGCCACGTCTGTTTTAGTGAATCAATCAGATTCCTTTCGTCAGCTTTGAGTCGTTCGACGCCGGAGTCCGCTCTCCGACTGGCGCACGGCGAACGTCCTGTTCTCATTGCGGGAGCAACTTGAACGGTACGACAGTCCCCGGGGGGGCAGTTATGGGAGATTTGTGTAATGATGAAGGTGGGGAGGGGCATTGATAGCTTGTCAACTGGTTTGGTGGGTGTTGTTGAAACTCGGTGCCTGTGGATTTACTCATGTTGGGCGATGCTGTCTTTTGAGGAATGCGGGGGACACGTTATAAACTAAGGGAAGCTGGCTGAGCAGCCGAATTTAATTGTGCAATTGGTTTGCAGGTTTGGTCTTTGTACACAGGCCTAGGGGTGGCAACCGGACGCGCAGCGAGCTGGCCTATGTAAACCCTTTGGACTTTGTTGTCCCAGTGACTTTTGCCGTTAAAGTAAAAAAGCATAGGAAACTACCAATTGCCGCTTATCGTTTGTCAAGGATTTTGCAGCTGATATGCCTATAATTATCCCGTTAATAGGACAATTAAACAAAATCCCCACAAAAAAATAAAAATAAATAATAATACTAATAATAATACTAATAATAATAAGAGACAATTACGATGCCATATTAGCTTGATTTGAGAAGAATTAATTGATCTTGGAAAACAATAGACAAAGTCCGGCGTTAGCGTTAGCTTGATTCGAATTCTAGACATAGGAATAAGAGTCATTAGGTAATGGGGTTCGAGGTGACTAAATTCCCAGATTGCAAACGCTTTTCTCAACTTGGAAATCTAACAAAAAAAAAGGGAACGAGAAGAAATGAAATAAAAGACTACAAAAATAAATAAATGGCGTACGTGAATCTAGTTAAAAATATTCGGCCTCGGTGTACAATGGCTGGTTTAGCCAGGATCCTCGGGAAGTCCGAAAATACACACCACCGTCTCTGACGACCCAATCGCAAGTTGTGCAAGCCAGCCTAACATTATATGCCCAAAATACACCGAAAGTAACATTATTGACGTAAACGTAGCTCCATTTTAATGGGAACATTATGTTGCGGAGCTCCCAAGAAATTTTTTCCCCTGGCTTCAGCGCCTGCAATCCTTGGTTGAAGCCCTTGGCATCGCACATGGTAAACACGGTGCGGTTTACCTCGTTGGTCATCGTCACCTGCACCTTCGGGAAGAAAAAGTCTACGAAACTGCCGATTAGCCCCGGCTCAGCGGCCGAGGGCACGGCGGCTGATAGAAGAAGAAGAACAACAGTTGTGCAGCTTAGAATTATGTTCTTAGAGTTTGTCATCGCGGAAGGGAAACGGTGATGACTGTAATTGTTGCTTATTGATCAAGGCAACTTATATGCAATACAGGCCATTCTTCCCTCCTTGGATTCTACAGTTATATGAAATTGCCTTCAACGGCTTTACACTGGGAAATTGGCAATCGTTTCATGTTTCTACCGGAAACTTGTTAAAAGTCAGTTTTTGATCGGTAACTAGTTAGAGAATTGGTGATTCTGAATATTTTGATTCTAACCATTTTGGTTGTTCCTTTTGGGGCATGACTGGGTAATTAGTTTAACAACTAATACTTAACTGTCAAGTGATTTGATGTAACCACCACTTAGAATTCTATTTTTAGCCGACAGCGGTTTTGACTGCTGCCTGTCTGATGTTACTTAAAACTCCCCAAGAGGACCAGCCTGCAATTTAGGTTAGACTCCGTGGTATGTCGCATTGGTTGGGCTGCCCATTCATGAAAGTCGGGCCCGTGGAGATCAGAACTTCGCATCCAATGTGGGTCTTCACACTTAAATTTCGGGTGCCCATGGTTTGTTAACAATGTACACAAAAGGCTGTCTCGATGCATTCTGTCGCATATTCACACGGTGAACCTAAAATTGGTCTTCCCATTTAATCAATATTTTTTGTGGCAATTCAATCCCTGTGAGTGAAACTTTTCTCTCTCTCTCTCTCTCTCTCTCTCTCTCTTTAATCTTTTGGTTCTTTAGAAATTTTCTTTCCTATATGCCATATGTGTGGAAAAAAATTTATAAATTATACAAAACTGAAATATATTATTATTGTATATTGAAATAAAGACGCATTTTGTGCTAACTTGAGGAGGAAGCTGAAAGCTGAAATCTGAACGTACGAATTTTCCGAAAAACTTTGCTTTCTTAGCCAACTATACTAAACTAACTAGCTTACTCTTTCGTGCAAAGTGCGTAAATATTTAAGATGTTTATGTTGTTTTGAAATTTAAAAAGTATTAAAATATATTACAATGTAATAAAAATATTGCATTAAAAATTTACAAAATATTTTATGATCTCAAAATATCTATTCATTATTTAAAATATATTTATCAATAGATTTAATACAAATCTATAATTGCTTAATACAAACACAATAGTTATTAATTACTAAGTAAATACCAATAATTATAAAATTTAGTAATAAAATCATAAGAAATTTTAATTTTAAATTTAAATTCTATCCCTAGTCTTTATAAACTAATAATAATATTAAGCAAATGTTAAGGAATAGCAATATCAATGAAAAATAAATCCTTATAAAAAAATTGCAATGAGATATCACTACCTGACATTTTCGGCTTTGATCTTCTTAGCAAAGAGATTGGAAAATTGATATCTTATGCCTGCTCATGTCAATCAAGAAAGAAAAGATTCTATTGAATGTCAACTCTTTGCAAAAGCCCATCAATATCGGAATAAAACAGAACGTTTATCATGGGTTTATTGATTATTAATCATCTCTTTATTTCCCATTTTAATTGAATATTAATTTCATATTAAATGTTAGTATTAATATCATATTAATATTATCATTGCAAGTTAACCTAAACAGAGAGTCCTAATTTCATTCTCAGCAAATGGAAAATGTGCAAAGAGCAAAAGCCAAACATTAAATAGCTGATGAGTGGAATTAAAAAAAAAAAAAAAGGAAAGATAAATAAGAAAAATCATTGAATTTCAATTGAAGAAAAATTAAAAGAAGGAGAAGCATGTCCCATGGTACCTCTATGTTATAGGATTTATTTATGTATATAGATTGGTTAAAATATATATATTTATGAACGGTGGGAACTCTGGAGCATAATGTTGCAAAATTACTACAGTAAGTCACACATATGCAAAATCGGAAAAGGGAAAAGATACATAGATTGGGCTAGTGGACGGAGGTTGAACGGGCTTATGGGTTCCATGCGCAAAATTTCTTTTTTTTTTTTTGAAAATATAAGATGTGTAAATAAAGAGTAAGATAAAATGTGCAAACAAATATTATATAATGTGAAATAATAATCAAAAAGTATTACATGCACATTATATGACACTATTTGTATATTTTATCTTATTTAGTTATGCACTTTATATTTTTCCAAAAAAAAAAAATTACGCATGGAATATCCCCGTCCACCAGCCTCGTTTATAGAACAAGTCTCGTGGGAAAAACATATATACACTCTAAATTCCATTAAGTCAACAAAATAAAATACAAGCTTAAGATCTCATACAAAAAAATTTGGCTTGCTACAGTAAACGGCTTAGTAATAATATGTAACGTGAAAAGTAATACAAAAATTGTATACAAAAAAAAAAAAAAAAAAAACTCAAACATGTGATATCTATTAAGAGTTCCACGTTTTTACTCATTAATTAAGAAAATTTAGTTAATAATATTTTAATGTAGTATGTATCTTATAATTATGGTTTTATCGATAATATTTGCAGATATATTGATCTCATTTTGATAATTAGAGTAAGGATAAATAATGCCTTTTATTAATTTATTGGACACAGAAAAGATCATATATGTGCAAACATTAGCAATAAAGCTACTAGCTACTAGGACAAACTCTATCGTAAGTTAATTCCAATTATCTCTTAATTCAGTTGTCACCTTAATTATATTTTAGATAGGATCTGACTTGCATTCGTTACATAAAAATCTATGTTTCACATAAATCTTAATGTATATTTACTATATAAAATCTTAAATATATTGCAGCAGTCTTTCTTAATAATTGCATTAATCAAAAGACACCAATAATTACAATTTTGAAAAAAATTATCGTGTGAGTTGAGAGCTAATTTCAATGAAAGCTGAAACTATTTTCACTTTATCTCAACTTTTATATACATCCCTAGTATTACTAAAACATTATCAAAAGTTAGATCATAATTTCATAGCAACACAAGATGAGAATAATGATATTAATTACAAATAACCCTCTCAATTTTTCCCGATTCCTATCCTATGTGGAAAAGGATTTTTTTTTCTTCTGTTTTTTCAATCAAAAACCCCCACTGCTATTACTCACATTTGCTTTGTAACCCAAAAAAAAAAACAAAGACTTTTCCTCCACCCTACCGCCGAACTCGCGTCTATCTCTAATTTCTATTATTGCAAGAGGAATTCACATCAAGCATCAAAGTTGTGAGTCACGATTTATGTTTCCTAATTCCAATTTCTTTTCAATTTCATACTTCGCTCTCTTTTTATTGTTCATAAAATTATTTTTTTCTTTAAAAAGAGAAAAAAATCTTGTGAAAATGTATTATTTGGTATGAAATTCTACTCCGAGGGGCATGAGATGGTCGTTTAGAATTGAATATGACGATTTGATTTGACTTTTTAATGAAGGTTCTCTAGAACAATATTTATTTGTTAAATCCTCCGATTAAGCTAGAGAAGAGGAAGCACAAGCTGAAGCATCTCATGTATAGAACTTGCTTCGTCTGAAGGTAAAGAATTACCACACAACTCATAGAATACAACTGAACAAAATCTAAAAGGTCTAGAGATAGGAGGGGTGCGAAATAGTGATAGAATAGGTCCTCCAATGCTTAAGATGATCTTTTGTTCTCAAGAAGATGTTTTCAGTTTTTATATTAATTATTCTCAACAAGAGGGATTCGGTGTTATAAAATGAGGTACAAAACATAGTGAAGATGAATGGCTAAACTAGTTTATGTTTGCATGTGCCAAAAGTGGCAAAAGAGCATCTATAGTAAATAATGATCTCAATCTGAGACCATAAAAAAATAAAAAATTAAAAAAAAAATCAAGGCTAAGATCATTGTTGTTATTGGTGTTGGTGGAAACTTCACCAATTTTTACGCTGAGTTGGAACATAGTTATACACTTGGCCTGGACAAAGGTACGACTCTCTAAGTGCAATAAGAATTTGGATGCATAAGACTTGAATTAGATGACCAAACAGATATAGGTCTGAGCAAAAACTATTGCTCCTTAGCTATCAAAGTTGGAGGTTATGAGATTTTAACATATACTGAGAAAGACTATAGAAATTGTATTGCTAAGGTAAGGTAGATTCGACTTGGCATTAGAGATTCATAAACACTTTCAAACTATTTTTCTTGAATGAGAATGAGAAATCTCAAGTTTTTTTTTTTTTTTTCACTCTGTGGAGATTGACAATGATGATCAATTAAAAAATGCATTTTAGCGCTTATGCAAGGACCATAGCTGCTTATCAATTTTTGAGTGATGTGAGCTCATTTGATGCAATATACTTAATTAACAAGTACGATGAGGCTTTCGTTGGAGTTAATCATCATAGGAAAACTGTATTATTTGGGTGCAATTTATTATCAAATAAAGACACAAAGACTTGTATCCGATTGTTTAAGTCATGGTTAAATTGAATATGAGATTGTAGTCTGCAAGCAATAACAACTAGCCAATACTTTGTTATTCAAGCGGCAGTTAGTGCGGTGGTGCGATATTTCTAAACATTCAATATCATCTTTGTTTTGGGCATATTGTGAGAAAAATTCCATAAAAATTAGATGGGCTAAACCAATACAAGTGTGTCAAAAAGATATTGAAGAGGGTCATGCATAAATCAAGAGACATTGATGAATTTGAAAAGATGTGAGATAAAATGATTCGAGGATTATAACTCGGAGGAGAATTTCTGGTTAAATTCCTTGTGGAAGGATCATTATTGTTGGATCCCAGTCCATGTTCAAGAGAATGTTTTAGTATGGAATGTCAACGACTTAAAGAAGTGAAAGTATAAATGCTTTCTATGATAGTTACATGGGTCTTACAACTTCCTCAAGGTAGTCTATCAAAGAATACGGCAATGCCTTGAAAAGTAAGATTAAGAAGGAAAACCAAATAGATTTTGCTTCTTATAATTTGAGCATCCATTTAATCACCGATTGTTATTTTGAGAAGCAATTGTAAGAAGCCTATACTAACAAAATTTTTAGGTTATTTCAAGATCTTTTGTTTGGCAAGGTAGCTGGATCGATAAATATATTTTAAGTGATAGATGTTTTGAGAGGAAAAGATGGCAATTTTAGAAGGCAAGTGATTTATCACGTATAGAACAATGATAATATTAAATACTCAAGCCTTTGGTTTGAATTTAAAGCAATCATTTGTGGACATATTTGCCAAGGTTTTGCTGAAAAGAATGTAAAAGGGTTTCCTTCTAAATGCATATTAGCACGTTGGAGATAACCTTAAGCACATTCATACTTCTGTTAAGAAATGATATGATGGTGCCGAGTGAACACCAAATTGTCATCCAACTTTTGCAACGTAGTGAAATCAGAGCAAATTCCAAAAACAAAAAAAAAAAAAAGTGTGAGTTTCTCAGGAAATGTATGGTGAGGCATTAGACAAGTTAATGAATGTCTCAATTTGATAGATTAAAATCCTAGACCAGACACATCAACATCAATGTGTAAGGTAATTGAGGCATAATCTCAAAATTTAATTTTTAAGTAAAAGGTGACATGCTTCTTTGAAGGTGCAGACTATGGGGTCATCTACCATCAAAGAGAAAAGAATCTAAAGTAGAGTAAATTACAAAGAAAAAGTAAAAAAGTAGTATAACTTTACATTATGTCTTTATTTTGATTTAAACTTATACGTGTAATATTTACATGCTCTTTTTTTTTTTTCTTTTAATTTGTTGTTTGACCACAATAAATTTTTTTGTACGAAGGACATAAAAATAAAAAAAAACAAAAATATGAACATGGTTGAGATAATCCTCGATCTTAATAAAAATAAAAATAAAAATAAAAACGGAGATATAGTATTGGTTAAATTTTTTTGCCCATAATATATTGCAATTTATTCTTTCAAATATGGTACTCGAAAGAATATTTTAACGTCAATTATCTAATATAGGTTTGTTTACTTCGAATTTTTAATCTGATAATCATCAAATGTCAAAATCTCATTCTAACTAGAATCATCGAGTTTTTGTTTCTATTTGGAATGCGATAATAGAACTCTGGAGGATTTAACACACATGCCATTATAGGTGGTTCTTTTTCGACCAATAATTCTAAATTTTTTTTTTATTAAAACAACTATAATTCTTATGGATGACATCTCAAAGTCATTGAAGAAATCCCATTATAGAATTACGGCCTAAGACCATACTCCTATAGGTCAAATCACCACAAAGTGAATCACATCAAAAAAAGAAATAGAGAAATGGCAAAATCTGCATCTGTTCCCCGTAAGATTACGCATCAACTCTCCTCGACATTGCCCTCTCGTTCATCATAAAAAGCAAACACAACCACTACAAGAAAACAATAGACATCCCTTAGCTATAAACACAGTGATGTCGTACCATAAAGTGGGGCAAAACTAGGACCCCTACGTCTTAATCTCTATGTCCCCAACTCTCATGTCATTTCTCATCGTCGCATCCTAGTTTTATGATCGGCACATAAGCAACAAATTGCAATGAGAAATTGTCAATTCCATCATTGGATCCTGCAATCTGAATAGGAGTCGTTTCCCTACACATGAAGTAAGCCAGCTAATATGCTCTAATCCCCCCCATCATATCGGCTTCACATATGAATCCAATACCAACTCCCGTTACCAAAGTGATACCTATTTAGCCAATTCAATCCATCAATAAGCACCAAAGCTATAACGAATAAAGCACAAGAGCATTGCCACGTAGACCAGCATAACTCTCCTTCGGATGCATCTCAACAAAATAGAAACTCTCCCTTCTCCTCAACCACGTGATGAAAAGACAAAATAGCAACAAAAGACACCAGCTGAATATACTCTACAAAATTAAAGAGCTAGTCAAACTTAAAAGAACCAAAAATTTTGCCCTGAATTTTGCCTAGGCATACCAAAACTGAAGTGTCTGTCACTCAAATCAGCAATGCACAAAACAGTGACTCAACATCATTAAAGATCCTTGCAACGGTGACACAATCAATTGCCTCCCCCGATGTGACAGACTTACTCATAATCTTCAACTTTAATCCATTTGCATACGATGAACAGAAGAGCAAACCGAGGGGGGTTCACCCTTATCTGACAAGGTAGCTTGTTCTAGTTTTTAACACCCGAATATTATTTAGTCTAATAGAGTACAAATCCTCTTCCTCTATCTCAACTTGTTTACTAATCACCTTTTCCTCCCCACTTATACCAATAAGGCTAATCAATTTACCTACCTCTAAGACTTGTTTAGCCTCCCATAAAGTGGCCTCATACCTCTTGATATCACTGTCTGTTGGAGAGATGTTATCCGTTAGATTCGATGGCACCTCTGTCGGTATTTGGGCACCTCTAATATTAGACCGCTTCCCCACTTATCTAACCGAGTAACTCTTTTTTTTTTTCTTTTTTTGGACTCCTTTGCTTTTAGTTTCCTTCCTTCCCACACGCACTAGTTGTTCTTCTCTCTTTTCTACACCTGCCATATTGTCCCACTGAGCAGATTCCCTACGACGTTTTATTGCGTTAATGTCTTCAATTAGTACTATTTTATCTTTTTGGAATTTTTACTTGGCGTTATTATGTTCTCCTCAAGATTAATATTATCCATCAGTCTGCAATCATAAGACTCCATCGCAAAAATATCATGGGAGCCAAGTCCCGTACTGGTTAGCCCAGCTCGTGCAATGTCTCCACATTGACCGCCATTGTCTGCCTCTAACAATACTTGTCCGGCATTGATATAATTTGTAATGGCAAGTGTTGCTACCTCCTTTTCTTCGCTACCATTGCCCTCCTCTAGCGTCTCAGTACGAGTGCAATCAGTTTTCACTTCGGCCACTGCATCCCTGCCATCCAACTGTGGTGTGCAGTTAGGCCTTCTATTCGTATCCATCTACAATGACTCATCTCACTTGTCGTGACAATCTTGCATCTGTTTTGGTTGTTTTCCATCAACATAGCCAGAAGTGTAAGCTTTATTCTTTGATGACCTATGCCTTGAATACATGAATGCCAACTTTTGTCCATAATATATCTGGAATTATCGAGCCATGATATGATAGAATCTCAAAATGACAGGTTTTCTCTCATTCTGATGTTGTTAGCCACACATAGGAATTTCCCCCAGCGGTTCCTTCGTTTGTGAAAAAGCTCTAGATTCCAAGAATGAAGAAGCATCCCATCAAGACGTAGCTAAGTCCTTTTTCTTTTTAAAAGGACATGTCAGATGGATTCCATAGCTGGAAAGTCTGAAACTATTGATCCCACATCCTTATTTGAGATCATGTTGTCCATTTCTTCTTTGTTGATGAAGCAACTGAATAAGAGTGCATTGCTCTTGCCATCATTTGTCCAACACATTTATTTTTCATGTCCAAGTTCTTATATTGCCTACAGCACTTCTTTTTACGTTCTGCCTACCAAGGCTTAAGATCATGGAAAAAAAGTCTATTAAGACCTCATTCTTCTTAGAGAAGAGCAAGTTGTATTGGTTGATTTGCACAAAACTAACGAGTTCATGGATGAAAAGCTTGTCAAACAACTTACTTCTTTGAAAATGTGTGAAAATTGATAAAAATTTGTTATTACAACTTAAAATTCATTATTTGGAATTTTTTTTATTACTTATAGAAAGTCATAATTTTTTTTTTTCTTATATTGGTTCATTGTGCAAATTTTAAAAGAAAAGTTATGATGTTGAAGTAAATGTGACTTTCAGTTATTATGTGAAAAAAATTGTGCAAAAAAACATCACATTGAAAAAAATAATTGATCAAGATAAATTATTTTAAATCAATTTTAAAGACAAAATTAATTTGTATAAAAAAAGAAAATAATAAAATTATTTGAATTAATAAATTATTATTAATTATATTATTTAATATTTATTTTTTATTATTTATGTATTAGTAAACATAATTTCTTTTATCTTAATAAACT
>CM034056.1:3628581-3767693 GCA_019804595.1 Bruguiera parviflora
ATAATAATTTTTAATAATTGAAAGTAAATTCTCCAAAATAATTATTAAAAGAACTATTTTTACTCTTTATTCTTATAATTTTCTTCTTTCTCAATCTCCACTTTCTCATCACGTCCCCACAAGATTAACATCAATTTAAGAGTCTGAGATGGTACTCGTCAAAACCCCCATGTACGATTTCCCCTCCACACTAGTGCCACTAAGAAGTCTTCTTACAAGAGTGGACTTTCTTATCTGCCATCATCACCTCTTATCCGCTGCAAGATCTCCTCCGTGCTAGTTGACGGGCTGAAGGTGCGGATCCTCGTCCCTAGGTATGCTCACCCCTAACTCTATCTAGCAACCACATCCTTTTTAGGCTATTTGCTACTGATAAAGCATCTGTCCGGTGGAGGAATTTGATAAGCACAAACCACTTACCGCTTCTACTTCCTTTGCTGGGATGCAAATACCCTTAATGAATCCATATTTGCGAAAGCCATCGCGACAAAGGAATGTTATTGACAAATAAAGTTGACAAATCTACTGCTTATTTTTGAACCTTGTGTCACGTATCTTGGCAGTACAGTTCCCGGCACTAGCAGGAGAAAAAAAGTACTAATTTTAAGCTTGCAGTAGTATCAAGTCCCCCCCCATAACACATTACATCAAACGTTGGAAGTGCGTAGATCTGAAAAGTGGTATTTGCATTCTAGGCAGGGAGAGTCAGATCTAGAGACCGAAGCTCCCAATCAACATCTTCTCCCACGACAGATCCCAGCTAATTTCAGTTCAAAATCAAGCAAGAAAACAGAAAGCGGAACAAAAATTCGACCCATTAGAGTAAAAGTACTGAGCAAGATATGTATGGACCTGTCTGGGAAGCATGGGTTTAAGGATGGAATTGATAAGATGTTTAATATTTAATCAATTCTACAGAAAATTGAATGAATTAAATTGAGATTTAATAGTAAGCATATAATTATTTATACCATATATAAAAATTTTTATTTTTTAAAATTTAATAATATATAAGATATAAATTTAGTATGTATTAAAAATATTAAAATTATTTTTTTAATTTATATTTTAAAATAAAATTAAATTAAAAAATATATGGATAGAACTAAATAATTTGTATTTACAAAAAATATATTATAATTTATATTTTTTATTATAAATTAAATAAGTGTTTATTTTTATAAAAAATAATTTAATAGAAGAATATTAATTAATGAGTTGCAATTTAAAGTAAAAAAATATGTTAAAAGAAATAAAAGTAAATTGAGTAATTTTTATTTTTTAGTGTGTAATATTTGGATAAATATTACTAATTTAAATTTAATAACTAAAAATTCACTTGATTCAATAGTGGATGTCATTAATTATCATCCTTAAAGAGATGAGTTTTTGTAAAACTGATGGTTAGCAATTTTTTTGAATATTTTGGGTGACATGACCATAATGATAGAAATTGACTAAACTAAAAAAAATGTAATTGGTTTGTTGATTTATGATTAAAGTTGATTAACTAATTTTTTTTAATTGATTCAAAAAATCTTTAATTTAAAAGCTAATTAAACTAAATATTGATGAGAGAAGGGGTAACGAGACACAAATAGTTCAAAAAATTCCTCACTTGCTTGAATTTATTATAAGATGATTAAATGATAAATACGACAATCAAAATAATTACATAAAAAATATACAAATTTTTATATAAAAAATTCCTCTAAATTAAAAAAAGAAAAAATGATGAGATATTTCAATTCAGAAATCACTTATATTATAATCAATAAGTGAATACAATAGAAGTGTATAATTTCAATTAAATCAAACAAATTGAATAAATTCAATTTGAACCAAATGATAAACTAATGAGTTGATCAAAACAGACCAACCACGTTTTGTTAATCATAACTTAAGTAGATTTTAAAATAACAATCTAACTCTTCAAAATAAACTTCCAAATGTCCCCTACTAGCTTGCCAATGTTCAATTCAATTAAGTTACATATCAATATTCATTCACATAGTTTATTAAAACTGTCATAGATAAGATAATAAAAAGTTATCATAATTTAAGTCTTAAATTTAAATTAAAACCCTACCCTTGCAGATCACTAAAATAAGATCCAACATCCATAATAAAAATATATGTATCATTTAACTACTAATCAAAATTCAAGTAGATTAGACTACAATAACCTTCTAATTGCACTATTCATCAAAACTATATGTAGAAAAATGCTTAGAATATAAACTTATGAAATAAAAAAGAAACTTGAACTTATAGTATTCAAAACGTAATTTCCACTGTTCAGAATCAAGAAAAGATGTCCTTTATCAATTGTTCAAATTTTAGTTTGATTAGATACCATTTAATCTTATAATAATAAGATATAATAACACTATTTCAAGTTAAAAATTCTAATAGCCACACAACTCTCTTCTTCTCTCCTTTGGCAACTTCTCTATCTTTCTTAATTTAATCAACTTTTTAGCAACCAAAGAGGGGTATTCATATCCTCATTAAGTGCTTTTAGGTTGTGAGTTAAAAACAAATACATTTTGGCTTTATCTTTATAACCATTGGACTTTTACATCATATAGAAAGTGACTAATAAGTCTAACAATTCTCTCCCCCAACTATGTAAAGGTATTAGTCATTTCAGCCAATGAAAAATATGGCTCAAACTTCTCCTTTAGTAATGTCTTTGTCAATATATCAAAAACATTATCATCTATATGAATCCTTATAAGTGTTACTATTTAAAATCAAGAACATTGTGTATCTAATGATACCATACATCAATATGTCTTAACCTAGTATGACAAGTTAGATTCTGACTAAGATGGATTACAATCTAGTTATCACAATACAACACATAATTCAATTGTTTAAAACCAAGCTTGTTTGGGAACTTTCTCATCTAAAACAACTCTTTGGATACTTTGATTTAACAATCAACTTTAACTTTTTAATAGATAATACAACACACTTTTGTAATTAAGATTGTCAACTAACTGCTTCCCTTATAAAAGTAATGAAATAACTCAAAATAAACTTTTTAAAGTCAATGTTACCTATCATATTTGAATTTGTGTATTTAATAAAAGTAGGCTTATCACTTCCAAAACATAATCTTAGATTTGTATATCCTTATAAATATCTCAATATCCACTTCACTGTATTCTAATACTTCTTACTAGGATTTGAAAGTAACTAATAATTGTGACAATTGTATAAACTATATATTGGGTCTCATACACACCATTGCATATATCAAACTACCCATAGTTGATGCATCAAGAACTCTTTGCATCTTTTCCTTCTTCTTCTCTATGGAAGAATATAGGCTAACAAATAATTTAAATGTGTGGTAAGAAGAGTACTTACCATTTTAATTTATCCACATTAAATCTCTGAATTACCTTTTAAATATATTGTTTCTGGACAAATATAACTTTTTGTTTTTCCTATTTCAAGTAATTGACATACCAAGAATCTTCTTTACTAGTCTCAAATCCTTTATAGCAAAGGACTTACTTAACTTTTACTTCAACATAACAATTTTAGAAGCATTATGACCATTAATAAGTATATCATTAAAATAAAATAATAAAATGATGAAATCATCATTAGTGAATTTTTAAAGAAAAACATAATATTAGAAATATTCTTTTTATACCTTTACTCCCCCATAACAGACTCAAACTTCTTATATCATTACCTTAGAGTTTGTTTCAAGTTATATAAATTCTTTTTTAACTTACACACATAATCTTTTTTTTCTCTTACCTCAAAGCCTTATAGTTGCTCTATATAAATATCTTTTTCTAAGTCACCATGGAGAAAACTTATTTTCACATCCATCTACTTAAACTTTTATGTCTTGGTATATAGCTAAACTCAACATAACTCAAATGAAAAATATTTTCATTATTAGTAAAAAGATTTCTTTGAAGTCAATGCCATGTTTCTAGCTAAATTCATTAATAATCAATCTGGCCCTATATTATAAATGTGATGTGTTCTCTTCTTGTTTCATCTTGTAAACTCACTGATTTTTCATAAACCTCTTACCTTAAGGTAACTTTATTAACTCATAAATAGAGTTGTTATGTAAGGATTTTATCTTATGAATCATGACATTTATTTAGTGCTACTTATGCTCTTTTTTAACTTTTTCATAGCATTCAGGTTTTCTCCCTTCAATTAACATCATGAACTCTTCAAGAGCATACCAATTAGAAGACACTAAAACTCTAATAGACCTCCATGGCTAAAATAGAAATAGAGGTATAAGTAGATGATGCTCTAGGGAGCATTAATATCATTTACACCTTACATATTATAATGTTGTTAAACATTCTCTTTATGTCCTTAAACATCATCATGAATGTCAATTAGATCACTTAAAGGTATTTAAGGAACTAGATCAATATCAATAAGATTATCATTAGTTTAAGTAATTGCCTTCTTAATATCTTTAATGTTACATCTTCATTTCTAACAAGTTTTTTCTTAACCAGATTATATAATTGATACTTAAAATCATCCTTACCATAACTAAAAAAAATACATTGTCAAGTCTTCATATCCAACTTCTTTTTTTCATATTTAAGAACATGAATAAAAGTTATAGCTAAAGACTCGTAAATGATAATCAGAGACTTTTTTACCAAACCAAACTTTACTTGGAGTATTATTATATAAAGGAATATTAAGAGACATATTAATCATATGTGTCATTATATTTAAGATTTCACCCCAAAAGGATCTAGACAATTTTGCATTTGAAAATAAACATTTAACCTTCTTAATAAGTGTTTTATTCATCCTTTCAACTATGATATTTTGGAAAATGTCCTTTGATGTACGATCTTATGTATCTTATAATATTCATTAAATAGACCATTATACTTACCACCATTATTAGTACAAATACATTTTAACTTCTTCTTTATTTGTCTTTTAACCAATATATGAAACTATTTAACTATGTTAAAGACCTAATTTTTAATCTTGAAAACATAAAGCCTAAGCTTTCTTAAGTGACTATCAATAAAATCACAAAATAAAAAGTACCATTAAATAAGCATACCTTTAAAAGATGACACATATCATAATGCACCAACACAAACATCATTGATTTCCTTAAAGGCAGATTATTATTGAATGTAACTTTATTCTATTTTCCAACTAAACAATAAGGATACTTCTTCAAAAATGAACTCTTCATGTTTGGAAATTCATTTTCCTTGCCAAACAATTCATCTCCTTTTCATTCATGTAACTAAGTTATTTATGTTACAATTTAGTAAAATTTTCATTTCTCACTACATTCACAACATCTTTGAATATGGAAGCTTGAATGAATCATATGAAATATAAATTAGAGCATCTCTTACCTCATGCTATAACTAAAAAGCCTTTGGCAAGCTTTCACTAGCTATTACTAAAGGTATTGCAAAAACCTTCATCATTAAGTATTCCCATCAAAATTAAATTCAAGTGAATATCTAAGACATGTTTAACATCTTTCAATGCTAGTTATACTTTATTGCTAATCTTTAAGCAAAAATCTCTAATGCTAATGACTTCTACTAAGTCATTATTACCTATCTTTAATGCCTCATAATCACTAGAAGGGTATGTTATGAAAAATCCCTTTCTTGAAGTAACGTGAAGGGAGGCACCATTATCTATAATCCAATTAATCTCATGAGATGTTAAATTAATCACATTCTAATCACAAATAATAATGAGGTTAATAGCACCATAAATAAATGTAATAACAACATGGTTATTACCATCATTCTTTTTCTTGTTCTTATCATTACTATCTTTGGTTTCTCTCTTCCATTGATAACAATTTTTCTAAATATGACATATCTTCCCACAATAGTAACATCAGAAATTCTTGTACTTTGATCTTAATTTTGACTTTGACTTCTACTTTTTTTTTAATCCTTTCCTTTTTCTTAAATTTTCCCCTTATTTTCAATAACTAAACCTCTAATTTGAATGATAATAAATCTTGAGATTTTCTTCTCATCTCTTTATACAACATACCACCCTTTATAACTTTCAGTGATAAAACACTACTAGAGGTAGAATTAGCAAGCAAAATTTAGAAAGTCTCTAAAAAATTAAATAATGTAACAAGTAACCATAACCTAAGAAACTTGTCATCAAACTTAATGTCCATGTTTGACAATTGATTAATGAGACCTTAAAACTCATTTAAGTAGTTAGCATCAATAACTGAACTCAATTTTTTATATCTCAACTACATTATATTCTTTAACAATAACTTGTTATTACCAAACTTTGAAATATATAATGTCTCAAGCTTAATCCACAATGCCTATACATGGGTCTTATTGTAAATGTGATTATAAACATTATCATCAACAAATTATCATATAAAACTACAAATCTGTTCATACTCAAAATTACATTCTTTATTAGTCTTAGATGTAGGTTTAGCAATCACAAATACTAATAAATGCAATTTTTTCACAAATAAAAGATCCCTTATTTTATTCTTTCTTATATAATAATTCATGTTATTCAAACAAATCATTTTATTCACATTTAACTCCATCATTCAAATAAGTCAAACACACTAACCAATAACTCTAATGTCACTTTGATAAGAGAAGGAACAATGGAATACAAATAGCTTACAAGACTTCTCTCATTTGCTTGAATCTATTTAGAGATGATTGAATAACAAATATGGAAATCAATGCAATCACTTAAAAGAATACACATATTTTTGCATGGAAAACTCCTATAAATAAAAATTAAAAAAAAAGAAAAAATCACAAGACACTCTAATCCAGAAAATTAACTCCACTATAATCAATAAATAAGTATAATAGAGGTATATAACTCCACTATAATCAACAATAACTCTAATTACATCAAACAAATTGAACAAATTTAATTTATACTTAATAAGAGGTTAATGATTAACCAAAACATAACAGTCATGATCTATCAACCACAACTCAACAAGCAGACCTCAAAATAATAATCCAACTGTTTAAAATGAACTTTCAAATGTCCCTTACTAGCCAACCAAATTTCAACTTAATTAGACCATGGATCAATGTTTATCCACATGATTTACTGAATCAATCATTTATAAAAGAACATAAAGTTATTAAAATTCAAAGGTCTCAGTTCCAAATCAAAAACTTGCCTTTGTAGATCACCAAAACATGGTCCAACCATCCAAAATAAAGATAAATATATTATCTAATTATTAACCAAAATTCAATTTGATTGGACCACAAATAACTTTCTAATTGCACAATTGATCAAAAATGCATGCAAGAAAATGCCCAAACTATAAACCTACAAAATTAAAGAAAAGCCTAGACTTACAATGCACAAGACACAATCTCCACCCTTCAAAATCAAGAATAAGATGTTCTATATTAGCTATCCAATTTCAATTAGATCATATAGTGTTTAACCTTCTAATAATAAAATATAAGAACACTATATCGAATAAAAAATTTCAGCAGCCACCTAACACTCCTTTTCTCTCCTTCTACAACATTTTTGTCTTTCTTAATTTAATTAGGTTTTCATCAGTCAAAGAAGGATATTTATACCCTTATTAAGTGTTTTTGGATTATGAACTAAAAACAAATATATTTGGATTCTATCTCCGTAAAAATTAGACTTTTATATCATATAAGAAGAACCAATAAGCCCAACAAATCTTAGGCTAATTTTTAATTTTACTAATATAACCAATTAACTCGATTTTTAAAACCTTAGTTAAAAGCAAATAAGAAGGTTAAGTTTTGAAGATTAATAACTTAATAATAAACTTCTGTAATTTTTATATGCCATAAGGTTAGGTTTTTTAATATCCTACTTAATCTTATGCTATTCCTAAAACAATTTCCATATACAATGCTTAATTTTAAGGTTTATGGTAACTTCTTGATATAAAACATAAGAATTTTCAGACCAGTTTTTACTTGCTTTAGTAAACAATATGATTGTCTTCTTTTCCTCTTGCTTTTTTTTTTTTAAGAATATATTCATCTTCAATTTAGTTTTTTGAGAGCATAAACTTCCAAAATAACTTCAACTTTTAAAAAGTATGTTGACTATTATACAATTGTACTTGTGTAAGTGCCCAACAATTATTGCCAAGTCTATAAGCTTTTGTTGATAAATATGAATAAAATTTCACTCACATTGTCTCAATGTAGATAAAAAGAAGTTTGTTCTCTCATTTAGAATTAATGGTTTAATCAATTTCTTATTTAAACTTTTATTATCCAAATTTTGTTTTTGCTTAGTATGTATTCATAATCTTAACAATGATATTCATGGTTATTATGTCATATTTTAAATCTTATTTAAAATAATATGGCTTATTTCCTATTGAGTGACTTAAAAAAATTTAGTTTTTATTGGCAATTTGCTTAGCTACATGAAGATAACAATCCATTTCAACTTCAAAATAAAACATAAGAAATGCAAGTCATTCATAACTAGCATATTATTTTATGTAAACATATAGATGCCCATCAATTTTGATTCTTAAATAAAACTTCCCTTAGAACTAAATAACTAGACGAAACCAACATTGACTACACCTAAATCACAAATTAATAACAACTCTATTTTCCAAAGACTTTGTCCTAATAAGATTATAAATCAAAAATAAAAGTCGAGTTTGAAATGATAAAAGAAAATTAAGGAATAAGCATTACATTTCTTTGTTAAAGATTGGAAACCACCAATTACCATACATTCCTCAACCCTTTAATCCTTTAAGTAAGCTTACTAGCATTTACCAAGAATGACACTTCAATCACCTTTTTTCCTAAAAGATCAACCTCATATAAGCCTTATTTGACCATTTGTCGACTAGCATAACACTGTCTAATAGTTGCCACGTACTACAATTATTAGGAAAGACTAAAAATGGTGATTCTTCATAAATGTGTGGTTTCTTTAATTAAAAATTTTGGTTTATAAATACACTAACAAAAATGTGGCTTTTGATTTTCAAAACATAAGGGAGAAAGGAAAATTTAATTTAAGCAATCTAGATTAGTAGTTGAACAAATAACAACATAAATGGCTCTTGGAAAAAAGGTATAAGTTATGGTCAAATTCATGATAAACTTCAAACACATAGTTGCTTAAAGAATACCTTACTTGGATGGGAAGATGAAAACCATATCATATCAAAGTTGTTATTACATCAATGTAAAACTCAAATGTTGAGGGTACACCAAAATCATCTTATGATAGTCAATTTATAGGAAAGCTTAAACAGTCAGTTAGTAAGCAAGCTAGGCAAGATAATAAAATAATGTTCATAAAAAGTATAAAATAAGAATTATAAGAAGTGAAATAAGAGGAAGTCAAAAAAAAGATAGATGTGAAAAGTACCATAAAAGGGACTTATGAGACTATACAAGACACATCGGCATATCCTTTTTATTTCTTTAAATCAATAGGAAGGTTTAGCAAATCAATATTGCTTTGAAGAATTTTTATTAAAAATGAAATCAAATCATCTATGTTCAATTCTAAACTATCATCTCATGCCTTCACACCAATCAACATATTTTCACAACTTTCTTTATACTCTTAAAGAAAAAATAATTTTTATAGAAAATTAAAAAGAGATAGACGAAAGAAATTAAAAAAAAATTAGTAATTAGGAAATAGAAATAAGGACTTATCACTTTGATCCATGATGTTAATTCCCCTCGCAATAGCAAAAATCAAACACTAACATAAGTCTAATGAAAGAGAGGAGCAAAAAGTTAACTCTTAGTTTATAAAGTGAATACAAGTAATATTCACGATAGTTTTTGATTTTTTTATAAAAAGAAAAATAAATAGAAAAGTTCTTTTTAATAAAGAGTAAAGGTTGAGAAAAGTTAGGAGAGTTAGTCATCTTAAATATCATTATTCACAAAAGATAAATTTACTTGACTAAAAAAGATCACACAAGTATGAAAACTTATATTTCAAATTGGCGCTTGATGCGGAAAACCCCAAAAAGACGTGGCTTAGGGACCCAACGCACACAATGAATCAAAGAACAACCAGGAAAGCTAAATCAGAGTTGAATGACACAAACCCTAGACCCAATATTCGAAGGAAGACGAACCTAGGGTATTCAAGATGGATATGGACGCCACACTCCAGAAAAGGAAGGAATTGGGAGTGATAAGTCGATTTGAACGCCACAAGAAGAATTACCTCTTGATAAGTTCTTTAGTTCTTGCTAGAACCGAGGGAGAAAAACCCTTGCTGTTTATTTCACTCAAAGTTGTATATCTCCAAAGCTTACAAGGGGTGCCTATTTATAGGCTTAGATAGCAATCCTAAAAGAGGTAAAATTCCTACTTAGGAGAAATCCCTATTTTGGAGGGATTTCGGACTACTTCCAGCACATACATTGAACTCCTATTTAGGAGTGAATTCTATCACTTATTTTGACTTATTTAAGTAGTCCAATTATATTAAATAGGCCTGGGCTTCTTTTAAGACTTGAATTCGCACCATTTGAAGCCTGGTTGGCCTGAGTGTCCAAAACCGGCCCATTTAGTGCTTCTTTAATCTTTCTAGCCCTAGCTCGCGTTATTGGGCCTTCTGGAATTTGCAATGGACCTCTTGCATCAATTGAAGCTCTAGCTTGTGTTGGATTTTTTGTATCTTCTGAAACCTTCCACCCATCATCTCCATGGTTCTCATCAGCGCTAAAACATCAAGTCTTCATCTTGTGAACATTTGTCCTAGAGGAATGAAGCTAAAAGCCTCATCTAGGAAATCTAATATTTAATGATGAATAAGAACTTTTAGTAACTACTAAATAAGGTCTAAATATGATGTAGAATCACAATTGGTGAGGGCTCACTCAAATAGTTAACTACATGACCAAAATAAAGTTACATATATAAAGGGTCCATTTATGTAGATTTTTTTTGTTAAAGTAATATTTTTAATTTATATCTATATTATGCTTACATGTAATAAGCAATTAAACCAAACTTGATTTTTGCAAAATATCCAATCAACCCTTGTATAAATAAATCTCCAGTGACATGTCCTCATTAAGAACAGTGCATTAATGTTTAAAGTAATTAAGGGAAAATAACAACTAATTGAAAAGCCATAATATATAGCTTACTTACTAATTAAGATATATGAGGTTAAGTTAAAGTACAAAATGAGTGATTTTTTTTGTCTTAAGGTTAAAAGGAATTTGTCAATTAACCTAAGAGGAAAAAAAAAAGTTATATTGTAGTTATAGACTTAAAGAAGAGCATAATAAGCCATCTAAGGCAAAGGCTTTATAAACGTAATCATGGATTTTATTCTAAATTGAACTCATTGAAAAGATAAAGGTTGAGTTTTAAGTCTTTGCTTACTAGAAAAATAATCAATAAAATAGTTTAATATTGTAATAAAAGTAAATTAACAAAAAATATCATGTTTAAAGAGTGTTAAATACTATCCTTAGAGATAGTTTCCCTCTATAAATAAATTATCTTAGTACAACAAGTTATAATAGTTATCCTCTTAAAATACAATAAAACTTTTTATTAACGTGCACTTTATACAGTGGGATGATAAAAAAAGCTCAATCTTTTGATTAACTCAATAATAAGTCATAAATTGTTGAAAAAATGAGTATATTATTTTTCGAGAATAAGAGAAAAAGACTAATTTATATTAGTTATGACTTAATAATTCATAAGGTAAAATAATATTGAGTATAAATTTCAATGATCATAAAATAGCTAGTAGAGTAAATTTAAGAAATATGGTAATTAATTTTTAAAAATACACTAATTTACAATAACTCCTTACTATTTTAAATGGCTAATTCTATTGAATTAATCAATGAGAATATAACACATCATTTTTAATGCCTTTTTAGACTATAAACTAAATATCAAGATGATATTAAGATGTACAAATTTTGATATTTAAAAGGATAGTTAAATAAAAATTTTTATGAACCATAATTTCTTAAGGAGTGAACTTGTCTACCTATTATATTCTCTAAGATCATACTATTTAACATAGTTTAATGCTTTTAGACCTTGTACTTATCTAGTTTATTTTCATAAGAACTCTAGAGATCTTACCTAAGATCTTATAAAAGTGACCCCACTCTACTCTAATATAATTAAATCTATCAAGTATGCATTCTAGTAATGCATCACCCATAAAAGCTATAAAATTCATTAAGAGTATAACTCAACTTTAAACATTAGAATCATTACACTATTTACATTATAAAAAGGGACTTTATAATTTTTATAGTATACATAAAGTCAATCAATGACATTATTATTCATATAAGCCTATTTAAAAGGATCTTAGACCACGTAAATTAAGTTTCCATCACTTTTGAACATGTTATATAAGTATTAGTCTCACTCTTCTTGATATTTTCCACTAACTTTCTGCCTAATGGCTTAGTTAAAGTGTTAGTTAAATTCATCTCTGACCTTACAAAATAAGTAATATCACTCCATTGTTTGATTATTTTAATAATTTACATCTTAAACAAATATGTTTATTCTCTCTATCATTTGGCTTACTCTTGGTATAACCAATAAAGATGTAGTTATCATAATATATTAACACTTATAATATCAGTTTCACCTATAATAGAATATCTATTAGAAAATATTTTAACCAATTTGTCTCAATATTAGTTATATTTATAATTATAACTCAAATTTCATATTGATCGACTAAAAATAGTTTATTTATCAAGCTTTTAAGCCCTCATTTCACCTTTAAAGGTGAATAAATGTAATCTAAATCAAAGATTTATTTAACATTGTTATACTTTTCTAGTACAACAAAAATATACTATAAAACATATCATAATGGTGATAAGCTTGAAACTTATGACACAATCCAATACCCCTCACTTCATCTCCTTAAAAATAAACCATCATCCCCTTACCAGCACCCTTAATCAGCTACTTTGCTATGGTGTTAAATGGTTTCCATAATTGCATATTACATATTCAAAAATGTCACTAGTATAGTTCTCAATATATGGTTTTGGGAACAACCATAAGAGAATTAGCATTATTGTCCTTTTACAAGAAAAATTATAATTAATAACAAAGATGCAACTATATGGTTATGTCTTATTTAGTCAAAATATGTAAATACTTTCTAACTTTTCATGACATTAGCAAGTGAGTGAATGTCATCAATATGAAAATTTCAAGAATAATTGTTATTTATTTACCATACAACAATTAGGCATTTTTGCTCAAATTACATCAAAACCTTAAGTTTGCATAGCTTAAAGCATATAAAGTTATGTACACAATGACTCATGCTTTGAGCATGGCAAATGTTTTAAGGGCTTAACTTTCCAAATCATGCAAATTACCAATAAGACATAAAGAGGCCAAATGTCATATAAGAATTCATCACCCTTTAATATGACAAATGTATATAATGAAACTAAACCTTTTTATGGATAATAATAAAGTTGGAGACACTTATATGTAATATTTAGCGAACAAACAATCAATGAATAAAGTTAACACTAATGTATCATAAGATTAGTATAACAATATGACAAATAATATTTGCAAAACTCAAAGATTATTAACCTAGGTTTAAGATTCATCTTAATTGTATTTTAGGTAAGGAAATATTAATAAGTTTAAAAGCTAATTTGACTAGGACTTTATAACAAATTTTAGTTAGTACTATAAGTTCCTTTTCCTTCCACTTATGTTCAATGAAGTTAAACTTCTATCATTAGTAATAATCAAAAGATTATAGTGAAGCATTGCAATAAAATAAAACGCAAACACATGATTATTAATTGATGTTAATTTGTTTATGACTTCCTGTTATTATGGATGCAAGTAAAAGCAATACAATAGAATACATTTCTAAAGTAAAAAGAATTAAAAGTAAATATCAAATTAGTTTGCAATTTAACTTTAGTTGCTTCTTATTCTTAAATGCAAATGTTGTATATATTTTTAAGAACAATAATTTGAAAAAAAATGATGATAACAATAAAAAATCATACAAGACATTTATTTAATAAATATCATTTATTTACCTATTTCCCTTCTTTAAAACAAATACCATTTTTGGACTTTTCACGTGTTATTCGTGAATGAATATAAAAACCTATAAAATAAAAGCAAGCATAACTAGTTAAATTTGGAATTAACCTCAATCTCAAATTTTAAATAAATATATATTACAACTATAATGATTGAATTGAATTAAGCAACATTTAAAAATTGACTAGAGAAAGTTAAAGATCAAACCATTAAATATATATAATCCACTATTATTTATGATTATAAGAATAGTGAAGATATCATTCTTTAGAAAGTTATGGACCAATTTTGGTGCATATAGCCCCTTTATCAAAACATTGACATAATTTACACTGATCTTAATTCAATTGTAAAAATGAATACCTTGGAGAAAACAATTGCTAGGTTAAATTGTTTTCTCTTATAGATACAATAAAATTTATTTCTATAAAATCACATCTAATCTAACATTTTATATGTTAGAAGACTAATGAGAGATTGGAAAGAGACATGAAAATAATATAGTTTATTCTTGTGGTATCAAAATGGAAATATTTACATTAGTATATGCATTTAGTCTTAAAACTACAAGTCTGTTTAATGGAAAGAATTTCACATTATTGTCATCAGGACCTTAATGCACATCCAATAGCCGCACTATATAAAAGCTCTCAAATGCATTATAATCCTCTTGAAGTTTCCCAAAAAGGAATGACAACAAAATAATCATATTAAATAGTAATTATCCTTAAGGTTCTTAGAAAAATAATCAATAAGATAATATAATGTTACAAAAAAATAAATTAATAAAAGAATATGTCATATGAGACGTAATGAGTATGATGGACATTATCTTAGTGCAATACATCATAACGACTATCTTTTGAAGATATAACAGACATTCACATTTACATATACTTTACATAATAAAATAATAAAAATAATTTAATTTTTAGATTAACTTAATAATAAATTATAAATTGTAAAAAAAAATATATATTATCTTTCAAAAACAAGAAAAAGAGATTATTATATTAATTAGAATTTAATAATTTATAAAATAAAATTATATTAAATATAAATTTATATAATAATAAATAACTAAAATTATAATAATTTATAATTATTAATAATAAATATATAATAATTAATTTAACGATGATAAAATAGTAAATAAATTAAATTTAAAAATAATGATAATTAATTTTTAAAAATATATTAATTTATAAAAAAATACCCAAGTTGTTTTCTCAAGTGAATTTACAAAATAGTTACATTTGTGGGTCGAGTTAAATTGGACAGAGCAATTAAATCTGAGGGAAATGTAAGATTTGAAATCCATATCTCGCTATAAATTTTATACTCGATAACTACTACTACAATATTCTTATTGAATGAAAAAAAAAAAAAAAAGGCTCATGTTAAATAGGAACAGACACGGCCGCATCAGAATGGCGTTGCAACCTAAGAAACACGGCAGGTATTCGAAGCATGCCGTCGGACGTGCGTCCGTTACAAGCACGGCACGAACACGTGAGTGATACGATGAAACGCTTCTATCAAAAAAAAAAAAAAAAGGGATATGCGTGTCGGACAGAGGAACAGTGTGTGTCCGACACGCCGACCGAAACGCACCCTCCTCTGGCTCACAATAACTTCGCACTCTCGAAGTGGAAGATTTGGAGCTTTAGTGTTGGTCGTGCCATGTGAACCCAACTAAAAAAAGGGGAAAACCCACCACCACCAGTAGATTAAAAATCAAATCAAATCCAAATGATTAAAATCCAAAAAACCCCACAAAGTCTTGCTCGAGAAAGTAAAAATGTAGGTTGTAACTGGGCCTTTTGGTAGATTCCAGATGAGCACTCATTGCGTGCATTACGAATGTGAGAAAGAAAGAGAGAAAGAAAGACGGCTACGAGAGAGACGCGGTGACGGCGGCCTGAAAGAAGAAGGGATCGATCATCGATGAGCCGAGAGAGAGAGAGAGAGAGAGAGAGAGAGAGAGAGAGATCAAAAGCAATTCTTAACTTTCTAAACTAAACGTTGTCGTTTTGTTGCTGACTAGCCTATTTCTTTCTTGGGCTTCAACATGGGACGAAACTTTTGGGCCAGCCTTTTTAGGCATTCATACGGTTTTAGCCTTTAATCGATCGATTTGGCCCAAAAATCTATATCTACACACACATACACACACACACACACACATATATGTGTGTGTGTGTGTGTGTGTGTGGGTTTATCCGGGTTCTAATTTTTTCGAAGTTTAGGTGTGGTGATTCTGATGTCGTGCTGTATTCATATCACTGTATTTGTGTCGATGCGTATTCGTATCCTAGGCGTCTCCATATGTTAATTTTGCAGGATTTCACGTGTTGTGGTGTCTATATCATACTTTGGTCCGAGTCGTCGTGTTGGTGCATCCTAGGTTGCAACGTGCCTTCTGTCCCCCCGAGCCATGGCCGCTCCTCCTTTTTACTCCCCTTTTCTTTATATATATATATTTTTTATTTATTATTTTTTTAAAAAAAAATTTTATATAAATTTTTTGTGGGTTATGTCAGAAATGTGTTGTTTTCAGGTTGCACGACATTTTAGATTTTTATTTTTTTAATAGTAGAAAATTGAGAGTTGAACCTAAGTAGTGCTGCTTCTGTTTTCATTTCTCTCCTTTGTATTTCTATAGTTCTGTTTTTAATTTTTTTTTTATGGATATATTGTCTAAATTTACTAAAAAAGAAAATTTACATTTCCATATTTTCTGTTTTGTTACAAAAATTGATTATTTTAGGCGTTATAATTCGATTGTTTTGTTACTATTATTAAGAATACATTAATTTTCGAATAAAAAGCAACCACGGGAATCGAAATAATCGCTTTTAGGGTGGTTTTCTAAAAAAAGGGAAAAAAAAAAAAAAAAAGATCCCTTGTAGGCCCTTCGAGTCCGTCACCTTTATAAACTTAATTGAAAAAAGAAAAGGGCTCTCCGGCGGAAAGAAGGCAGATGAGCTATTGGCCAAAAAATTAAAAAAAAAAAAGGAGGGGGGGTAGGGAAATGCTGACGTCTCAAGGGAATCATCAACATCACAACCCAAAAATATGAATTTTAATGTATAGAAATAGAATAAACAAATGGTACAAACCGACGAATTGAGGAATCTTGTGGGTATTCTACGCAACCTTACGCAATCCCACAACGCCGAGAAATTGGCCTTTTTATGACCCCAAAATTAAAAAACAAATAATAATAATAATAATAATAATAAAAACAAAAACGAAAGGCAATGTGAAAAGGTAAAATAAAAAGGTGCCTGAAGCCGACGAGATAAAAATCGGAAAAGTAGCCCACCATGCAAGTGGATGGATGCATGCCCCAAAAACTTTCCAGATGGGGCACTGAATTACAAGCTATGATAAATGTGAAAGCACGGCGCCGAGGCACCACCGAATGAAAAAATCCAAATTGGAGGCTTTCTACGTGCCAACAAAAACAATTGAGAACTCGGGGCTTTGCTCTCATGGGTGGAGTGCAACGCGGTGGCTTCCTCGGCCACAAGCAACAAGCAGAGCATGCATGCGAACTTTCGAGTATTATGATTAATTTTAGATATTTATTGTGCTTATTCACTTCTATTTTTTTTAGTACAAAAGTTATTGGTTTCTTTTATGGTTTCACTTGATTTTTAAATCGAATTCTACTTAATATTTCTTTTTCTCAAAAATCGAATTAACTGTACTTTCCAAAAAGAAAAGGTCAAATCGGGCATCCCGTGGTATTTTAAACAAAAGCAGGTAATGCTGGGGTACAAATTGACCCCACGAGCTCAAAAAAAAAAAAAAAAAAAAAAAACCCAAAGGCGAAGACTACGACCCCTCGAAGTTACGGGGAAGTCCGAATGGAACATAGAAACAAGAAGCGATTCAAGTTTGGTCGGCTGGGGTTCAAATTGGTGGCCGAAGACTCTTGCCATTTTTGACTCCTTCCACGCTAATGGAAACAGTTTTGGTTCACGCACGGCTTGAACAAAAATTAAGAGCGTGAACCTAGGTCAAAACATTCGACCCCATATCGGTCCATGTTCACTTTGCGGCTGCTTTTTCCCTTCCTCCTCTCTGCCTCATAATTCATGCCCCTCCCTCGCCAGGAATTTGGACCATTTCCGTCTCTGTTTTCTCAAATATCAACCAAGATTTTGACTTGCTAGGAATTGAATGCACCGTGAAAATGAAATTTGCGAAGACTTTCGTGTCCTTGAGTTTTGACCACGTGCTCAATCGTAAGAAAGATTCCCGAATAAAATAAATATAGAAAGTTGAAATTCAACGTCTAGAATGAACTCAATGTGGCTATCTTTGCCTTGTCTTCTACAAATAATCTTTATTTAATTAGGCATTGATGCATGGGCAGAGAAACTCCGCCGAAAGAGAACTAGAACGAGCTTTACAGGCAGGATATACGGAATAAAATGTTATTTTCTTTCTTCTAAAAAATTTAATTTTTTTACTAAAAAATTATTAGATATATATATGTATATATATATATATATATAAGAAGGGTTAGAGAATTTGCAGCAATGCGCAATTTTTTTTTCTTTTTTTTTTTGATAGCTAGTTGTACAATATGTTATATTTCTTGCACATCCTACCACCGTTGTTGGACATTTTTTTTTGTTAATAAAATTAAAATTTATATATATATATATATATATTAGTAACACGAACTCGCTCTCACTCTCACTCTCACTCTCTTCTGACAAATTTTCTTTGCCCAGCACCTTTTTCCTGTCGGGTAAGACAAAAGTATGATAACTTATCCCATTTCCTTCGATTGCTTGTTTCGTTATCTAGGCCTTTTCCAATGTTTGCGGAACAGTTAGTGGCAGAGTTGACATAGCGCCTAAATTAAGCATCTCCAGTAGAACGATGCTTTTAAGCTATCACTAGTTAAATTTAATTGCTCAATTGACTTCTCCGTATGGAGGATGGGTAAAAGCAAGCCATAATAATCACTAATTATCCTATAAATTTCTTTGGAGTCGATTTCGAGGCATTAGTTAGAATCCTTAAATTTGTAAACTCAGCTGGTTCGTAAAGAAACTGGCACATTCAATTCTGGCTGTTGTATCGTCACGTGTATGAGATAGAGAGACAGAGATCCTCTCGCTTGTCTTATTTCGAGTTCAATTTCAAAAATAAAGTTGTACTAAGCACGAAATGCACTTGCTAGAAATATTAAAAACACTTGCTGTGCACGATATCTACGGTTTCTATTATTGAAATGTACCTTTTGTTTTTTATTTTATTTTTTTTTATTTATTTTTTTTTTGTCTTTTGACGTAGAAACAAAGTATAACAATGAAAGTAACGAGCTCCCAGTGGATCTCAAATAACATTGGTGCATGGATATGGGTAAATGCTATCACATGGACTTTCCCCAACGATCATAATTGTTGCCCACTAGTATATTCTGTAAACTTCAGTTAAGCTGTCGACCTTTGGAGGATATAATCCTGCAATACGGTGTCTTCGAGCTCACTTTGTCATCAAAGAAAATGATTTTGTTCATTGTAGTACTGGACTAGACTACTAGTTTCCTTTCTTGTTGCCATATTGTCAACGACTCAAAAAAGGTAACAAAGAGAGGCAATTTTATATACTAGTCGAATTTAAGCCTAATTCAATCCGTTTCTTTTCTTGTTATTAAAATAGTAAGCTTAACAGAAACAATAAGCTCTAGCAAACTATATACACACATATTCATATATCTACGCATATATGCATGTGGTGCACTATAGTTGTCTACTTCAAGAAGTCAGAAAATTTTATTTTCGTCTGCTTAATTGACAGTGTCCCTGGCCCCCCTTCTGAAACATTGTTCCATATATAAACAATAAAAGCTTAAAGCTTTCAGCTAATGTCTCCCACAGATATTGCCGCGGGCAACAACTGGCCAATGCATCCTTTTTAATGTCCTCGAGACATGGTGCGTGTATCCTCTGATTAATTAAGACTTCACTAGACCCAATTGATGTATTAATATTATTTTAATTATATATAAAAGTAGGATCACCAACTTCAATTTTCTTAATTCTTCAACTCTATCGTCTTCTATTTGTGTGACGTGCTTATTAATTTGAGTTTAGGGACCACGTTTGGTACTGTTGTATTAGTTAAAACATATGTAAAGGGTGCTTAACTTCGTCTGCAACTTACCTACTACATCAACCAGATTCCTCCAATTATTCAATGATGTTGGTGGGGTGATGGTGCTAATTTTATAAAAGTTAGCTTAGTTTAATTAATTAGAATGGTTGGTGAGCGTGATATACATATAGAAGATAAGGCAGCATGATTGATCTTTTAGTGACTTGTTTGGTTTCTGTTGCGACTCAATAGGTGCTTTAGTTGAATCTATTTGCCATTGGATTATATTCCATAGAGAATCAGCCACAGGGAATATGACACAGCATTCAAAAGAGAGCATGTGAGGTAGAGAAAGACAGAGAGATCACATATAATATGATTCTAAGGAGTAAGGACGGCTTTATGTAGAAGATTTTCTTTGTTCATGTTCAAAGAAAAAGGCTATAGATTCCAAATCAAGTTGTGGATACCCAAATCACATGCTATTCTGTTATATATATGGATTGTTCAATTATACATTTTATAATTAAATAATTCAAGAATATGAAATGGAATTAATAATTTTGGATTAGCCAAATAAATCTCTTAAAATTTTTTTAACCTTTTTCTAAGATTAAATTTTGAATTGGATAGTAAACAATAGGCATGTCATTATAAATAGTAACATTTTTTTTTGAAGTTTTTCTAATTTAATAAATGAGAAGAAAATTTTAATGCATAGACAAAATATTCAGTACATATGGGTAAAATTTAGTATATGCAATACAAATTTTAATACACTCTAACCGAGGAAGATACTTCATTAAATGGTTTATGAGTTAGGATTTGAAGCTAAGACATCCTTCCCCTTCAACCTCACATGTTTTCTTTCAATTATTATATTATATATATATATATATATATATATCATGATTGTAATATTACTCTAATATGAATATTAAGAGAAAAATCTTTTAGGAATTATAGAGTTGAGTGACAAAATATATATGTATTCATAATGTTTAGTCTATTTTCTTTTAATCTTATTGACTCTACAATGTCATTTACAACATTTTTTTAAGGTAATTATGCATCATCCCTAACTATTTATAAGCTCTATTATTAGTCCTCTTTAGTGTGATTTTATCTTAGGCAAGTTGTCTCGTGATAACATCATTGTTGCGTAAGAGTTATGAATTATATTTGTTGAAAGAAGCTTATGAAACTAGGATCAATGGCTTTGAAAATTAATTTGAAGAAAACATATCACAAAGTTGATTGACAATTCTTAAATGAGACATTAGTCTCTCTTAAGTTTTTAGATCATTTTTTCAAACTTATAATGAATTGTGTGTCTTCTATAGAGATGGTTATATTGTGGAATGGTGAAAAATAAAAAAGTTTAGACCATAATGTAGGCTAAGATATTTAAACCCTGTATCGTCTTATTTGTTTATGTTGTGTATAGCACAATTATCTCAATTGGTTTATTGAGCTATGGATTATAAACAATGGAGACCAATTCAAATCTCATATTAAAGGCCTCTAATTTCTTATCTTTGTTTTGCTAATGATTTATTATTATTAGGTGAAGCTTCTTTATCAACATCTAGATCTATTCATTCGATCTTGATGCTTTCTATGCTATGTTCAGCCAATGCATTAGTTTAGAAAAATCTAAGCTATTTGTGTCCCTATATTTCAAATGGTCTTTAGTTAACTCTTTCAATTAGTTGTTAGGTTTTTTATTAGTTCAAGAGCTTGGCAAATATTTATGAACCCTTTTGTGTGATAATCATTGAAGCTCCAAATTGTTTAATAATATTATTAATCAAGTGCAAAATAAATTGAAAGGCTAGAAAGCAAGCTCTTTTTCATTGGCTATAAGGGTTACACTAGTCCAATCTATTACATACGTCATCACTTATTACATTATACACACAAACCTCCTTCCGAGTTCAACGTGTGATGCACTTAAAGGTGTAGTTAATGCTTCTTTTAGGAAGCAACCAAAGGGCATAATAAGGTCAACTTAATCACTTAGGATGATGTTTGTAAGCCTAAATAGGTAAAAGGACTTGGTCTTTGTTTGTCCTTAATATAAATCTCGCTTTTTATCTAAACTTAGATGGAATAATCCTTGATTGAGAGGATAAATTTTGGGTGCAAGTTCTATGAACAAAATACTTCAAGGATGGTCACTTTCTCTAAGCACAAAGAAGTGTAAGTTGTTCCCTAGTATGATTTGTAATCTTGCAAGGTAGGGGCTATTAAGCATAAGATTATGCTACAATGTAAGAGATAGTATAAACATTAAATTCTAATCTAATTTATAGGTTATAACCCTCTAGTTGAGATTGAAGGTATAAAACTAAAGCCACGAGACCTCAGCAAGACCGTGCCTAAATATTTAATTGAATATGGTGGGTGGAATTGGGATCTATTAATTGGTAAAATACCATTTTCTATATGTATGATACTTTAAAAGATTTATTTAATGTTATCTTTAGGATTGTTCTATAAAATTGTATAGGCTTTAGATTTTAGGCATTTCTTTATTAGAGAAATATATGAGTATCTAGTTGTTAAAGTAAAATTTCAAGGAAATAATTGGTGTTGGATTTGAAAGCTTCCATTTTCCCAATATATAAAGACTTTTGTATAACTCATTTAGAAAGCATGGCTCCTCACAAATGAGTAATGTTTTATTTGTCATTTCACAAATAACAAAAACTGTAGTCAATAAAGTGTTGTATATAAGAACATGGAACACATATTATATGGGTGTAATCTTGTACGAAGATTTGGAATATGATTTTCCAAGATTTATAATTAAAGCATCAACTTAGGAATTCTTTTAAGGAATGATTTTGGTCTAGTTATTATTCTAAAAGATTACTCTCTATATAGGGTTTCTCTTTTTAACATATGTTTATTGCTATAACCTAGCATCTTTGGCAATGGCAAAATCAAACCATTTTCAACAAAGACCCTCCTACACCTACACAATTAATTCATGCTATAAAAATAAAGGCTATTGAATTATATATTTGTTAGGACTCTAATGTATTACCACAACAAATTAAGCATAACAAAGGGTTAAGGGATAATCTAATTTTGTGGCAACTACCAAATCATCCATTCTTGAAAATCAATATAGATAGAAGTGCTAAAGGAGCACCAAGATTGACTAGATATGGTAGCATGGCAAAATATGGAAATGGTTTATGGATATATGAATTTTCTAGATATAATGGCCTTATTAAGGCCATTGGAATAAAATTAAAAGTCATCTATATAGCTTTCTAAATGGCCTAGTAAAGAAGATTTCATCATATCATTATAGAGACATACTCTCTTTTTATCTTTAAAAAGATCATAATGAAAGATTGGGATAATGATGCATATGGTCATATAATAACTAATGCTTATGACTTATTAATCAACCCTAGATTTATCAATTATAGCATACCTTATAGAAAGGAAATTCATGTGTAAAATTTATGGCTAACTTAGGAGTTTTTAATGAGAGAGCTTTTATAATTTAGGAATAGCCACTTTATGGAATTAAGACTTTACTTAGGTAGATATAGTTAGAGTAACCACCCATCAAAATGGTGGCTAGTCTATGGTTTTAATTTATTGTATTTTTTTTCCTTGTTTCTTTTCTCCTTTCTAATAATAATAATAAAAAAAAAAGATATCTTCAAAGAGAGTTTAGCATGTTAACAAAGTGGCATGACTTTAATTTGATAATTATAATTTTTTAGAGATTATTAAACTTAACTTCTAATATAAATTTTATATTTTTTAAAACAAACTCTTAAATAAAATACCAAATAAATGAAAATCAACACAAGTTAATTGGAAATAAATTGTATTTAGATCTTGTAATTATTGTCACAATATCATGCTAGTTAGAATGTGTTGCCAATAATCATTAACCAAACTTTTTTTAACTTTTTTTTTTCTTTGATAAAAATTCACAAATGGTTCGAACCTAATCAGACTAAAAAGGTGTGCACAAAGTTTTGTAAAGTCTAATGAAAAGTGTAGTCTTACTCTTGAGCTGATTAAAATATTAGAGAAAAATATATTTTGTGTTGATTAACAAGATTTTCAATCTAATAAGCTTGATTAGCTCGAAGGGCATATAAATGATGATCACTAGCTTAATTATCATACTTTACTATTTAACTATCTTGCCATTAAACTTAGGTTAAGAAAATCTTTTATGGAGACAAATTTAATGGATACAAAAAATTTTATATTATATGTAAAATATTTTTTATTGCATAATGTAATATAAAGTATTTTATATTTAATATAATTTTTTTATGTACTTAAATTTGTTGAATTTGTATCCACCTAATCAAATTCCTTAGGTTATAGTTTGCTTTATGCCTTTGTATATATAGTTTCATTAAATATGTTTAATTGTCCATGTGTTAAGTAGATAACCTCCCTACCTATTTGCCTTAATTTAATGGCCACTTGTTTGGAACTTCCAATAAATATCCCATGTACCCCTTTAGTTGATTAAGATATTAACTACTTATCAATCTCATTAATGCTTTAAGAATTTACATCATTTATTGAAATAATTAATCTAACCTATTTTAATTATCCTAGTTTTTAATTGGTGGTTATGATGATAAAATGAAATACTATTAGAAACTCATCACCTACATCAACTAATTGTGTATAACCAACTTGACTAATTTACCATATATAAGGTTGCTTATGATTAACCTACGAGTATAAAAAATATAATTAAAATTATATAGGTTAAGTCTAAGGTTTACAACTCTTAGGTATATCTCATATTTTAAATGAGAGCTATGATTAAAGATGTTATGTTGACATTTTAAAATTTACTTAAAATAAATTTCTCATTATAAAAAGTAAATGATTGTAAGAATTAATAATTAACATATAGTTTTTGGTTATAACATATAATTGTATAAATGCTTTATCTAACTTATAATCTAATCTAGCTAATATTTTTTGTTTTGCAAAAGATGGAAACTAGAAAAAATGGGATTGTAGGAAAAATAAAATGTTATATATTATTAAACTTTGTGTCATATTTTATAAGATTGCTCAAACCCTAATAAGGAGTTATTTTCCAAAAAGTGACAAATGTTGTAATCTTTAACCACATAAGTCACTTTACATGGCCTCGTATTAAAGATTGACTTTTCTTGTACTAAAAAGTAAAAATTGTGTGCATAATGTATTAAATTTACTTTTTGTCTAGTTAAAAATAAACAATTTCACTATGTTAAGTGAAATATTAGAAATTAAAGTCTAATTATATATAAGGTAGGTTTGGGTGACAACATATCCAATACTTTGCATTTCACAACACAAAAGTTAACGGATCACGTTCAATAATCGACGAAAGAGTAGACAATAAAATTTCTTTGAAGTTTATACAGAATATTTCTCACTTTATTGTTATTTTATTTATTATAAGGCTTATTAAATTGTATACTACTAAATAAAAATAACTTTTTTAATTGTTATGAATTGATACTCACTTTTCAATATTAAAACATGAAATCTTAATAATAAAAATTTAAATTCTTGAATATTAGAATGTAATTCTCACTTTATTAAGTGATGTCAAAAAAAAAAAAAATTGCCTTTATCGAGCATGATGTTTATAAAGTACAAATCCCATACCAAGTTAACAAAAGTTTTGCTTAAGTGATTTCCCATACTTTACATGAGCATTTTTGCCGATTTGAAACTTTCTAAAAATTGAATATATGTTGATGTTTTTTTTTTTTTCAGTATAAAAAATGAAAATTGTAAGAATGTTAATGGATATATTAGAAATTAAAGTCTAATTAACAAGTACGAATAATGTAGGTTTGAGCGACAAATATTCTATATTTTACAACACAAAAGTTAATGGATTATGTTTAGTGGTTGACAAAAGAGCAAAGAGGAAAGGAATTTTGAAGTTTATGCAAAATGTTTTCGGCTTTATTATTATTTTATTCATTCAATTTTATATTACAAAATAAAAATAACTTGCTTAATTCTTATAAATTTATATTCAATTTTCAAGATTAAAATATGAAACCATAATAATAAAAATTTAAAATTTTAAATATTAGAATATAATTCTTACTTTTATTAAGCAATTTCAAAAAAGTACTTTCTTTGTCGAGCATGATGTTTATAAAGTACAATCCCATACCAAACTAACAAAAGTCTTGCCTAAGTGATTTGCCACACTTTACATAAGCATTTTTGTACTTGGAACTTTCTAAAAATTGAATATATGTTGATTTTTTATTTATTTTTACTGTAAAAAAATAAAAATCATAAAGATAGTAGTCATTGTCCTGCTAAAATTACACCATAGATTACTTGTTATTTTCCTGATCTAATCTCCCTAATAAAGAAGACCCATCACCCTTGTAATGACAGTTTCAAGTAAAATTCCTATATAAAATGCACTAGCATATTTATTTTATTTTCCATTTTATTACGGATGGGCGTTATCATTAGGATTTGCATACAAATTAAAATAAATAAAAATGCACTGAATTATCACCAAACACTTATTTTAGATAGTGTTGATTTTTTATTTTCTCTCCCTTTTATTAGCAAAAAAGTTTGATTCCCAATTACTAAGCAACCCTATGTTTTAGGAGGAGGAAAATAAAAAATACCCACACACACACACACACACACACACACACACACATATATATATATATATATATATATATATATATATATTTTATTTTTTATTTTTTATTTTTTTTTTCTATTCTTGTCAAATTTATGTCTAGTGGACACAAGCGAAAAAAAATTAAAATTTTTCTCTTTGTGTCTCACCCAAACAAATCCTCCTAAAATTAAGTGGAAAGCTTCGAGATATGAGAAGAAAATCTACCAAATAACAAATGCGCTCCTATTAACTACAAAATTTCTAATCCATGTTTCTATGGTATTTAATGACAAGAGAGAATTAATAACTTATAATTTTCCTTTCTCTGTTTTTAGTCAAATATATTAAAAGATTGAAATAAGTAAACTTTCTTTTTCTCTCGTCTTTCTTTTTTTTTTTTTTCCCCTAGTTCAATAGCCAAATCATCAAATAACATGACAATGTCTAATCCTATTCTCTCTCGAAAATCTAGTTAGATATTACTTGGTTAAGGCTATCAATTTATTTTTATCTAACTTCGTCAATCATTGAAATTATTAATTCTAAATCATTATTTATCTATTTACATTATTATTTTATTAATTCACGATAGTATTGATTTTTAAATTGAAAGCTATCTATCATCAATTGTAACTTACTACTAACTAAAAAAATAGATTATGTGATTGAGAGTTAGAATCCAATGTTAAAATTTTTAAGTTTAAAATTTAACAAAAGAACAATAATTGTTCTTGTTGTGTAATGTCTTCTAATAGGGAGAATATATATACATATATATAACGTCAAACTAGTTAACCTTTATTTCGAAATAACGAAAATGCCAATGCCGCAGACGTCAAGCGAGCTTCTTAAAGTGAGGAAGTCCTGTTGCACGTACCGTTTCATTTAAGAGTGAAATTCATTAAATGCAAATGCACATGGACACCCTTTATTATTATTATTATTATTATTATTATTATTATCCTATTCCGGGTACAGCAAAAATGAAAAAAAAGGGGTCTTTTGTCAGCTTGCAGGAAAAATATTGTTGGCCAGGAATTGCTCTTTCCATTTGAAGCCAAGCACATTTTTACACCCATTCCCTTTCCACTATTATTATTACGCTTAATGGGAACCCAAAATCTGAGAAGGCGGTATGCGTCCAATTGGGAAATTGGATATAAAAACATTTGAGAGGTTCAACAAATTGAGGCATACCCGATTTCAATAGCTTGTACCTTTTGAACTAATATTTTTAATCCGCGTCAATTACGTCCACACAATTATACTAATGTCTCCCATGTCAAGTATTTTCCCAAGATGCAATAGATATTTGCTTCTAAAAATTAAAAATAAAATTAAAATTAAATAAAAAAAAACATACACACACACACACACACAAAGGAAAAATAGACAACGAGAAAAAAAAAGCGAAGTCATGGCCAACAATAGGAAGGGCATCAAGCCGGCGGGCGACGTAAAAGGTTGACTGGGTGGGAGTAGAATCTGAAAAGCCGAGCTTGCCAAATGAGCAAAAGACCAGGCCACCTTCCTAAAAACCAAGAGCCCTCGTTGTCGTTGACTGTTGAAAACTAATGATTAGGCCAACCTCCGCCTAACAAAAAAGAGAAAGCTCCCCCCCACCCAATCCGCTTTGGAGAGAGACAGAGACAGAGACGGAGACGCAGAGACAGAGACACGGAGACAGAGAGAGAGAGAGAGAGAGAGAGAGATTACCTTTTGTTTTTTTTTTTTTTTTACTTTTCCGTAATGCAAGACTCACCTGCCCGTGGCTTCCCCTTCTCCGGATCATGAATATGTTACCTTTTCTTCTTTGTTTTTATTATTATTATTATTATTTTCATTTGTCAAAATAGACTAAATTTAAATCATGAAAGTCAAAATTCGTATAAATGGTTCAGAAAATCATATATAATCATGCATCTTTAGTTATTCAATGCGAAAAAGAGAGGAAAAAAAAAAAACATATTACCCGAAGAAAAAATAAATAAGTTATTAGTGGAACAGTGCAGCTCGTGATGGCCAGTGGGACCGGTCACGCATTGGGCCCGTGAAAACTGCCGATAACCGCCAGCTGCATCCGTTCTGGCAACACCCACAGGAACGCACAAAAGCCGCACGATTCACCTGCCGCCAACGTTCTGGTCGACGCGGGCTGATCTTGCCACGTGTCCCTTTCCGATCGGGCAAGCAAGTTCCACTCGAATTACGGAACAGGCTTTCGAAATGACGAATACCGTGCTTGGCCTTTCAACTCTCGAAGCGTTGCGGGGGGGAGGACAGAAGCGTCCTTTTGGCGAATAGTAACGCTGACCAAACCCAGACCGGTGGGGGTGTAAGCGATCGTGTGCAGAGCCGTCACACGCGAGTAAGGAAAAGTACATGGCTCTGATTTCGAGTCCTCTTTGTGTTGCCGTTTTGTTTGGCCCTCCTGATCCTGTGATCAAGGTGGTTTTCCACACGGTTGAATTTGAGTGTGGCGCGTGGTCTTCAATGCACCCGATCATTTTCGCCCAGCGACTTCCTTTATCTTCCCCGTGGCTCTCGCTGGAACCGGGGAATCATATTTCTTCGATAACACCGTCATGTTCATTGACGTAAATGCCCTCCCTGACAGCCTCGTGTTTTTCCTCGCTTTTGGTTGCGACTGGCCCTCGTGTTTTTCTGAACAGTCGCATTCTCTTGCTCGGATCCTAAAAGAAAAATATTTCGATCGTTCAACCAAGATTTTATAATTATGAATTCAAGATTGAAAATTCAACTTCAAAGTAATTTAATTTAAATTATTTATTTTTTTAAATAAACAACTTAATTAAAATATTGACACTTGATTGTATATATATATATAAATTGGCTCATATTATTGTTATTGAACCATGAGAAAGATCATTAAATTTTTGGGGGCAACTCGGGTGAACGTGAGATTTGTTTATCCAACGACAATTTTAGTTATAATTTTAGAATATACTTAGGCGGTTAAATTGTTTTTTTTTTTTTAAGGATAAACAGCATATCTTCAATCAAATTAAAAAAAAAATTAACTAATTGAATATATATAATTGATCTCGTATATTATTTATTTATAGAATTAATATCATTAAATTATTACCATTTTATCAAATTCATGGGGTTTTTTTTTAACGCATAATATTCGTTGGTCAGTTAATCATATAAATTAATTAATATAAATACATATAAATAGTAAAAAAAAAAAAAAGCGCAAATCTAAACGATGCAAGATTAGCACGTATGAGATCCGGCTCCGGACCCGTTTGACACGTGGATTTCTCGTCCGGGCTACTTCATGAGGTCAAAATGGTAAAACACAATGATTAAAACGGAAAAGCGCGCAATATCAAAGCAAAAATAAAAATAAAAATAAAAATAAATAAATAAATAAATAAAGAAACGCGTTTTTGCAGGCGAGGCGTTTGGTTTAACCACCCAACAACAACAACCACCACTTCCCTCCGTACTCTTCTCTCTCTATCTCTCTCTCTCTCTCTCTCTCTCTCTCTCTCTCTCTCTGCGTTTCTCTGTGTTTCCTCTCAAAAATAATTAATGATGAAATAAAAATAAAACTAGAGAAAAAGAAAAACCAGTAGAATGTTTTACGTTAAAATCATAGCTTTTTGTTTTTCTTTTTTCACTATAAAACTAGAAGTTACCCTGTCCTAGCTTCCTTTTCGGTTTTCTAAGCCATCCACTTCCGCCCTTCCTCCCTCCCTCTCTCTCTCTCTCACACGAATCTTCCATTGCGGTTCTCTCTGTCTCTACCTTCCACCGGAAAACTCTACTTCGCCGGGAAACCGCTCGCCTCGCCGGCGACCAGCCTCCGCATCGAGCCGCGAAGCAGTTTTTTACCGTCGACTCGAGGTTCCGCCGTTTTGCTCTGTTTCATCCTTTCCGTTCTGCGCTTGGTTGGAGAACGGCTTCGGATCTCTCAGTTGGACCCGGTTTCCTCGTGCTTGGCCCGTTTTGAGAGAATGTGGGGCGTTGGGATCGTGTTTTACCCTTTGCTGTGAAATCTCTCCTCCGAGAACGTCGTGATCTAGTCTCCGGGCCTTCGGTTTTTTGGATCTTTGGATTCGGGTTTCTGGCATAAAACGGAGGCCTATAGAGAGCGTCCGCGGCATGAAATGGTGGGTGAATTCCTTGGGTGCATTTGCATTTGTATTGTGTGCTGACTTCTTTTTTTTTTCCCTCTTTTTTCCTGCGTCTTCTACCAATTTTTTTTTTTTTTTGTTTTTAAGTGATTTTTGTTAAATGGTCCTCAAATTTGCTTTTATTGGTTAGATCTCGGACATTGCTCTGTTTTGAAAAGGTGGGTAAATGTGTTGGATAATTTTCGCCTTTATTTCCGTATTCCTATTTCTAGAAATGCGTTTTGATTTATTTATTTTCCCCATTTATGGTCACTTGATTAGCTAAAATTCTTCTTCTGTTGCATGTTCTGCTATGCATGACGTGATTTATTTTCTCTCCGCCGAGCTTCTCCTCGCCCTTCTATTTTTCGGTGATTAAGATAAGATTATGACTTTTATACTGCTTTTACCTCTCGATTTTATTTTATTCGTATTTTTAAATAAGTGTGTCGTTTGATGCGAAGATGATCAGTTGATGCGTCGTTTTTGTTTTTAATTTCTTTTTGGTTTTGCGGTGAAAAGTGGTGCGGTTATTTACTGAAATTAAGGCTTGATCACTCTTTTACAATTTTCTGGAAACGAGATGAAAAATCATTGTAAGTAGTTGATATGGTCGTGGCTCATGGACCCAGTTGGAGCAAACTCTGTTTTTATTTTTATTTTTTCCGTATTTGAAATATACGCAGTTATTTAATGATTCTTTGACTCAAGTGGACATGGGTCCGGTAAACACTTTTTCTCTGGCCTTGATTAATCCGTGTGATTTTTATATGATTGACTCGGTAAGAGGTTCTTTTTGGTGGAAATGTTCAAGGGTGTATTAGTCCTTCGTTTTGTGGCCCGTCCCCGGGCAAGAGGGAAGAAGGGGGTTGGCAGCTATACATATGGGTTGGGAAAAATGTCTACGCCTGTATAATTTTTGGTGGAAAATCCTCATAATTCTTTATTACAGATGTGCCTTTATTGCCCAAATTGTACAACCGATGTTCCTTTCTGAAATGAGCCAGTGCATCACACCCAGTATGGTACTTAAAATGGAGAGATCTGAAAATTCATGTGTCTACCTATTAAAACAAATGTTGAAGGTGTTAAATTTTATGTCAGCATCTCTGATGCTGCTGATGTTTTTGTCTGTCTCACTGGTTCTAACAGTGTCTTATTTAAATACTTTGCTCTGAAGATTTAAGTGGGAGTATGCATTATTTTTTCTCAGATTTTAACCATAAGCAAATTAATTACCCATTTGTTTTGCATTCTAATTTGAGCTGACACTGTCTGGTTCCTGGCTAGATTGTACTAGATGCTGAACTTCTATTAGTTTTAAATAGTTAAAATTTGCATCAAATTTATTCTTATATTTATATTACGCTTACCTTGATCTAATTTTTATTGTATTGCTCTATTCTTAAACAGGTGGAAGGAAGGGTTTGTTTGTCCAAAGAGGTTGGAAATAGGTTAGAATTTCTGAAGCACAAGAGGCATGAGAGACTGAAACCAGAAATTGCCACCAAGACTATGGGTGTTACTAATATGATTAGTCGAAGTGGAGGAGATGCTCTAAGGGCTACAGCATCTTGCGGTGTAAGATTACCCAGTACCACTGATTCTTTTACTCAATCACGTGGTTCTTCATATGGAAAGGATGTGTTTTCAAAGAAGAAGGTGGATAAGTTTGACACAAATAATTTGGAGTGGATAGAGAAAATTCCAGAATGCCCTGTGTACTGTCCGACAAAAGAGGAGTTTCAGGATCCATTGGTGTATTTACAAAAAATAGCCCCGGAAGCTTCAAGATATGGTAAGGAATATCCTATCGGTAGCAAATCTCTTTCTATGAAGTTTATAGATTTAGAGGAGATTGCTTAAACCTGTCATTTTGTTTGTCAAATTGATCAAAAAATAATAGAATAATGTTGATCAAGAGTAACAGGTGAATTGTATTTTATTGATGTTATGTGATGCCATTCACTAATACTTGGTAGGAGGTATGCCTACCAATGTGAGATATAGGGGTCAAAATATTAGAGTGTTACCATTGGTTTTATTATGTCAGCAGCTTCTTAGTTGAGTGATGAATGAATGTTGTGAAATTCTGCAAGATACACTGCTCTCAGCATCACAGACTTAAAATCTGCTGCCTTGATCAAATGAAAGCAAACTTAACCCACTACACCTACTTTTGAATGTTTAGGGATATGCAAGATTGTTTCCCCTCTAAGCACTTCTGTTCCTGCTGGGGTTGTATTGACGAGGGAGCAAGCATGGTTTAAGTTCACAACCAGAGTACAACCTCTTCGTCTTGCTGAGTGGGATTCTGAGGACAGAGTCACCTTTTTCATGAGTGGAAGGTAGGTCTTACCATAAATAGAAATGCAATTTTTCAGTTGATTATTATATTTGGTTTATAATATGAGTGTATCCTTTCAGAAATTATTCGTTTCGTGATTTCGAGAAAATGGCGAACAAGGTTTTTGCCCGTAGGTACTGTAGTGCCAGTTGTCTTCCTGCAACATATATGGAAAAAGAATTTTGGCATGAAATTGCCTGTGGAAAGACAGAAACAGTTGAATATGCATGTGATGTTGATGGTAGTGCCTTTTCATCTTCTCCCAGTGACCTGCTTGGAAATAGCCAGTGGAATTTAAAGGTGTTGGTTTAACTCTTGCCTTTTTCTGCCCCCAAATTCTAGTCTGACATGAATTTTATGCTCAGCTCATGTTTCAAACACATAGGAAAATTTTTTAGGGAAGAGTGGAATTCGCTGGGCATGTCTTAACTAGTTACAGCATATTGCTCTTTGGTTACATATAATGCATGCTCTGGCCTGGAGTGTTATCCAATATGCAAGATGTAGTCTCCTTTTAAATAGGTAAACATTTATGATGAAAAAAATGTTGCCAAAATGTGCAGGGGCTGAAGTTGGGTACTAGAATCTGAATATATGTCATAAAGCCCTCACTCTTCCAGTGCTGCAGATATCAGTGCAGCATGAAATGAAGTCTTATTAATGGGTAGCAAGGTCAATAGGATTTGGTGGTAGGTGATCTGCGACCCATACCTAGGTAATTTTGCCTGAAGTGATGGGTGTTGTGTTGTGGACTGGAAGTTCTCTGTCAGTAAGACATGAGATAATGTATGCCTTTGCCCATAAGCCATATTATGACCTACTATCATTTGCTTCTCTTCATATGACATGGCCCCCCTCCCCCATATGCATGCAGTTTTAATCGCTTTCCTCAAAGTATAGCAACTTGGCAAATTGTAAAAGCTGTAGCTTCCTATTGTCATTGTCTCTTGAGAAATTACTTTTTATGTTTGTAAAGTTTGCATGTGTGTCAACTAATTATTTGATTTCCATTTGTGATTTCAGAAGTTTTCACGGTTGCCAAAGTCTGTGTTGCGGCTTCTTGAGAGGGCTATTCCGGTAACTAGAGAATAAGGCATATCTTAATTACCTGTTCTGTGCTTGTTATCCCTTCCTGACTTGCTTGATCTTCTTCAGGGTGTAACTGATCCCATGCTTTACATTGGAATGCTGTTTAGTGTGTTTGCTTGGCACGTGGAAGATCATTATCTGTATAGGTATATCATATTAATCTTGTCCCTGTTGTGTCTAGCATACTCTGGTTTCTAATCCTTAGTTTTCTATCTGCTAATTGTTATGCAGTATCAATTACCATCACTGTGGAGCACAAAAAACATGGTATGGAATTCCTGGTCATGCAGCCTTGAAGTTTGAAAAGGCAGTAAGGGAACATGTATATACTCGTGATATTCTTTCGACTGATGCGGAGGATGGAGCATTTGATGTACTCCTGGGGAAAACAACTTTGTTTCCTCCAAATATATTGTTAGAACATGATGTTCCTGTCTACAGGGCCGTGCAGAAGCCTGGGGAGTTTGTAATCACCTTCCCTAGTGCTTATCATGCTGGATTTAGCCATGGTATCTTTCTTCTTCTTCTTTTTAATTTTTTAATTTTTAATTTTTTTAATTTTAATTTTAATTTTCATCTGTTATACATGGAAGCTGAATGATATTTGCTTTGCCTTTTGTAAATCCCTAGGTTTCAATTGTGGTGAGGCTGTGAATTTTGCAATTGGTGACTGGTTTCCTTTTGGAGCTGTGGCTAGACGACGTTATGCACTTCTTAACAGAGTGCCTTTGCTTCCTCACGAAGAACTTCTGTGCAAAGAAGCAATGCTTCTCAGTACAAGTCTGGAAATTGAAGATTCTGACTATTCCTCTGCAGAATTGGTCTCTCACCACTGCATCAAGGTTTCTTTTGTGAAACTGATGCGTTTCCAGCATCGTGCTCGCTGGTTTCTCATGAAATCAGGGGCATGTACTGGCCTTTTGGCAAACAACAACGTAACCACTCTCTGCACTATATGCAAACAGGACTGCTATGTGGCTTTTATTAGCTGCAATTGTTCCATGCATCCTGTGTGCCTACGCCATGGTATTTTATATTCTATATGCATGAATTCTCTTTTGGTCTTCTGAATTCTTGATTGCTTATGGTGGTCCACCTGTACTGTCCAGATACTGGTTCACTTGACTTCTCATGTGGGAGGGATCATATACTGTTTCTGAGAGAGGATATTTTGGATATGGAAGCTGCAGCTAAAAAGTTTGAGCGGGAAGATGGAATCTTAGAGGAAATTGGTCAGCAGGCAAAAAGCTGTGATGATTTGTATTCCTATCCTTTATCAAATATGTTCCACAGTGGTGTTGATGATGGATACACTCCTTTTTGTGCTATAAACTTTGAGTTTAGCTCTGAGATAACTGCAACAACTCAAGACCCTTTGCCAGGTCATACCCTGTCTGCAGACATGCATGGCATAGAAACTTTTAGACCTGATATCTCCAAACCCTCCATTTCTTATGCTGTGTCTCCTCTCCATGCACTCAGAGAACCAGTTGAAAGCTATTCAGCAGACAACAATGTAAGACACAGCGTTCTAAATCCCAAATGTGGTCATTTTGTTCCATTTGTTTTCTTTTAGAAAATTTTACTGGGCACACAATGCATCCTTGAACCAATAACCTTGTGTCTGCTGACCCAGCCTCATCTGTTACTTATTGCCTGGCAACAGACTGTTTATGTTTCTATTCAACACTAATAAAAATTCGAATGGGTTTTGCATCAATTCTTGCTTAAGTATTTAAGAAATAAATTAAGATTGGCTTCTGTTCATATTTTGTTATAACATAAAATTATACTGTAATTCTAACAAGGTTGCAAAGATAATGTTTTAATTTTTAACATAATTATCCTTTGCTATTAATAACCTTTGCAGGTTAAGGAGCAGTCTGACTTTAATGCGGGGAATTGCAACTCTAAAAGTTTTATAGGAGTATCTCATAGCGCACAGGAGTCCTCTGTGTCATATGATGCATTCTCAAGTACCCAGCAAGGTGTTCTTCATGGATTGGAGGCTAGACCTAGTGTAGATCAACATAGTGATGACTCTGATTCAGAGATATTTAGGGTTAAGCGACGATCTTGTCAGAAAGTGGAGAAAAGAGTTGTCAATGATGTGTCTTCAAAGAATTCTGGACACCAGGTATGACATATAACCACTGCAGGAATGTGTTTCTGTTATACTGTTGGATTCTTCGTTGTTTTAGTCAAGCCTATTTTTTCTTTCTTTTTCTGACTTTTGGTTTACATCCTGAGTAGCCTGCCCACGAAATGAATTAAAGTTTGTCATTTGCAATATTATCTTCCGTTGAGTAATAAGAAAAGAAGTTAGGACATGAGAGTAAAGCCTTTGCTCTTCAATTTACATCTGAAGCATATGATCAGATTTTTGAACTCTTCCTATCATCCATAGTGATCTTTAGATTCTCATGTTCTTTTAATAAGGACTCACTGTAACAAAGGGTGCACAGAGTCACATAGAAGTAGCATCGACCTTTGGCTGTGGATCTAACAAGAACATGAAGGTCTCCAGTCTTGAATTTCATGTCACCAGGCAAGTCAAGTTGTTGGCAAGAGTAACTTCTGAATCTGATAGTAAAATAAGCTGTTTTAGGGAGAACAGACACTTTGGTCCATTACTTAGACACGCCTAAAAAGTTTTTAAGAAAATGATGGTAGGCAAATTGAATTTGTTGGGGTTATGGAAACATCTGAGATGCAAAACTGCCTAGGATACAGCTAAACAGAGTGAATTGGTCTTGCTCTAATTTCCCTATGAAAGAGAAGGTGCTCTTGGTTATCTGCTTTTCTTCAATTATATTCTTGGCCTTTGGTTTATAATTATTCTTTAAGCTATTTTTGGCTCATTAATAAATTGAAATGCTTACAATTGTTCCATTTAACAGCGGTTTAAACGATTGAAGAGACTCCAACCCGAAGGAAAGTTTGGGCAAACCATGACATCAGAATGCCGCAGCACTGCCAAATCTAATCGCATTATTACATCCGCTTCAGAACATAAAGAAGCTCCAGATGGTTCTTTTAGGGACAGGCTTGCCAGTGGAGGTACGATTCCCTTTTCTATTAAGTTTAAAAGGTTGGCCAACGAGGAGGGATTCAATCCACGGCAAGAACACAACAGAGCAGACAGATTCAAAAGTCAGAGGCCCATCATTGACAGGAGCAGGTTAGATTGACTTTGGGTTAACATAGTGGACGAGGAAATTGGTTGGCCTGCCTCAGGAGCATCATCTAGAGCCTGACTTTGCTAACTTTTTTTTCTCTAACGGGGTTCTAACACACGGCATATCCAAAGATTGATTCTGGAAGCAGCAGCAGAATTAACCAAGTTTAGGTCAGATTTACATTCTTTGTGCAGAGCTTGGAATTGGGGCAGTTTGCACAGGTGTCAATTCTTCTGGTTCTCAGGCCATTGTGTTTTGTCTTTGGCAGGGGAGCCTTCTTGCAAGCTGAAAGTAGAAATTTGGTTAGTAACTCTGTAAATTTGTTTTTAATCAGTCAATTAATTCTTGTGAGAAAAGTGGGTATTCCCGCAGCTCCTTCGTATACTTCGGTCTGCTGCTTCCTCTTCGGTTCTATATTCTTTTTGTAGCAATTTGACTACCTGAATAAAATGCAGAGAAATGTCTTTTTCCTCTTTTAATCTTGTCCTTTTTGTTGTATTGTATATGCAATGCCTTAGAATTTCTGGCAGCTCGCGGAAGGTAGTTTCCGCGTTTCTTTTGTGATGTAAGTCGAGTGCTAGCAGAATTGGCCCATATGCTTGCAGGTGTATCCGTCGGCCGCTCGGAAAAATTTTGGTTCGATAAGCCCCTCCCGTATCATGAGAACCGGAGAATTGAACTGGTTTTGTTATCCGATATGTATGCGGTTATTTTTGTGTCATTATTTTATATTAAGAAGTTTATTTTTATAAAAATAATAATAATAAAAAAAAGAATATACAAGAAAAAGATTTGGCGTGATAAACACTTCTCGGAAGGTTTAAAGTGCCAACCGCATCTCCAAAAAAATTACTTCTTCATTAAACAACTGCATCTTTATCGATAATGGGACTCTTGCTTCTCTCGATTATCTTGTTCTGAGAAAACGACCGAGCCCAGAAATAAATCAAGATATCAACCTTGCATCCGAAATTGGAGATTAGCAAGCTATAAACAGTATCCGAAAAGAAAAGGAGAGAGACAGAGACGGAGACAGAGAGACTTGTTAAATAGTGACTGGTTGTTGCGAGTTGGGTTATTTTCTGGTAAGGACCTGGATCTACAATAGAGTGTGTATCCTTGGTTTAGTCATCAACCATGAAGGTGATGGGCACATGTTACGGCCAACAAACATCCTGAGAGCAGTAAAACCTCAAAAACTTTGAAAACAGTGACTATGTTCAAGTTAGAGGAGTCGTCCTCATCCTCGTCCTCGTCCTCGTCCTCCCAGCTGCTCGTGGCTGTGGAAGGGGATGGATTGTTAATTTTCACCCCCCCACCCCCGGCGAAAGAAACAACTTCATTGGGCAGAAGCTAACTTTCAAGCATAATTTGCAAAATATAAGAGACTCACCCGACTAAAACACAGAGACCAGTCTAGTTGAAAGAAGACTGGGTGGAAGTCAAGAAGGAATCGCAACAATTACAAGGTACGATATCAAATGGAGGATATTGATTGTGCGTAAAATACGAGTCTTTATTTTGGTGAGAAGTTTTGGGGCATTGTTATTGGTTCTAATAAAAGTAACGTGGTTTATCAAATATGTTAATTTTTATTGAAAAACTTGATTAATTCACATTAAAGAGTTGCCAGGATTGCGGAGAACAACTTCTGCAATGCTATCTTGCAATTAGATATACATAAAATGGACGAGGAGGGTGAAGAGAATTTTAATCTTAAAAAGAAGAATGAGGTTAGTTTTCGTTAATTAGGTGTTTATTGCCGGCGATATCAAGGACGAGGAAGACGTAGGGAATTTTAATCTTAAAAAGGAAAAAGGAATTATTAAGTGTTAATTTCCAACGATATCAATGCCTGCAAATAATGTAGACTCTCCTTAGAGTATTTTGGAAACTCTTCATCAACAGGGAAAGAAGCTATATATATATATATATATATATATATATATATATATATAGGGAGAGAGGGAGAGAGAGAGAGAGATTATAGGAGGGAATTTAGAAAGTGATAATTATCGTATTAATTGGGCGGATATTATTTTATTTCTGCTATTTTGTTATTTTACTTTTGAATTTTATAATTGTATCTTTTTTTCTCTAGTTTTATAAATAGCACTTATTTATTTTATCGGACAGAGTTATGTAGGACAGTAGAACCACGTTTTGTTTCCTGGTTTACTTCATTATTTGTAAGGAAATATCCGATCGGTTTTTTTTTTTGTTTCAAATATATTAGCAAAACAACGTTTTGTTTCCTAGTTCTTAACCTCAAGTCTCTTCGTTAGCAAGAGTTTTGCCTCTTGTGGCTAATCAGGGTGATTTATTGATCACCTGGGATACTGCAGGCTGGGCACTCCTACACTAGATAAGGAGTTAACTCTTGTTTACACTCCTACCATATTCAGGGTTAGCTGGGTACCACACAGGCATTGCACTAGATGAGAGGGAACTTTTAAGAACCAGTTTTCGCATGCTTTGACAAGATCTTCCTGACAATCGTTGCTGGGTTGGAAAGGCACATCTGAAAGAAAGAACAGGGGTAGCATGCAAATGCCAATAGTTGCTGGGGCAAGGATGCTGCGGCTGACATGACGTTGCCATTTTGGCGTGTTTGTTGCAGCCTGCAGTACCGCTGAAGCCTCTGCTTTCCCATCACCAACAATTTTAGGTAGAATGTGACTCCCCACCGGTCTTTAAATTCTCGAGTTTTTATTGATATCACGGGGCAAACATTACGGCCATTTGAGGGTTTGTTTTGCTTAGTTGTTAGGAGTGCGTTGTGACACAAAACACAATGTTATTGGAGTCTGTATGGGCCTTTAGGCAGCCGCTGCCCCCAGAATATGACCCTTTTCATAAATCGTAGGGAATGAGCCAATCCACATTCACTTTCAGTAGGGGCAGGTGATGCCCCATTGCCATAGATTGTGTCGGGTGAGGGCTTTCAAAATTCAAACCACCGTGAATTGTTTCCGTGGGCCCAGCCCGGCCCAATACAACAATGCTGTACGGCCGTTGTACCCTTACTCCTCAAGAATTGACGATCGTTTGCCAGCATTTTATGAAACATAACTCTCAAACTGCTAATCTAGCTTCAAGTTGCCGCCTCGGATGATCCAGTCGTTTTAAGTTTTCCTGATAAATGTTTAGACTTTAGCCCATTTCTTAATAGACCGGATTTGGTTTCGGTGATATTGGATCAGCCCAAAATCTCCATTCTCTCGAGTTTTGAATATTAATTAGAGTCGATTTAATAAAAAAAAAAAAAAAAAAGAAAGAAGAAAAAAAGATAAAACTAAAAGCACCTATCATCCTCACTTTTTACTCATTTTCTATAAAATACAAATACTTTGAAAATAAGCGTGTCAGTGTCAAATATGTGTGTAGAACATGACATTCTTCTTCTCACGTACTTTTAATATGTATTAAATATCTTAAAATATATTTAACAAATTAATACGAATAAAAAAATTTAGACACTTGTATTAAATATTTTTATTATATATTTTAAATGTTTTTAAATAATATATTGAGACCCATTCAATTAATTCTAAAATTCTTAAAATTATTTTTTTTTCCAAAAAATTAATAAAGAGAATTTAATAAAAATATTTAATTCTCGTAATTATATCTGATATTTGTATTTATAACTTATTAGGTATTACGTTATATGTATAAAATGTTATTTTAAAGTTATTAACAAAATACTAATTACAGTATGAAATAACATAAAAATGACTATAGACTATATGTTGAAAAATATTAAATTTATTAAAAACATTTAAATCACACGTATATCTATATATAATATATTTAACATATATTTTACAGCGGTATTATGCTGTACATGTATTTTAGTTTTTTTAAGGATTCATTTGTCATGGTGTCCGTGTCTCTCTGTCCATGTTTATACACTATAGCTAATTTTCAGGTAAATTGAACCTGGGGAGGTAATTTAACCTTAACAAAACAAGTTTAGAGGGGAATGGAATTATCCGTTATGCCTTGCTTGCGAACTTTTTCTTCTGCCGTGAGAATAAAAATAAAAATTCCATCAAAAGTGAGGGAAAGTATGGTTCCAATTATGCGGGTCGAAGTATTCATGCTGCGTGGGAACCTACATGCTTCTTCTTTTTACCTTGACTTCCGAACGCCATTCACTTTGAAGCTCAACAGGGGCTTGTGTGCCAGTAAGGTCCGGGGGAGTGGAGGCCAGCCCTCCCCCACAATCTTTTTCTATCCCTATACCTTTTTCTTTGATTGGACCATCGTTTCGACTTTTATAGGCGGAGAATAAGTGTGTGGAGTGGTGGCAGAGTGAAATCAAATATGTAATGAGAATGGAACAAAGCGAAATTTAGCGTATGGGTTCTTCTCAAAATCCACAAATTTCTTTCAGTCTCTAATCTGCTGGATTTGTGGGGCATTATCAAAGCTTCCCTTTTCCCCAAGTCGTTGCAAAAGATTCAAAATGTTTCCTACTTTTTGTTTTTATTTTATTTTATTTTTTTGTTTACCTTAGAAACAACGTTTTTGTGACAATATCCAATATCTGCAGATGAAATCAAGCACCTGCTACTTCAGTCGTGTTATGTGGGTTTGATTGGAGAAAAATCTGCTATGTTGGCTATCCCGGCCAAGGCTGCTGAGAATTTTTGTGTTTCGTGCATGGAAATAGCTGCGAGGCATCGTTTTCTTTTTGAGGTATTCGAAAGTTGCAAATACTTGGGAATATTTTTTCAAAATCCTCCACTTATATAACTAATGATTTATCTCCTAAACACGGACCAAAATTTAGCCAGCTGGTTTCAATTAAGCGTGGAAGTGACCATTAATCACAGGGGATGTTTCAAAGCCATGTCCTCAATAAGACACTCACTAGCTTTCTTTTTTACGAAACGACAATTTCCGTTGACCATCGTTAATCACTTCGGACTGAGTACTTGCATGACAAGGGAAAGATTCAGGAAGACCGAGCTGGTTGCCCACTGTTAGCAATCTGTAACTTGGCGGCGATATCGGCTGTGGTGCGTTGTGTCTGGCTGTAGCTAAAGTAACTCGGTGGCTGTACTGAGAGGTTCGAATGGGCTAGACTCGGAGTACTGGACTCAAATCGATCTCGGTGGGTTTGGGCCTACTCCGTCTCTACTAGGGGGGCTTAATGCATTTGATTTAACCCTATCATGTAATGCAACTCAACACTAAAAAAAAAAAAAAAGAAAAAAGAAAAAGAATCCATTTTACGTTTTAATATATACACATTTTCGACCATAAAAAAATGCTAACAGAAAGAAAATGCGCCAATTTACATTTGCCTTTTCACATTAGAAATTTCAGGCACCGAACAGTCCTTGACAAATGCATATTATGATAAATGGGGTGACGGTATTCACTTTGCCTACCGTCTTTCTACCACTCCATGATTGAGTAATCCAAAAATTGGGAAGTAAAGAAACATGATGTCCCCATAGGCACTCAAGGATGAACAAAAAAAGGCCAAAAACAAAATTAAATAGTGACGAGCTATGTCGGCATGAGGATTTTCTTTGTTCTCTATGATTAATTAGAACTATTGTCTACAATGTCGCATTGGTCGCTATCACTTCATCAAATTCTGTGGAAAATTAACTCAATCACATGACCATGTTTTTATCAATAAAAGTCAATGTTAGCTGAAACTCTTAATTAATTAGTCTCAATTGCGAGAAAACTTTCTGTAGGGTGTGTTGATTTGCGATGAAATGAATGCTATAAAGCTTCTACTGTCCCACATATGCGTAAACAATGTCTAAGGCTTTGGCTGGGTTTTATTTATTATTTTCTCTCTCTCTCTCTCTCTCTCTCTCTCTCTCTATATATATATATATATATATATATATATATCTTAATAATATAGCCAAACTATATACAACGTATTCGTAGATCATATTGGACAATTTTATGGGTATTTATTTATTTATTATATCTAAAATGCCCATAGGAAACCGACAAGTTAATTACTAAGCAGTTGTGGGCGACAAGCGCATTTACTTGGGTTTTTTATTTTTATTTTTATTTTTATTTTTCCTAGCATTGTCACATCAAGGCTTGATGCATCACAATTCAATAACCATGCTTTATAAATCATGCGCATAAAAATCTCAGCAAAATCTGTAGCAACAGCCACACCCATTCACATACTTGAAATAGCATGCTCATAAATCCATTAGTTGCATAAATTCTACAGTGCACATTCTGCAACTTGCGGCTCATAAATCAATAGTTCCGTATTGCCATACTGCTCTCTGTGAAATGGTCCCTCCCATATCCCCACCCTCTTGGTAATTGAATGGTCCCTTCAAGCTAGATACACAAGGAAAATGTTTCTGATGGTTTCCCGAGGTCAAGAAGTTCTTAACAATTCAATCAAGTCGCTGCTTAAGCTCTTTCTAGGTTCAAGTGTATGTTTATTAAAAAATGTATATTTATTTATTTATTTTTATTAAAAAAAACACTTAAATTGTGAGTATTTTTTTGTTTAAAAATAAAAAAAATTTGAGAGTATTTTTTTAATTTTTTTAAAAAATAAAAAAAAATTAAATTATAATTACTCTTTCATTTTTAAAAAAATTGATAATTAAAAATTTTTTGTCATATAATTGAATTAGTGACTATTTTAACAATATATATATATATATATATATATATATCAATTAGGACAACAAATCTAAAAATCGCTATACATCGGTAAAAGATAAGGTTATGATTATAATATTTGATTGCTAATCTAAGATTCCTCCTTGATTGCTTGAATTAAAGCGATAGCCTAGGAAAATTGAGACCCAGATAACTAGTTAATGTTTATGGAACTCTTTGTACTGACAAGTTTAGATCCTTCTGCGCAATATAAACTACTCAATGGGAATTCCTCAAGGTGTGTAAATGTTTGAAATCTCAATTCTTGTTACCGGGGATTGGATGACATTGATCTTATTAACAAAGATTATATAATAACCCCGAGTTAATTGTATGTCGAAGTCCAGAAAACAAGGATGTCAGTTTTCTATCTCTGTTCCTTGTTGTGTCACTGCCACAAGTCTTTTTGGAATTAACAATAAGAAAATGCACACTAACATATAAAACTGCAACATAAAGAAATACTTGCGTTGGCTACATTACTTCCAATGCTGTCGGGAAGGCAAAGGAAAAACTAAACAATAGCTTAATTATGTCTCTTTTGTATTAACTATGGCTTTTTTACCATAGGCCTAATTATGGTAAGAACCCGGCATAGTTTATTGAAAAGGTTAACTCCATATTTTGGACCCATTTATGCGTTTTTTTTTTTTTTATTAAAAAAAAAAGTCAACATATGGGTGATTTTAAGACGGGAGATTATTTGTCTTATTCCCTTGGAGATCCCCATAGTTTGTTGAAGATCTCGAGGTAGGGTTATGGGCCAGAGGCAATGTGGTGAAGCCACTAGTTAAAACCCAATGAAGGCAGCAAGATAAAATTTGCAAGGTATAAAGAAGAACCTCAATTTTTATGGGTACACAAATTAAGGACAATATTAGTTAAAGTACGTTAAGGCAATGTGGCCACAAGGAGATACACACAAATTTTTGCTCACCCCCCCCCACCACTTTTTTTTTCAAGATTCTAAAGGAAATTGTCATCAATGGGATGCTTGTGTCTCTCAGCACAATTTTATACTTTGACATGTTAATATAGTTGTCTCAAGCCACCAAATATGCTAGTTCGGATTGATTCATTAGTTGGAAAATATTTGTTTATAATGATTTTAGTTGATGTGGCAATGAATGGACGGCACTCGTTGGATTTGGACACAAATTAGTCAAGCTCACGAAGCTATTTCCTGTCCTTGGTTTCTTTCCCTTGTTTATCATGAGTGGAGTAGTCTTTCACCATTCGACCGTATATGCATAGGCCCTTGACTGGGGTTCATCAAGGTTTGTCTTCAAGTGAGTAATTTGACCATCTATTCTTCAAAGGGAAGTTTTTTTTTGGGGGGGGGGGGAGGGACCTTGTTTCTTCTCTATCCTCAAATGACAACCGAGGATGAGAGACCTAAAGATGGGGCACCAAAAGCAAAATTTTCATGACAAAGTTAACATTGATGAGAGGTTGTAGACAAGGTTAGGTACCATTTCGATGACATTGGATAAAATAAATAAATAGAGTTCTTAATTATCATTTAATATAAGAAGTGGAAAAGACAAAATATTATTTACGAAAATTTATAAGTTGTGGAAAAGTTTATTTCGTTCATTCTTCACGATCGATGACTCAATTGATTCTTAAATAATCTCATGCTTCATCATCTCACTATCTATTGAAATAAAGTTTAAATTTATTAGAGAAAATAAATGAAGTAACTTATGAGTTGAAAGAAAATGAAAGCTCGTCTCAATTGTCTTCCCCCATCACTTGAGGTCAATGATTTTTACACTTCTTTCAAATCAATAAATAAATAAATAAATAAATATATATATATATATATATATATGTGTGTGTGTGTGTGTGTGTGTGTGTGTGTGTGCTCACAACTTGTATTCCTTGCCTCCTGTAGAGAGACTTCTAACGGACATAGACGCAGTTAAAAATCAATTCTCTTTATTTTGTATATTGGAATAAACAGTCTATTTTTTTGTCGGAGTACTACTAGCTTACTTATCCTCAAAGGCATGTATTCTGCAATTTGACATATGTAGCTGTACGCGTGGATTATTTATAGTGTTAGATTAACAGTTCTGTAATTGTGAAATCAGGGCTCGAAAAATTCAAAAATTGATAACATATGGTTTCGTTGAAATTTTTTGTTTTCACTCATAACAGATATTAGATTAATATGATATGAATTTTTTAAGCGATTAAAATTAAAACAACTCAAAGATATATAAAAATAAATAAACAATTTATTTATTTTATAGTAAAATTACTTAATATACTGCGCGAAGCATGAATAACAACACTAATTATGTCTAAAAGCCTTGCATCGTCTTTCCATATGCCTAGAAAATTGATCTCACCTTTTCATGAGTTAGCGGGTAAAAATATGACTTTGCTTCACGCAAACTTTGAAGCTGGCTTTTTGTTACTCTATCAAACTTTTGACCACCTTTTCCAATCAATGCACAATTAATTCATTTGATTCAATTGATCAACAAACCAAAAGCAGCAAAAGTTTACTCTCTTTAGCAAAAAATGCTCGCTTTTGTGATTGGATGTTAATTTGCTAATTTATATGTGCACCTAATGTTGGGCTTTCGAAGACCATCAGTCAAAGGTAGCTATTATTTCCTGATTTATTTATTGCTAAAATTATTTCTTGATTATTATCTATATTAGATTCTTAATTGGCCAATTTTTATATCCGTATCTTTCGATTACCTTCTTTTAACTAAAATGAGGGTGACCCAGTACACAAACTCTTACATTGTAAAGTTTGATGAAGAGTAGGGTGTCAATAATTTTACAATAATTTCTGTAAAAAAAATTATTTCTACAACTCAGATTTATGATTTTTTAGGTTATAATGAAATAATTTTGTGCTCTACCATGACTCGCCCCTCTATAAGAAAGAATATCTAAAGCGGTCAAAATCTATTCATCAAAATTTGAGACAATAATAAATGCAAAGGATTTCTACCCCACAAATTTTTATGCAAAGTCAAAAGTTAAAAACAACTTTTGCTTGATTTTCGGAAGCAACTAGGCAGTTCCTGTAAATAGCTTTGATTGATTAAGCTGTGGATCATAGTGATTTACCGACAAAAAGTGATCAAGCTAGTAGAATCAACTTGCTCAGTCCCTTTTTCAATCAACTTCTAATCGCCCTATTCGCGTTAATTCACATCCACAATCACTGATGCGCTTTCATACAAGTGGCATTCAAGGTTATAATTTAGTTTAACCAACAAAGATTGACTTGACTTGCTTGGTAACGGGGGTTTGCTCCCTTTCCTCGTGGATATAAGTTTGAACTTATTGGGAATCCTTGGAAGTGTAATTTCTCACAAAACGTTTGGCTTGAAATAGATTCTAAACAAAAAGTTGTGATTTAGTGTATGCATTTTCTTTATTTCTTATTGCTTAAAAGATACAGAAAATACATTAAGCTCAATACAATGTTTTCTCTTACAAAAGAATTCTATAAATCTTTTATAAATAAAAGATAAAAAACTAGTCACTAAAAATTATATTTCTTTCATAATCAATTTCAAAAATCAAAAACTTTAATTTTAAGATTTCAATCGATTGCAATACTTGAACAAGTAGATCAACCCAAAATCTCTATTACTTTTTTAGTTTCTATGTTTTTAACTCTTCAGTCCCACTTGTCGATTGTAGTTGTTGGTCAAACTACCCAACTTGAATATTTTGTAACTTTTGTAATGCTAAAATTTTTAGATCTTTAATTACTTTTAATTGACTGAATTATTAGTTAAGTCGATGGTTTGAAATTTTTGTAACTCCTTTTATCATAGTTTGAAACTTTCTTTGATATTTAGGTAATTGTAGGCACTAGTCTAGTTAATTAAGTTAAATTTTTTATTTTTTTTCTATTTCTCTTATCTTTTTTTCTTAAGTTGTTCAGTCAATAATATAGTTTAATTGATTCCAAATTTTTGTTAATTCCAAATATTTATGATTCTTTTATTTTTTCTTTGGGATCACTTAAGATTTTACTAAATACTTTTTTAAAAGTATAAATTTGATAAAAAATAAATTTTTTACATAATTTTTAATTAATTAAAATTTAAATTTAAATATCTTATCATACTAAGTATGAATTAAATAATAATTATTCAAATAAAGTTCAAATATTTAATTAACAAGTAAGTAAAAATATAATTTAAATAAATGGACATCAATGATATTATTGAAGTATAGGGGAGACATAAAAATATAGAGGAATAAAACTAACCACAATAATCTCAACAATCTTTTCCTTTTTTATGATAACAACTATAATTAATTGATGGGACAACACGATGAACAAAATGCAATAACTCTCTCTAAATGTATACTCTTCCTCTTCCTAATATAATTAAAGTAATTAAACACCTAATGAACTTAACAAGTATAAAAAAAAATGAGGTATGATTTAATCAATATCCATAAAGTAAGTATTAGAGCTAAATTCATTGATCAATCAACAAAAATAAGTAAGTATTAAGACAAACATTCAACATAAATATTAGAGTAATAAGGTAATCAAACAAAGCAATAAAATGTCAATTAATTATAGTCATGTGAGAATGCATAAAAAAGTTAAATGTTTAAAGGATCAATAAAGAAATTAATCATCTTTATCCTCTTTTGACATTATAAAAAATAAATGTATTAATAGGACTTTATTGCTTCATTTTCTTGGAGCTCCCTTTACATTAACTTGCTTTCTTCAACAATTTAAGGATGGTGGTAAAATTCTCTTATGATTCCTTCATGAAATCTTGTAGTTCCAATCAAATTTCATCCACATCATCTCTAAACCCATTCATTTTTTTTTTAAATCTTCTATTTCCTTAGTCAAGGAAGACAAGTCAATATTGGTGAAGGTTTAAGGAGGAGTTGATGATCTTGCTATTGTTAGTGTTGGTATTGTATTAGATCACTTTAGACTTGATTTTTGTTCTTTTAAAGGTGTACATTACTTCACTTTGCATTAAATGAATCTACTTAAGTGTGGTGGTACTAATCAATCGATTTGAGTTAATATGAGAAAGGGCTTTTTTAGCCATAAGTAGACTTAGCTTATGAAATAAATGACATAAATGCATACCATAAGGAAATTTTTTGATTGTCTCCTTCTAAGCTTTTTTAATCACTTTTATCATATACTTTGCTAAGTTGAATTTTTCATTCTTCAACAATAAGTTAAGAGGCATATGTCAAGAAATGTCAAAAAATGTCAAATAAGCATAATAGCCACATTTAGGATTGATGTTACAACCTTATTCCTTTGAATTATTATTGATTTAATTGGCAAAGAAGATACTTTGAAGGGCTTTTTAATGCTGTCACTTTCTTTATAAAGATTAACTTGACTTTTAAACACAGTTTCCATTTGCTTATAAGCATTGAACTTGCCAAAATTCCATGAATTAGTCCAATCAATACATCCACCTTTTAGTGATAAATTCAAGAAATTTGGAATCACCTTAGGAGGGATTTTTACTTTTTTTCCATACACGTGAGAAGTGATCACAGTGTGATTCTTGTTCACTTCCATATTAGAAAAAATATACTTTAACATTTCAGTGTAAAAATCACATCTAAAAATGATGAACCTAATTTATTTTTGAAATGCAAAACCATCCAAGAAACCATTAGATTTAAATTTAATAACACAATCCAAGTGTAGTAATTACCAGGATACATGTTCTTCTTCTTAAATTTGTAAAAATCATCCTTAGTTTGAGATGTTATAAAATGAAACTTTAATAGATCATATAGTTGAGAAGATGATTGACCTTGTGTGGTGGACGCTCATGGTGATGGATTTGGGGGTGGAGCTATAAGTGGTGTTGTTGAAGATGATAAAGGCATTAAGGGTGTTTTTAATAAAGATGGTGTCAACCTTACATTCTTCAATTTCTCACCCATTCTCCGTTTTAGCAAAAGTTTAATAATCTTGGTTGGTGATTAGTTTAGTCTCTCCTTTGAGGCTTGATAATTGAAGGAGGAGGATGAGGAATTGATGAGAATCTAATCAATATTAGTGATGGTGTGTACTCAATAGTGACTCTTGACTTTGGCATTAAGGTCAATAATGGCACATACAAGAAAGGAGGAATAACAATGACACTTTGTGTCCTTGTGGAGACTAAACTTGATTTATTAGCATCAGGTTACTTATTCTTTGATCTAGATGTCAATTTTTGGCTTTATAGTTGATGAATTTGAGAGATTGATGCTTTGAGATAATGAATTTAAAGGATTTAAAGAAAAATTTAAACTCTAAGTTTTGAATTTTGAAAAGGGAAAGAAAGAGAGATTTTTGGATTAAAAAGGAAAAGGGAAGTGAAAATTATTTAAATTGACATTGGTCGACTAAAGAAAGCCATAGATTAATTGCTTATATTGGTTGACCTATACTTTTGGTCCTGTTGATTGATCTCATTTGGATAGAAAAATTGATTTTCATTTTTTAACCATAAAATGTCCAAATTAACATGCAACATAAATATCTAACATGTAAACACATATAACCATGCCACAAAACTTATATCATAAAAATCATATAATTTGGAGATCACTTAAACTCAATTTTACCTAATCTCTCTCTAATGATCACGAACCTATCATCATTAAATGATTTGGTAAAAATATCAACTAGTTGATCTTTGGTGTTTACAAATTCTAGGGATATATCAACCTTTAACATATAAGCCTTAATGAAATAATACACTTTAGGTTAATATATTCAGTTCAAGCATGGAGTATAGGGTTTCTGATCATATTAATTATACTTATGTAATCACATTTGATAAGGACATGAAAAAAGTGCAATTTGAATTCCTCTCAAATTTATTTCATCCAAAGGAATTGAGTATAGTAAGTTTTTGTAGTCATGTACTTTACTTCAGTTGTAAAAAGAACAATTATACTTTACTATTACACTATAAGATTAAGGTTTAGCCAAGGAACTAATGTGCACTTGTGGTACTTTTTATCTCTATTCTTTCTTTTACAAAGTTTGAGCTTGAGTAACTTATAAATTCAAATGTCGATTCTTTAAGATACCAAATTCCTACATTAACGGTTCTCTTCACGTACCTATGCACTCTTTTAAGGGCAACCAAGTATGACTCCTTTGAATTGGATTAAAATTTTTCACATAAACAAAAAATAAATATCAAGTCTAGTTTACTAGTAATAAGATATAAAAGACTACTAATATACTTTTATACTACTTTTCATATATAACCTTATCATTTATATTATTATTTAACTTTGGAGAAATGGTCATTAAAGTGTCATAAGGTTTGGAATCATCTATGCATAATTTCTTTAATAACTCTTTAGCATACTTGACATAGTTAATTAAGATTCCATTTTGCTTCCTTTGGAGTTCATGAAAGAAATCCAATTCCTTTATTATGCTCATATCAAATTCTATTTCCTTATAACTAAAAAGTGCCTTCCATAATAACTCATTAATAGTATCCAATATGATGTTATCAATGTAAATTTGGAAAATTAACAAATTCTTATCTTTTGATTTAGTAAAAGGAGTAATGTTAACTTTACCTTTAGTGTAACTTTTTTCAAAAAAAAAAAAAAGTTTAACCTTTCATACCAAACTCTTAGTACTTATTTTAACCTGTATAAAACTTTTGAAAGCTTGTAAATATGATTTAAAAACTTTTTGCTTTGATTAATATAGAATTCCTTTGTGATGTAGCTATTAAGGAATATGCTTTCCATGTCCATTTGATACAACCTAAAACTCTTATGTGATGCAAATGCATGTAACATTCTAATGGTCTTTAACCTAGTAATTAGGGTAAAGGTCTCATTTTAATTGATGCCATTTTTTTTATTATAGCCTTTGACAACTAATCTTGCATTATTTCTCATTATTTGACCACTTTTATCAAGTTTGTTTTTAAAAATTCACTTATTTTCTATAATAAAATGATCACTGGGTCTTAGTACCAATGTCTAGATCTTAATTTTTATAAACTAATTGAACTCATTCTCTATTGCATGCACCCAAGACTATTTAGTCAATGCATCATTTATATGTGTTAGTTTTATTTGTGAAATAAGTGGTATAGTGCTAATTTTTCCTAAATGCAAATTGAGTTCTCAAAGAATTAGAAGGGTTACAAATAATTTGATATTACAACACCTTTTTAACATATTTCTATTCTTTTGAAACTCTTTGAACAACACTATTAAAATTGCTATTTTTTGAAAGGTTTGAATAATTCACTTTAAGTTATTCACTCTTTTTCATTTTTAAATTACCAGAATGATTGTTTTCTTGATGAATCATTTACCTTCTTTAAGTTTTTATTTTTACCTATAAGGTCATCTAACTTTTCCTTTTTAAGAGAAAAGAAGTTAGTTTTATCAAATGAAACATGCATGGACTCCTTTACAATAAGAGACTTATTGTTGAATACTTTATATGTTTTACTATTACAAGAGTATCCCAAGAAGATATCTTTTTTTCACTTTAGAATCAAACTTATTTAGGTTGTCTTTTGTATTTAAAACATAATAATTAAAACCAAAAACTTGTAAGAATTTTACTATAAACTTTTTCTTATTCCACAAATTATAAGGTGTCTTTGCAACAGTTAGATGAATAAAAACTTTATTATACACATAATAAGTAGTATAAATTGTTTTTACTTAAAAACATTGAGGAATACTATACTTATTTAGTATGATTTTAATAATCTCTTACAAGGTTTCATTTTTCCTTTTAACTACTCTATTTTAGTGTAGAATTCTTGGATTTGAAAATTTGTGAGAAATACCTTAAGAATTGCAAAAATTCTTAAAGTCTTTATTCTCAAACTCATGACTATGATCACTTTTAGTTAAAGTAACACGATACTCATTTTCATTTTGGACTTACTTATAAAACCCTTTATAAGGTTTATAACACTTGTTCTTGTGAGTTAGAAATGCAACCTATACAAATCTACTATAATAATTTACAAAGATGTATACATATGAATTACTGCTTAAAGATAGTATACAAATAAGACCAAACATGTTTATATGTAATAGCTCTAAATGTTTAAAAGTAGATATTACCTTAACCATAAAGAATCTCATAAAGCAAATCACTTATCCATTTTGCTTCTTTACTAATTAAAGTTAGTGCCACAAATCTTGTAGTCATAGTAGAATGTACTATGTAAGTTTGTTTCTTGAAACCTTAAGAAATTATGACCCTACCAAGCATAAAGATCAACTTACTATTAGAAGTATGATCCCTTTTATCAACAATCCAACTAACATTTGAATATCCTTATAAAACAAAAGGTAGCCCATATAACTCAGGCCAAAATCTTCTGTTATCTTTAAATACTTGATAATTTTATTTAGTTTAGACTAACATATGTTAGTTGAATTACTCACATACTTATTCATTTTACCAATTGTATAGCCTATGTCTAGCCTTGTATATGTCATTTCATATGTTAAACACTTTATTACTTTGTCATATTTTAATTATGATATTGGATTTTGAACATTCTTTGTAAACTTCATATTTTGATCAAATGGGGTAAAGATAAGAATACAATTTATATGATTAAGTTTTCTTGAGAACTTTCTCAACATAACATGATTAAGTAAGTGTTATAATTTTTTGATATTGTAGGATTTTGATCTTAAGTATGACATCTACCTCACTTGTCTTTCATATTAAAATTTCTAGATGGAAATTTTTTGGTAACTTTAACTTGTTCTAAGTTAGTTTTAAAGATCAATATGTTATCCATATACAAATAGATAAAGACATTCTTTTCTTCTTTGAACTTGTTATAAATACATTTGTCAAATTCATTAATCATGAACCCATCAACAAGTATCACCTTATCAAATTTTTGGTGCCATTAGTAAACTACTTGTTTTAGTCCGTATAAGGACTTAACAAGTTTGCACACCTTTTCTTTTGACTAGGTACTACAAACTTATGAGGTTGCTTTATATACACTTTTTCTTCCAATTCACCATTCAAAATCATTGTTTTAATGTCCATTTAATGAATTACTGAGCCATAGATAGAAGTTAGTGTAATGAGCACTTTGATTGTGGAACTTTTAGCCATTGGTAAATAAGTATCAAAACATTTTATCACTTTGCTTTTGTGTAAATCCTTTTACAACTAACCTACCTTTGAACTTGTCAATGGCTTTATAAACCTCTATTTTCTTCTTGAAAATCCACTTGCAACTAATTGGCTTTAAGCCAAATGGGAGGTCTAACAATTTCTAGGTCTTATTACTTATAATTGAGTTCATTTTATCATTTATAGTTTTCTTCTAAAGCACGACATATTACAATTTCATTGTCTCACCTAATATTTTGGAATCATCTTTAATAGTATAGCAATATGTAATTTGATTACTCATTGATTCTTTTATTCCTTCAACTAGGAACATAATGGCATGGGAACTAAAAGTCTTTACTTTCCTTTCTCTTTTAATCGTTCAATGTTCAATGATATCATCATTTCCATTTTCATTTGTCATATCAACATTCTCCTTTTTAGGCACTTGTTATATTTTGGAAACTTTAAGATGAATCTATTTTCATTAAATCTAGTATCTCTAGATTCAATGATAGTATTGATAAGTATAAAGTTGTTAAGCTTTATAACCATAAATTGGTAGGCTTTACTATTATGCATATAGCCTTAGAAGAAGAATTTAATCCCTTTTTCTCCTTTTTTTTGGGTTTGGGAACTTTAACAATTACTTTGTAGCTTTAAACTCTTAAATAATTAAGGTTGAACCTTATTTTATTCTATAAGTCATATGGGGTCATTGTGCTTTTTTTTAGTTGGAACTTTATTAAGAATAAAATGACTTAAACTTGAATTCAATAGAGTGAAATTCAGCATTTTTGTTAAAACATAATTTTTACATTCTACAATGCTATTTTGTTGTGGTGTGTGAGGAGTAGTGGTTTTATGAATAATTTTTGTAAACTCAAAAAATGAAATTTCATAATGCTTTCCTTTCTTATCAAATCACCAACACTTAATAACAACGTTACATTACAATTTAACTTTAATTTTATACACCCTGAATTTTTCAAGTACTTTATCTTCCATATGCCCTAAGTAAATATGATAAAATCTAAAGTAATCATAAATAAATGTAACAAAATATTACTATCTTGCTAGTATTGGTGTATTATGCAAGTCGCACACATCACTATGTGTTAATTCTAACATACTTAAAGATCTTTGAACTATGGGAAATGGATTTCTAGTTATTTTTGTTAGCATGCATGTTTTGCATTTATTTTTAAATTTATCAAAATATGACAATAAGTTTAACTTAACCATATCACGTAATTTTCTAAAATTTACATGTCCAAATTTATTATGCCAAAGAATAGAATGCTTAACAATATAAGCAAAACTAGTAACATTTTTATTAATATCAACATTTAGTTCGAACATACTTAGAGATAACTTTTTCCCATAAACACTCCTTTTGGATAGGACAAAATTATTAGTCTCAAATGCAAGCTTGAACTCAAACTTATTCAAAAGACTACTAGAGACCAAAATTTTCCTAACTTTTGGTTCATAAAATACATTATTATGAGTAATGACCTTTCTAGAAGTAAACTTTAATTCCACCTCCCTAATTCCTTTGATAGGAACTAGAGTAGAATTTTTCATGTACATAGTAGTGCCATATCCATTGGTTTCACATTTTTTAAGAAGCTTTTGTTCTTGTAGGCATGTTTGGTAATACCTGAATCAATGTACCAAACAATATCATCCTTAATAAAGTTGATTTATATGATTATAACAACTAGTTTTTCATTTGTTTTTGAGGATGTTTGCTTTTTCTTTTTCTTTTTGAAAAGGCAACACTCATATTTATAATGTTTTTCCTTATTGTAGAAATGACATTTGCCTTTTTTCTTTTACTTTTTGTCCTTTTAATCATTATCAGTTGATTTTTCCTCTTTTCCATAAGCTTGCTAGACTATTCCTCCCTGATTACATGCACCTTTCAAAACATTAGAGCCATGCTCTTTGTTTTCCTCATACATACAAAATTCTTCTTATACATAAAGATGTTTAGCAAGACTTTCGAGAGAAATATCTCCTATCTTATGTTTTAGACTTCTCTTAAAGTCCTTCCATAAAGAGGGCAATGTATCATTAATGAAACTTATAATAATGATTTCATATATAGACATTTTGTGTTTTGAAAATTGGTTTAAAGTTCATTCTATCTTAGCAAATTGTTTTATTACTAGTCTATCATTAATCATCTTATAATCATTAATCATCTTTTTACAAGTACTTCAACTTTAATTTCTTCTAAAGTTCTTTTACTATTTGAAAGTTGTAGTAGCCATTAAATAGTAAATCACTATTATGGTAGCCATCAAATTGTTAAGCATTCATAACATTTAGAATATGACTTTTACATATCGTATCATTTGTCTCCTATTTTTGCCTTTTATTGGTATCAATAATAGTCTCATTTTTTTTCTTTTTTAATTTTGTAATGTTTAAAACATAAGTCATTTATAGTGTTACCAACAAAAAGTGAACCCATTTCAATTTTTGACTTAAGATTGTTAAAATTGAAATTGGTAAATCTAAAAACTACATAATTGCTTTAAGTTATGTAACAATCTCATTGTTCTTAAGGCAAAATTCATCCACTAATTTGTGCACTAAAGAAATAATGAATTCCCTTCTAAGATTAAATGAAACCTATTGAATTGTACTTATGCACTTATTGAAATTTAAATGTATATAAGAGTTTATTGTTTGAATAGAAATGTGTGTACTATGTTTTGCTTTTTTGTAACAAAACAAAAGATAATTTGGACCTATTTATAATAATCAAAGGAACACAACTATTAATGTGACAATTATAATAATTATTAACTATTTTAGGACAAGACATAACTATTTTTGTTATTGGGCATAACTATTTATATGGCAGTTATAAAATTGTTTGGATATGACATTACTATTTATGTAAAAAGACATAGCTTATGGGCATGACTACTTTAGATAGTTATATAACTATCTTAGCTAACACTTAATTCTTGCAATAATTTTTACATAAAATTAATAAAAATTACCCAAGTGTCGAATATGCCTATTAAAATGTCTAAAATGTGCCTATATGCCACACATGTGTGACACTTTTTTATAATGCCCCTTTAAACCAACTAAACTCCTTTCTAGTGTCCTTATTTGTTAAGCTTTTATATTTTTGTTTGCCATACATATGGGACTGTGCTCTCATCCTTTATTTTGTCCTTTTAAAAATACCCAATATATTGTTTTTTGTTTTTTTTTTTTAGTAACTAACATAATTATTGTTTGTTATCTTAAGTTCCAATCTAATATTTTAAAAACCAAATGAGAAATAGAGATAAGATTTAGAGGTAATAAAACTTAACCATTGATTAACTTTTTACTTGATCTTAACTCTTTCATGTAATTTACAAAAATTGCTTGTTTCTTTCATAGAGTTAAACTCGACTAAAGATGAAATAATAAAATAAACTAGCACACTTTTAAATTGGCATGAAGTCTATTGATAAATCATGTGCTATACATTTTGATATGTTAACATAATTAGGTTGTTGTGTGTAGCTAATCATGGTTGTTCTCATTATCTATTTGTACTTATTTGTTTGCCTTAACTTATAATTTTTAAATTCATACTTGTATACGTTAAAAGTGATATATTTTTAGCTATGAGCTGAAACACTTATATTAATTTTCATATGGTAAAATTATGGGTTGATTTCACATACTACATGGTAAGAAATTCTTTTAGAAAGGAAGTTAAAAATGGCACCTTGATTTATATATATAGTTATTTCATTAACTTTTACTTATGTATTTTGCAATTGTAAGTCATTGGTTGCACGTGGATTTAAAGGTTGAACAAAGTGACAAGGAAATAAAAGATTAAAGTTATGATGCAAAGAGGAATTTGTTTTATGTTGGCAAAATTTAAAATGAAAATTAATTCATATTGGCAAATCTTAAAAAATAAAAATTCGTTTGTGTTGGTAAAACTCCTTTTTTCAAGCTTAGAGCATGACTGACACCTTATTTCTTTGAAGTACTTTAAGTCAATTTATTTATGGAACAATTTGTATAATACATGGACAAGGGGACCAAAGATAAAATTTTTTTGTTTTTAAAAGCTTCTCAAGTAAATTATTTCTTAGTCCAAAGTAAAGTTAATGATGTTGTTAAGATCAAAATAAAGTAAGCCTTTTCTAACTTGAAAATTTTTCATTTTTGATAAGAAACTTAAGTCCTTAATGCTAGAAATTTGTTTAGTTATATAATGTTCAAAAGTTAATGAACAAGGAAACATACTAAAGTTGAAAAATTTTAATAAACCAAACATAGAAGCCTCTTATGTCAAAATCTTGTCTAATAGTTATAAGAATAGAGCAACTTTCAAAAATTTATCTCACAAAGAAGGCCTTTATGGCTAGAAAATCTTATCCAAACTAGATATTATAGCTTTAAATCATTACCAACTATTACTTGCTTATTCTCTCCTTTGGTGTATAAATATCTCCCTATGTAAGCCAAAAACATCCACTTGTTAAGCTCATATTAAGTTATTAAGTCTAAAAAATTAAAAGTGCTAAAAAAAGAGATTGAGAGTTTAAGAAATACATTTATGTAATTATGTTATAACAAGGTCTTAGATCTTTATGTGGTTGTAATTGAGAATCACATAGTTGTTATAATTAGTCTCCTTTTAGTTGAGGAGCTTAATAGTAAATTTGAAACTTTCAAGATGATTGTATTAAGGAGAGGATGGAAGAACATGAGTCTTGATTCTCTATAAATTGTTGTGTCTTCTTTTTCTTTACTCTTAGTTATTATTATTGTACTAGTTCACAAATGGCAACAAGCTTTTCACTATATTATGTTTTAATTATTTATTGCACATTTGTTATTTATGTAAGATAATTGTTCTTGTAAATTTAATTTGTTTATACTCCCCCATCTCACTTTATACATCATCACTCACTTTTGGATTGCCTTTTATTATTTGTTTGTTTGTCCTTTTCTATTGCATCTTTTTGTTTCTAGCTTATACATATATTTATATAAATATTATGGCTGCATTGACATATTTATTTACTATGACCATTTTTCTATTGCAATCATTTTTATTTATGAAGTCATGTGTCCTTTGTTAACTTAATTCATCTCCTTTCTTAAGTATTTTTAAGACCAACAATTTGTATCAAAGTAAGGTCTTTGATTTAATAGCTATAAAACCTAAAGTGGATTCATGGCTTCCTTTCCATTTATGTGTCATACTAGAGGTAATAATTCCTTTATTACTCCCATCTTTGATGACATAAATTTTTGTTATGTGGAAAACAAAATGACCATATACCTTCAATATTATGACACTACTATTTGGTCAATCATTTTTTAAGATCCTAAAAGAATCACTAAAAATAAGATTTGAGTCATTGTTGATAAACTCAAGAGTAAGTATTATTCAAAAGATTTTAAAACCTAAAATCTTAACTCCAAATCTAACTACTTGTTTTATTGTGTCATAACCCTAAATAAGTATAATTGTATCCCCTTTTGTTAGCTAGCCAAAGAGATATGAGACCATCTTATAATGACATATAACCACCTAAGTTAAGGACATTAGGATTGACATTTTTATGTATGATTATGAATTATTTAAGATGAATAAGACCATTATTGAAATGTATCTAAGATTTACTAACATAGTTATTTCTTTGGAAAATCTTAGAAAGAACCTTGTTAATGGAAAACTTATTAGGAAGCTACTTAGGTCACTCCTAAAATCATAGAATTAGAAGGTGATTGCAATTTTGGAGTTAAAGGACCTAAACATATTTGCCCTTGAACGAGTTAGTGGTTTTATTACTTACATATAAGATGACATTTAAAAAGAAAGTCATGGAGAAAAAAAAAGTTGTGGCCTTCAAGTCCTTTACCTTGGCTAAAAGAGTACTTGACAATGATTAAGAAAATAATAAGAATGGTAGCTCATTTAATAAGGAAAATCAACAAGAGTTTGTGATGCTTACATAAAAATTTGCAAAAATTTTTAAGAAAAAGCAATTTGGTAAAAAGCTATTTAGATGTTCCACCAAAATTGATGGACAATAAAAGAAGGAGATTGTTCAGTACAAGTGTAACAAAAATAGATATATTATGGAAAATTATCCTAACAAGAAAAAGGGAAGAAATTATTGAGGAAAACTTACAAGGCTACTTGTGATGACTCAAATGATTCAAATCACAAATCCTCTAGTGATGAAGCAAACTATATGTGCTTCATGGAAAAAGGTAACGAGGTAAACTCTAACTATGACTCATGTGATAATAATAAGACAATCAATATACTTGAATGTAAGAATAAAGAAATCTTTAAATAAGTAGTTAGATTTAGTGATCTTAATGCTCACTTTAAAGCAATAAGACAAGAAAATAAGATCTTAAAAATTAAAAATGAATCACTCATACAAAAGAGTAAGGTTTTGCAAAACTATATGAAGTTTCTTTAAAAAAGTTTAATGAGAAAAAATTTCATTTAAAGAAGAAAAACAAAAACCTCTAAAATTCCCTTTTAATGTTTGTTAAAGGAAAAGAAAAACTTGATTCATTACTTAGCTTTCAAAAACCAATCAATGATAAATTTGGATTGCATTTTAATTACTCATATCATCCACACAAAATCCAAACTACAACTGCCCACACAAAGTGGTTTAGCTAACACCTCTTCCTATACATCTTAACCTAACATGCATAATTTCATCAAAGCATCATATGAACATCTGTTCTTGCATAAGAAATATCATATTAGATATCATTATTATGATGATTTTGGATACACGATTTATGTATGCAACATTAAAAAATATATATTTGTGGCATAATAAATTCTTATAGTGGTATAAAAAGTATAAAAGTTTACTAAAAAAGGACCTAAACAAATTTTAATGCCTAAAATTAGATAAAATTTATATAAGTACATTTGAAAAACTAGATGAAAAGAAAAAAAAAAGGTACTTAGACAATGGATGTTTAACACATATGACTAGCAATGTGAAAAATTTTCTTTCATTTAAGGTAATTAATAGAGAAAAGGTAATATTTGAAAATAATGTCAAAGGTAAGATAATTGACATTAAGAAGATCAGAGAAATAAGTTCTCTTATCATTGATAATGTCTCCTTAGTTGATGGTCTTGAATTCAATTTAAATTCAAGTAAGTTCATTTAATGTATATGTTATTTCTAATTTCAAAACAAATAAGACTTTGTTTACTACAAATAAATGTGATAATATTTATGCTATTGATCTTTATTCACATATTAATCAAAAGGACAAATTTTTAACTTTTATAAGTGAAAAATCTTGGATATAATATAAGCATTTAGGACATATAAGCATGAAATTACTATCTAACCTAAATAACCATGATCATGTGGAAGGGCATGATCTTATAGAAGGGCTACCTATGTTAAAATTTAAGATAAATAAACTTTGTGATGTTTATCAAAGGGGAAAAATAAGTAAAAAGCTCTTTTAATAACAAAATGTTATCATTTACTTCTACATTTCTTTAATTATTGCATATGAATTTTTTCAATCCATCTAAAGTCTCAACTTTAGGTGACATATTATGCATTTTTTCATAGTATATGATTACAATAGATTTGCATGGGTCTTATTCCTTACTTATAAGGATGAGGATTTAAAAGCCTTTGAGAGACTTTACAAGCAATTGCAAAATAGGAAAGAATATTTCATCACTTTAATTAGAAGTAATCATATAGGTGAATTCAAGAATGAGGATTTCAAAAAGTTTTACAATGCTTAAGGAATCTCTTATAATTTTTTAACCTCGAGAATACATCAACAGAAAAGTGGCTAAATGCAAAAATAAAACCTTATAAAAGATGACTTAAATAACACTAAATGAGTTTAGCTTGCCTAAATATTTTTGGGCCAAAACTATACATATGACATGTTATGTGTTGAATTGAGTTCTAATTCATCCCTTACTAAAAAAGACTTCTTATAAGTTATGAAATAAGAGAAAACTGCAAATCAATTATTTCAAGGTTTTTGGTTGCAAGTGTTTCATATTAAACACAAAAGATAATTTTGGAAATTTTGATTTAAAGGCTGATAAAGGTATCTTTTTATGATGCTCTTCCATTAACAAAGTACATAAAGTTTTCAATAAGAAATTATTGGTAATAAAAAAGTCCATGCGTATTATTTTTGATAAAACATACCCCTTTAACCTAAGAAAGGAAGATACTTTAAATAATGTAAGGATAACCTCAACCAATTTACCAAGTAAGGAAGAACAAAATAATAGGGACAGTACTAAAAAAAAAAGCAACTCGAACTAAGCAATTTAAACCTTGAAAATTTGGTTAACTTGCAAAATATGGTTCATAAAGTGCCTAAAGAATGAAAACATGCTAGTAAATCATTTCAAGTTTAAATCATTGGTAATGTTTCTAATCATTGTAGGACTAAATCATCATCTAAGAACTTAAACACTAATTTAGTACCATTTCTTAAATAAAGCCCAAATATATAGAAGAAACACTGAGTGATAAGCATTGGGTACATGCCATGGACCTTAGTTTCTAAACCTAGAGACAATCTTATCATAGGTACTAAGTAGGTATTTCACAAAAAATTAGATGAAAATAGAAATATAGTCCAAAACAAGACAAAACAAAACTAGTAGCCAAGGGATATAATTAAGATGAAGGAATAGATTGTAATAAGACCTTTGCATCTTTAGCTAGATTAGAAATCATAAACATCCTACTTGCATATGCATCTTTCATGAATTTTAATTTATATCAAATAGATATGAAAGGTGTGTTCTTTAATGATTTTATTATTGATGAAGTATATGTTAAATAAGCCTTAGTCTTTGAGAGTATTCAACTTTTTGATCATACTTTTAAGCTTTTTGAAGCCTTATACAAATTAAAGCAAACTCCCTTGGCATGAGTGACCTAGTTTATTCTTACTAAATATGTTGATAATATTATTTTTAGTGTCTTTAAGGATTCTTTATGCAAAGAATTCATTTCTTAAATGAAGAGGAATTCAAAATAAGCATGATAGGGGAAATTAGTTTCTTTTTAAGCCTACAAATTAAGCACAGCATATATGGGATCCTTATTAATCAAACCAAGTACGTGAGAAAGATATTAAAAAATTTTAGAATAGAGGATTCAAAACCTTGTAGTTCACCAATGTTGATACCCACAAAGGTTGATAAGGATGAAATTAGTAAGGTAAATGAGAAACAATATCAAGTTATGATTGAAAGCATTCTTTACCTTACTATTAGTAATCCAAATATCATTTTTGTTGTGTGTTTATGTGCTTATTTTTCATCACCTAAATAATCAAATTTAGTTATATTGAAAAGGGTAAATCTTTACATTAAAAGGTATACTAGTTTAAGCCTTTAGTACATTAAAGAAAAGATGTTTAACCTTGTTAATTATTCAAACTTGGATTGGGCCAATAATCTACTTGATAAGAAAAGTAACATTATTAATTGTCAATTCTTATGAAGTGAATTTATTTCATGGTCTAGTAGAAAGCAAGATTGCATAGCAATTTTCACAATTAAAGCCAAATACCTTGCCATAAGTAATTGTTATTCACAATTTCTTTAAATTAAGCAAACTTTTAAGGATTTTAAATTTTATTTTTTTAGAATTCCTATTTTATATGACAAGAATAATGTCATAAATCTTATTAAAAACCTTATTCATCATTCTAGAACCAAGTATATAACTCTTAAGTATCATTTTATTTAAGATCCTATGCTCAAAAGGGAGATTATTCTTAAGTTTGTGGGGGTAAATGATCAACTGTGGACACTTTTACAAAGCCCTTAAGTGAAGATACACTCTTGAACATTAAAGAGCATTTGGGAATGGTAAATGTATCCTAAGTTCTTATTCTTACAATTTGGTTTATGCCTATGGATGTTTAAATATATTTTTGATTTTTTTTTATTTTTAATGATTACATATTGTTTGGGAGGTGCTTTGATTAATCCTTTGTATGTAACTTTTATTTTTTAAAATTCCTATGTTTAAAGTTGCACTATTACCTTTTTTCTATTAACCTTATTTGCTCCCTAAACTAGATTATAATCCTTTTTTTTTCTTTTTATAACTACCACCTAAAATTCTCCCAAATCTTTAACATGGTTACTACCTTTAGGAATTCTTTGTTTTTCTTATTATACTCCTTTTGTTTTGTTTAAGTTATTTTATTTTATTTTATTTTTTGAGCATGTTTTTAGGAGGATCTCTCATAGAAATAATTATATTGTCATTATTGAAAAAAAGTAGAATGTTAGGTCATGTGCTATATATTTTCATATGCTAACATAATTAGGTTGTTATATAGCCAATCATAATTGCTTTCATTATCTATTTGTGTTTATTCATTTGCCTCAAAATATGATTTTTAAATTCATATTTATGCACCTTAATAAGGATATATTTTTGACTATAAGTTAGAGTACTTATATAAATTGACTTATATTATATTGTTAACTTTTATTTAGGTATTTTATAGCCATAGCTTGTTGTTTACACATGGATTTGAGGGTTAAGTAAAGTGACAAGAAAAGAAAAAATTAATGCTTAACTTGATGCATAGAGAAATTTGTTTTGCATTAAAAAAACTTAAAATTAAAATTAGTTCATGCTAACAAATTTTTAAAAAGAAATTTTTTGCACTAATAAAACTTAGAAAACCAAATCCCTTCACACTAGCAAAACTCCTTTCTTGAAGTTAAGAGCATAATTGAAACCTCATTTCATTGAAGTACCTTAAGTCAATTTATTTATAGTACAATTGGTACAATATATGGACAAGGAGATTAAAGATAAAATCCTTTTTAAAGCTCCTTAAAGGAACAATTTCTTAGTCCAAAGTGAAACTCATAATGTTGGCAAGATCAAACTAGAGCAAGGCTTTTCTTGCTTGGAAAAGTTTTATTGTTGGCAAAAAGCTCAAGTCCACCATGCTAGAAATTTGTCTAGCTATACAACATTAAAAAATTGATCAACAAGGAAAGAAACTAGAGTTGGAAAATTCTAATGAACATTGCTTTAAATCATCATTAACTATTACTTACTTATTCTTTCAAATGGTTAGTCTAATTCAAACTAATTCTTTGTTGTATAAATATCTTCCCATACAGTAGCCAAAACCATCCATTTGTTAGGATTATATTGAATTGTTAAGTCTACAAAATCAAAAGTGCTAAAAAGAGAAATAATTGTTAAAAGCAAGTGAATCTCTAAAGAAAATTTTGTAAGCATTCTAAAATTGTAAAACATGAGATTGAGAGATTAATAAATATGTTTGTGTAATAATGTTGTAACAAGGTTGTAGATTTTCCTACAATTGTGATAAAGGATCGCTCTATTATTGTAATTGGTATCCTCTTAATTAGGGAGCTTAATTATAATTTGAAAATCCTAAGATGGTTATTTTGGAGCGAAGAAGTAAGAACAATAATTTTGAACTTCCATAAATTGCTATATCTTACTTCTCTTTCTTTACTCTCAATTATTATTATTATTATTTTACTAATTTATACATAGTAGGAAGTTTCTCACTATTTTATAGTTTAATTATTTATTTTACATTTGTTATTTATACAAGATAATTGTTGTTCTTACAAATCAAACTTGTTTGTATTCCCTTATATCACTTTTTACACACTCACCCTTAGATTGCCTCTTATTACTTGTTTTTTTTTTTAATTATATCTATTTGTCTCTCATTTATACATATATTTATATAAATATTACAATTGCATTAGTCTATTTATTTACCAAGATCATTTTTATTATGTGATCATTTTTATTTTTGATACTACATGAATTATAGGTACATGTCTTTCATTAATCTAATTTACTCCCCTTTTTGAGTATCATTAAGAACAACATCAACATTATATGTTAAGCACCATTTCACCTTTAAGTACCATATTCATACCATTTACATGTCCATAAGAATATGGTAGAGCCAAAGATTTTATTAAGTAGGGGGTGCTGGTTCAAACTCCTACCTATACACTAGTCTCCTATGTTACTGGCTCGAACCCCTGCCTGTGCACCAATCTCTTGTGTTGCTAGCCGAAACCCCTACCCATGTACCAATCTCCTGTTAGCCAATTCATTCCTTAGCTAACCTCTTTAGGGAGACATACATGTCCCCTTTAAAGAGTATTAAGGAATTTAGCATTTTGATAGGAAGATCACTCCCTCGATTAGTAGTCTGTTTGCCCAACCTATTACTAAACCAATGATCCAACACCTTTCTTCTTTGCACCAATGCCTTAACCTACTACCCCTTAACTGTAATATGTGCTTACTTGGTGTCAATGCTAAAGCCCACATCTGCCTCTTTCATATTACTATCATGCACATTGACTCTTGCATTTACCCTGTTTCCTTTGATATGCCCGTCTCACACTAACTTCATGTCAAGCATTGGTACAAGGCATTATTAATACTTGCATTTCCCTATCTAGGGATTTAGGGAGTTAACAAACCACCCCTACCCATTGAGTGTAGGACTCCTTTTGACTGGTTGTTGCCATCTATAAGTAGCATCATCCTTGTTATCAAATCTTTCACGGTTAATGTCATACCTTGGAAACAATCTACAATGTAGTATTTTGATATCTCCTACAGTTTTTCTTGTCTTGTTCACGCTATTTTGGACTCTATCAAATGACACTTGTATTAAACCTACACTACTGTCTAGCATCAGTTACTCCTCTACTTGATTATATAAAATTGGCTTGTAATTTATGATGCGTCGCTGTAAAGGAGATTTGGTTAGCATCCCTTGTATATATTATTAAATTTGCATAATATATAAATTTATTATATTTATTGAGAAGTACATTTTTATTTATATTTTATTTGAATAAAAAATAAAATTTAAATTATGAGTATTTAAAAAAAAGATAAATTTAATAATAATTATTTTTCTTTTTAAGATAAAAAAGGAAATTATGTATTTTTTTAAAAAAGAAAAAGCATATTTGAAAATATTATTTTCTTTTTAAATAAATTAAAAAGAGAAATTTAGAATTGTTGTTCTTTTTTTAATATTTTTATTTTTATTTTTTTAATTATAAATATTTATATTATACAAATTTTAGACATATGTATAAAGTTGTTAATATAAATTGTATAAATTTTAATATAAGTTAGATTGTAATTGAATATAAGATGTATACTAAAATATGAATTTTATTAAAATACTAAAGGAAAAATTATAAATTAATTATTAAATTAATATTAAATATTATAAATTATAAAAATTTATTAAAAAAATTAAAATTTGAATTAAATACTTAGATATTGTTAAAATTAAGTAAATGCTATCATATAAAAAATTTTATTAGTTTTCTCTCAATATCAGTAATATTAATACACATTAGATGTAAGATCAAGTATTGTGTGAGTTCTAAATATTTATTAAAAATATTAAAATAAAAATTTTGAATTATATTTTTAATAATCATCAATTAAACTAATTTACTTTTAATTTATATTTTTAAAAAAATAATTAAGTAAATTGAAGTTTATTTGATTATTGATCATGATTGGTATTTTATTTAATTTATGATTTTTTAAGTTTAGATTTGTATTGGAGGGATCAAGTGAAATTAGAAACTAAATAATTGATTAAATAAAAGGTAAATTTTATTATTATACGTTGATAATAACTAAATTCATAATTAAAATTTTAATTAATAATATTATTATAGTCAATTATAAACACCAATCTTAAAGAAAATTATTCAAATAAAAATTTAATATATAAAATTAAGTAATTTAGTTAATAAAATAAAAAAATAATAATGTAAATCAAGTATTATTGATTTTTTAATGTGGAAAAAAGGATTACATGTATGTTCAAATTCTAATTCTATTAAAATATTAAAAAATAATATATTAATTATAAAATTAATATTAAATATCATAAATTATAAAGGTTTATTAAAATAATTTTAAAATTAAGTAAATGTTGTCATATTTACTTTTATTTTGTTAAAAAATTGTCTAAAATTGTTGATTTTTTCTCCATTTCAGCAATCCTAATATACATATAAAAATAAATATGCAGTATATATATAAAAAATGAAAAGAAATTTAGCAATAGATATAGAAGAAAGAAAACACATTAAAGTTATTCGGTATTTCAAGTTCTCATTACACTTATTTTTGAATAAATTATAGATTGAGTATTTTCAATTTAAAAACAAGTACATGATGATAAATTAAAATACAAGATATATCTGAAAATGATAATAGTATTATTTTTGTAATTAAATCATAAGTTAAAAAAAATAACAATTTTATGAATACATTTTTTATTTTGAACATTTGACGAGAAGATGAACGACTTAATTTGAAAATAAGAAGTATTATAAATAGTATATACATATTGACAAAGAAAAATTTTTAAAAAAATCAAGTTTAGAAAAGTTTTCTAGATCATTTTATTCTCTACTAAAGAATTTTGTTTTTTTTTTTTTAATTGATGAATTCAATGGAGGCAAAGGTTATTTTTCAGTGGGGGAAAATAAAATTTTCAGTATAATGACTTCAAAAATTTCCTAAGGATCCTAACTTTTTCGCAATTCGAGGTGGGAGTACTTGCACCACCGGGATATATGTAAGTCCGCTATTTATAGCATTATATGTGTGCCTATATCATAATTTAGAATGCCAACATGAAGATTAGAAGGATTGCTTAATTGCTAGTTAATCGTAAGAAGTGTGTGTTTAGCATATATTATGTCTGTGGTAGTAAGGCCTGCGAGCATTTTCCTAAACTCAAAATTTTAGAATCGTTGCTCACTATTTTAGCCGTTATAACTCGTGTCCAAAGTGAATGGCAACTAGAAAGGACTCAAATTCAACATGCTGCAAACTAAGCGACTCGATAACATCTTCTGTGAGCATTTAAAGTAAGAATAAACCTAAAGTCTGGCAATACAATATTTACTAAGATATTCTTGTTAATTAATAGGTGCAATTTTCAGCATTGCAAACATTACATTAAGGCCGCCTATAGATTTAAGTAGGCAGAATAGAAGATCAAAATTATTGGTCCGCTCAACATAACATGTCAAAAATCAAATAAAATTGTTAACATCGCTTGTTTTTATCAAGTTTATTGTAAAATAATTGTAACGCAATTTATAGATAATTTTAGTGACATCAAACTCCAGTACTCCATCCCCGAGGCCCCTAAAATCAAGGGGGAAAGGGGAAGAAAAGAACATAAAAGGATATCCGGAATGATATAACTAAGCATACTCTTGCAAACTAAATGCAGTCAAACCACACGGGTGAGAGGAAAGGCAGGGATGCATATGCCAAGCATGTAGGAAATTTATAGCCCTTTAACCACACGGTTGATATGGACCAATGCATAAATCCTATGACCATTTGAACAGATGACCAATATGCTATGAATACTCTATTAAGAAATATCTTGGTTGTTTTGTTTTGTTTTTTTTTTTTTAGTTTTTTTTTCTTTTTTGTTTCTCACCGAAAATCTCTTGTTCTAAGTTTGAATTTTAGTGACTTTGTATTATGAATGTTAGTTTTTAGCCTTTATTGCACAAAAAAAAAAAAAAAAGACAAAAAAGATATTAATAATTCATGCTAATTGTGAAGTCATTTATCAAAAGGATATAACAATCTTGTTCCGGGTCATCATCAAAAGCACACTTGACCTCTTAATTTATTCTTCTTTCTTCCTTCTTCTTCCCCACATATTGGCAAGCTTGGCCTCTTTCTCTATTTTACGACTGTATTTTGCTTAATTTAAGGGTCGGATTAAAAATGAGTACATGGTCATTAGTTGTTTGCATAAGCTTTGGATTAATAATTTCTTCTGAGTATTCTTGCAAGCCATTTTGCCAAGAATTAAGTTCTTGGTCACTGTTTTGGCAACATACTAACATGCTTATTCATATGTAATCATCTAACATTTATGGTTTTCTATCTCCTTTTAACTGCTAAATTTCTAATTCAAACACGCGCTATATAAATGCCGTTCGTGTCTGAAATCGTACATTCTTCCCTGGTTTCTTTTTTTTTTTTTTTTTTAAATAAGCTGTTTAAATCCCAAAAAACTTTTTTTTTTTTGGAAAAAAAATAATGGGGGGGGGGACAAAAAAAACCCCCTTTTTTTTCCCTTTTTTTTTTTTTTTTTTTTTGGGAACAATGTTGTCCTTCTTGATTCCTGGAGCACAAACCTAGGTGAAATGACAAATTTACCATTAGGAAGCAACCACTTCTTTGTCAAGTAAAAGGTAAATTTGGCTTTTACTCCGGTAGCTTGAGCTAGATGTAAACAGGAGGACCATCCATGACCTGCCCTTAGAAGGACTTTGAACTTCTCATGAGAAAATAATTACATAATGATAGGCAGCTAGTCAAAAGTTGAAAAAGAGAGCAATTATTTGGATTATAGAAATTGAAAGCTAGAATGAGTTTCGGTTTGTAATTGGGGAAATTAACAAAAATCCTAGGAGGTGGAGAAAAAGTGAGCAATCATGTGCATGTATGGTCTAGGAAAATTGATGGGAATTAGGGTTTTTGTAAAAGTAGCACCAATCAAAGGTTCAAAAGTTCAGAGAAGAGAGTTGTGTGGGTTTCAGAAAGGTAAGTATGAGTTGTTGAGGGACAAATGCACACGTTAAAGTTCACATTAAAATCTTCCTTTTTTCTGCTCTAAAGAAAAACAAAGGGCTCAAAAAGGAGAGTGGCAGCTAAAGGGAATCAAAGGTCCAAACTTATTTACTTTTTTCTCTCCTCTTTTTCTTGGCACGGTACCCTCCCCACCCTACCCCCCACGTCCACAAAAGAAACACATCGCTCTCTCTCTCTCTCTCTCTATATAGCCCCTACAGTGTCATTTTCTCACATATACATTCTCACGGAAGAAACAACCATTCACTTCATACCTTGTCATTTCTTCTCTCTCCTCCACTCATTCTCAAATCCCTGCAACTGCTCCTCTCAAATTGATCCAAACGCTATCTAGAAAGAAAATCCTTAAATCTTTCCTTAAAATTTTAGAACCCTTTTGCCTAAATCACTAATAAACCTCTGTGTGATAGGGTCTCTCTTGGTCCTTGAGAAGCATACACATATACTTCTGTTGCACTATCAGAAGTGAAGCAAACAAATTAAGAACAGCAAGTACAAGGAGAGAAGGAAGAAGACATCACCCCCCTCCTCCCCCGACGAAAGGGCCTTGCTTGGTTAAAAATGGAGCTTTTTCCCGCACAACCTGATTTATCTCTCCAAATCAGCCCACCAAACAGCAAACCCGCGTCAACGTGGAGGAGAAGTACAGAAGAAGAGATGGATTTGGGGTTTTGGAAGAGAGCTTTGGACTCGAGGAACTCCGTGTCTTCAATGACAAAACCTGCTGACACCAGCTTTGAACTTTCCCTATCCAATCCAAGGGTTTCATCAGAATCCAACTCCGCCACCAGTAGTCATTTCCATCCTCACCTCCTCCAGAACCCAAGCAATTGCAATGGAAACAGCTTCTTCCATTCCTTCCAACAAAACCAGTATCAGCAGCACCAACAGCACCACCTTCTTCTTCATCGTCATCATCATCACAACCCACTCTTCCAACAGCAGCAACGGCAAGGGCTGAGCCCTGAGCTCAGTTTCTTGAGACCCATAAGAGGGATTCCTGTCTACCAAAACGCTCCTCTTCCAACGCCCCCTTCTTTTCCGTTCTCTCAGCAACCTTTGGATAATACTTCTCCTTTGGCTACCAGTAACGGTAGTAGTGGAGGCACCACAAGCTTAGGGCCCTACCAGTCTCAAGGGCTGATGAGATCAAGATTTCTGTCTAGGCTTCCTGCTAAACGCACCATGAGGGCACCCAGGATGCGGTGGACAACTACACTTCATGCTCGCTTTGTTCATGCTGTTCAGCTATTGGGTGGTCATGAAAGTATGCTTCATTTCATTTTGTTCTTCCTTCCCCCATCCCCCGCAATTCACTTTTCTCTCTGCCCACTTTTTCTAACTTTCTCTTTCATCTTTGCATATTTTTCTTTTTCCTCCCATTTCTTTGCTTGCACTGGTTCCTTTATTTTCCTCAACATCATGGAAATTAAAGAGAACAAGAAAAAGGAATTTGACTCTCTCATGTTTTCCTTTTCTTTTTCTCTGTCATGTACTTATCTTGTCCTCGTGGCTGTTCAGGGGCTACACCCAAGTCAGTTCTTGAGCTTATGGATGTGAAGGATCTCACATTAGCCCATGTTAAATCTCATTTACAGGTATAAACATCTTCTTTATTCCTTTCCCCTTCCAAGTTCTGTAGCAGTCCAGTTTCAACCTCAAGAAATGTTGAAGAATTTTGCTGCAATTTCTCTTCTTTCTTCTTTCTGTCAAAATCTCATTTGTGGAGGCTGAGCTACATAAATCTTTAAAGCCGTGCAGAGTTAATAATAGTACTTTCATGATGCTTTGCTTTTTAATAGCTTGTATTACAGGAAGGCTAAAATACATAGATTACAAATTCCAATGTTTCCCTGCAGAGGGTCTCTCAAATTCTTAGCACTTCTTTTTCTACTAGATCTGATGGTCCTGCTAGCTCATAAACAGCTTTTTGCATGGAAGAACGAACCATCCCAAGTAAAAAGAACGCATCAATAACACAAAAACAAACACAGAGAGAGGGGGAGAGAGAGAGAGAGAGAGAGAGAGAGAGAGTATTATCGATTTCAGAAATCAAGTAAGACAAAAGCTCAAAGAATTCAAAATTGAGTCGTAGCCAAGCGGAGACAACTTTATGGTCAGTCCATTATTTTCCCTTTAAAAAACATTTATTGTTCTCTTACAACGAAGAAGAAAATTGAAAATATAAACCAACAAGTACAGAATACCATCATTTCTCAATGATATCTTCCTCAGTCTCTCTCACATGGGTTGTTTGCTTCTACTACACTTTGTTAACCATGGTTAAATCTACACAGTCTTTCAACCATGTCCATACATATCCATATTTGTAAATATACATTATACACAAATGCATTTATGTAGGGGCATAAGTGCTTCTGTTTGTGGTCATATTCAATTATCTCCCACTTTTTACAGTTTTGTACTTGCACTGCATTAGACCAATTATGCAGTATCCTGACCAGTATATTGGTCTCTTTTTCCTTTTATCTTTCTCAGCTTCAATTCTTTGGCATTAATTTCTTCTTAGGTCTGCATTAACCGTACCCGCTAAATGTAATGTGATTATTTATCCTGCAAGTTCAAAATAAGACTGTCCCAAGAAAAAAAATTTTAATTGCAGATGTATCGAACAGTAAAAACAACTGATCGAGCTGCTGCTTCTTCAGGTTAGTGCCTAATGCCCAAGTTGTTCATGTTTTTATTTGTTATTGTTTATTTGGAGTAACAAAACTTAAGTCTTTTCAGTATTGTGTTGTATTGGCATTTCTTAACTTTTAAGATGGTGTTACTTAATCACTTCTACACAGGACAATCAGATGTAATTGATAATGGATCATCTGGAGATAATTCTGAAGATCTTATGTTTGATATTCAGAACCCAAGAAGGTCTGACCAATCAATGCAACAGGGAAGACCATGTACCCAACAGGACATGGACCATCGTGGTCTGTGGAGCAATTCTTCAAGGTGAAGCTGTACTGCTTTCGTATGTTTTATCACTGTTTGTCATTCGTTCGTCATGTGTTTGCTACTGCTTTTACTGATTACAAAAAGGAAATGCAAAACCAAATAAATGTGGAATCTACAGAAAGCATCAGTTATATGGTCATTGTATTTCCTTGGCAACTCAGCGATATATATGGTTTTTTGTCACTTGGTGCTGGGGGTGCCGCATTTTATTTATATAGTTAGTACAAGCAATAAAAGTATGTAAGGTAAAATTGACCACGGCCGAAGAAAACCTTGCTTTCGAGAGCTTCTATAAATTACTTTTTGCCCTCAAGCTTCCCTTCATTTTTTGTTATTTAATGGGCTCTCTCCCTTTTCGTAATTTTTCACTATTTTCTTAATTTCGTTAATGTTAGATTAGTGGAAAATATATTATTATTTATTTTTTATACTAAATTTTATCAAAAATATACCATTATACAAGGTATATGACTAAATTAAATGTTTATATCCTACGAATTTATTAGTTCTCTTCTATTTTAAAAATAATAAAAAAAAAATGTTTATCAGGTCAGGTTGACCTGACTGAAAAACTTTTGAGTTATTTGGGTCAAACGGATTCCTGATCTTATTTTTTCGGATCGGAATGGAGTTGAGGAGTGATTTGACAGCTCTACATATGAGTATGGTTATGTAGAAGCCATTATTTTTGGATTACTTAATACCATATAAAATGTATTTGTTTTTCTATAACTATTCCTTTTCTTGGATTAATATATATGCGTCATTTCTCTCTCCACCCAAGTACAAATATAGTTACATGCAATGCAAGAGATCACAAAAAGAGAAAGCAATGATTTCGCTGCTACGTTCTGTCTGTCCACTACCCATATAAATATTGAACCTCCATCATGGAGTAATTATATACACTCTTCTGATAAAGGGTGAACAGGAAGTAAAAGAAACAAGCACACTCCTACCATGAGAATCCCATTAGACACATCCACCTAAAATGGAGATATCTCTGTCCTCTGGATTTTGTGGGTTCAGATATAGGGGTATTGAAGGGGGCCTACAATTAGAAAAATTTGGTGCTCAAGCTAATCCCTGGGGAGGCCCCATTAGTGGAAATTTTGGTGCAAAAGATAATATGCCCCTAGAAACTTCATTGTAACCATCTATATGGGTGGGTAATGGGGCTATCACATGGGTGATTAAGTTCAACTTTATCTCAATCAAGCATGAATAAAATGTAAAGTGAAGTAACTACAAATAAGACAGTAAAAAGATGGCTTTCTTTTTTCAGTTTTGCCTTTTCTTCTGCATGGCTTCCACTGATAGGAAATATTCTCTCAATCTCAATTTGTTGGTTTGCAGCAGGGAGGCTTGGTTGCATGCGAAGCCAAAGGATTCTGGAGGAAATCTCCCATCTCTTGGGGTACCATATTTCAAATCTTTTCTCCCCAAAATAACCTTGTCCTTGCAAGGAAATCATAAGTTTCTAAATTTTGCTGGTGTTGGAAACTTTGAAGTAGTGAAGAAAAGCATTTTCACTACTGTCTTTCTTTTTATTCATTTCTCTTTTCTTTGTTTTTTTTTTTTTTTTTTCAGTTAAAGGACAGCATTGATTTTCTTCCTTATCATGCACATTAATCGGAAAGATACGCAAAGGACTTTCAAAAGCCAGTTTAGGTTATTCACTTATTGAAGGGGTAACTTTGTAATTTAAGAGGAACAAAGTAGCAGGGAAATGTACTACTGTGTCATTGAAATCCCCTTTTTGCCTCTTTTTTTTTTTTTTTCCTGAGAAATTAATGCGGAAGAAACAAGAAAGAAGAAGGCAGTTGAATGCACATGTTCATTTTTAAACCACACCCTATCACTTAAATCCTGAGCCAGTGAGCCCCCCACTGCAGCCATCAAACCCATTTAGTGACCAAGGTCAAATGCCCAAAAATATGGTGTCATAACATAATGCTACTAGTGAATAATGTTACTAGATAGTAAGTATTACTTTTGGAATTGTGGGTTGCATTGCATCCAACTGCAGGCACACATTTAGCAGGCTTTTGAAAATGTACTGTGGCAACGTTGCTTTTTCCACGATAACATTCTATTATTCTCCCGAGTCAAAGTTGTCCTTTTGATTCCCACCACTTTCACACGCACATTCGTCTTTGTGCTACATCACGTAGCAATGCATTGCCCTTACTTTTGTTCCCTTTTGTGATTTCTTATTCAGTTTTTTATTTCCTTTTGTTTGTTTTTTTGTTCTTTCCTTCATTTTTTTCTATAGAAGGACATGGATCCAAAGAGCTTAAGCTATGAAAGATTATCAGATATAAGCTCATCAACCCTTTCAGAGGCAAGCCCCGAGAAGCCTAATTTGGAGTTCACCTTGGGCAGGCCACACTGATATCTATATTTATACACTCACCGTGTACTGCTGATTTTTGATATGATTGTATCTCTGGGGGGTTTGCTGGTAGTAAGAATCCGGTACCCAGATGAGAAAACGGGATTTAAAAGAGAGAGAGAGAGAGAGAGAGAGAGAGAGAGAGAAGGAAAGAAAACGGACGGGGGAAAAGAAAAAGAAAAGCAAAGAAAAAGAGAGCCAAAGAAAGACAAGGAGACAAGAAAGACAGAAAGCCAAAAAAGGAGAAGAGTGGAAAAGGACATTCTACTTCCTATCAAGCTGTGGGTGATCCAAATCAACATATCATATTTCTAGGTAAATATGAAATCTAATTGATTTTGTATGTTCTGCTTCTGCAGGCAGAGAGAGAGAGAGAGAGAGAGAGGGAGAGGTTTAACTATCTCTAAGTGCCAAGTGATCCCTTGTAATTGTGATGGAGTACTTTACAATGATAACTTATTTTCCATATTCTTTTACCAAAGGAGACACGGGCAGGGCACCATAACCCATGTTAGTTCCACTGCATTGTCACATGCTTTACAATTCTTGCGTCGATGATAGGAAGGAAAAGAAGGGAAATTTCTCTCGCATTAATGATTTCATAAAAAATAAAATAAAATAACTGACTTTCATTACTTAGACACAAATATTACATACTCCTAATATGCGACCATAAAACATTATTAAAATAGAATTGAATTAAGGGTCTGTTTTGTCAAGTCAACTCTCATCATTTTCGGTCAATAATTTTTTATTATTGGACACATAAAAAGTCTTAAGCCTCACGACTGTTAAATATGTATCTAATTTAATTTTTGAGGTCTACGAGCCTCTTCACCCTTTTTTTTACCCTTTTTTTTTTTTATGAGACAGATCAATGTTGTTAAGAATATACGAAAAGAGATACATGTCCAATACATATTGGAATATAACCAAAACAAAGATGGAAATGAGATTTGTTTGCCTACTGACAAAGTTTCTAAAATCCGACCGTTCATCCAACTCAATATATAAGAATTTTAAAGTTTAACTAGTTCAATTGAATATCAAGCTTGTTAAATCCATAATTAATAATTAATATACATAGTTTAATATCTGTATACATTATAAATAAAATATGGATCCATAATATGCAATAATATATAAGATATAAGAGTCATATAAGTAGAATATTATTCGTGATATTATCTTTTAAATCAGCTCATTGATTCAATTATTCATGATTTACAATTTAAGGTAAAATAAGACTAAAAAAGTAATAAATTTAATATAGTAATGAATGTAAATAATTTACCCTAAATAAATTAAATAGAAAGTACTTTGTAATCTTTGTGTATATGATGTAAAAACCCTTTTTATATTATATCGGTCATGTTTTTCAAAAAAACAAAAAAAACATAACACTATATGAAGGCATATATTTGTTAATAGATAAAGAAACATCATTATGTAATACTAAAGTACAATCTATTTGTATTGTTACTATATATATTTATATACATACATATATGAGAAAAAAATATATAAATAAATGAATAGATTAAAAAAGGAGTCAAATTAAAGAAAAATGCATATAATATTAATTAAGTAGACTACTAAAGTAAACATCAACTCACATATTTTCCACGGCGGGGTCCCGAATTCCAGATGGAGACGGTTCCACAAATTTTTGTCCATTTTCCAAGAAGTTCGAACACTACAATTAGGTACCAATTATTATTACGGTTTATTTTATGTACAAAATGCATGTTACTTATAACGTAATTCAACTTTAATGTCTTTCTAAATTTTTCATTTTCCAGAAATATGGCTGTGTCGCATGACACTATCGTGATCTACTACGCCATTTGGGTTAGTCTAAGGTTGACCCAAAAAAATCGGCAACGATTCACCGGTATATATATATATATATATATCTAAGTAATTTAAAAAAAAATAATGCAATCACGCATAATTTTATCCGAAAGTTTGATTCTGCAGTGTGGCACGCTAATGGTGTGCTATGGGACCTGAGTTGATAAAAAATGAGTTAATATACAAATTTATTCATAATTTTACACATTTTAATAAATTTAATATCACTTTTTTTAAAATAACAATTTAGTAAGTTTAACTTCTTTTTTAAATATATCACACCATTGAGAGATACTAACAGATTTCATTAGTCTACACATATATTAACATCTAAAAAAGTGACAATGTGGTATACCATAGTGACATTTAATTTAAAACTTAAAAATAAAAAATACTATTAAAGAAAAATATAAAAAATTATTAAAAAATTCAATGGCATCTACTTCGTTTTGACTCTATCTCAAATTTTACTAACATGATGTCATAGAGTTAAACCTTATTTGTACTAATTTGTGTAGCACTTATTCAAATTTGCATGAGAAAATGAACTAAGTAAACTTTAAAGAATTAAGAAAAAAATTAGAAAATGTTGAGAGACAAGTAAAAGAATTAGAACCGTTAGAAAAGTAGAAAATATAAGAGAGTTATATAAGTAAAAATTTTATTAAGAGAACTTGGAATGTTTAAGCATTTAAGCGTGCTATACAAATGATAAGTGTAATCTATTTATACTTATTCAAAAGAATATCTTAGAATAGTATATCCTAAATATTTATAAAAAATCTATATATGTATTTAAGTTGGTCTCTTCCATAAGTCTCCTTAATACTTTTTGTAGTACATAAGTCTCCTTAATACTTTTTGTAGTAAGTTTCTAAAGATAGACACTTTTGCATAATTCTAAATCCTTCTATTATTGTATTTAGGCAGCAAAAGGGGCTAGACAATGTTGATAGCCCACAGGAACTTAATCTAGCCCAATTTTTTTTGGTCTCTTAACATATTTGGTGGGTTGGACAAAAGGTGTGCATGTGACACCCTTCCTACTCAATCCTATGATGTTCACATTATATTTTAAGTCTTATATTGCCAAATGTGATAGACAAACTATCATCAAGTATTTGATACATTAGGAACTCCCTTTCTTTGGATCACTTTGTCAGTAAAGACATACTTTATCTCTTTGTTGAGTTCAATAACCACAGTAGTTGGTGTGCACTCAAACTTGCTTCAACTTGGATCTTCGTCGTCTCCATGAAAAGGCTTTAAAAGACTTACATGAAAAACATTATGGATCTTCAGTTTTGGTAGGAGTTAAACTTGATAAGCAGCCTTTCTCATGTATTTGATAATGGGAAACAACCCTTCATATTTCTGTATCAAGGCCTTATGTACCTTGCACAGGGGCTTGATTGGTTAAGTAATAATTTGACCATTACCATGTCTCCTTCTATGTACTCTTTTGTGTGTCACTTGGTGTTAGCCCATCTTTTCATTCTCTTGACCGCTTTATCAAGACAATCCCTTGTTATGTCTATCTTCTTATGTCATTCCCTCATGAACTTGTAGGTAAATGAGTTGTTCCCCATATAAGAAGAGGCAATAACACTTAGTGCTAGGGGTTGTTCTTTTATGACAATCTCAAAAAGGCTCTTGTTTGTTGCCTCACTCCACTGGAGGTTATATGAGAATTAGGCCACGTCGAGTAACTTCACCTAATTTTGTTGTTGGGCACTAGCATAGTGCCTTAGGTATTACTTCAATAAGGCATTAACTCACTCGGTTTGGCCATCACTTTAAGGATGGAAGCTTGTTAAGAAGTTCAAATCAATCCCTAGTAGCTTAAATAGTTTGTGCCAAAATTTGTCTATGAAGTAGAAGTCTCTATCTTTTAGGAATACCCCATAACTTTACCACATTTTTTAAGAACAAGTAAGCAGTTTCATCAACCTTGTAATTAGTAAAGGCTAGAATGAAGGTACTGTACTTGCTAAACTAATCGATAATAACCATAATGCTCTCGAATCCATCAAACTTGGGTAGAGCTATAATAAAGTCTATTGAGCCACTTTCCCATGATCTCTCAACAATAGGTAGTAGCTCAAGTAAACCAATTTGGTGTTACTGTTCTACTTTAACTTGTTGACAAACTAGGTAAGTTCTCACATACGCCTTGACATTAACATGCATTTATAGCCAATAATAATATTGTTGGACAAAAGTAAGGGTTTGTGCCATATTTGGATGACCGGCTTATAAGGAAGTTGCTTTTAGGTGTATTAGTGGATATGGTAGCTAGTTTCGCCTTTCGACTTAGCGTATTTGCAACAACATTGGCTTGGTTTGACTTATATTGCAACATGTAGTCAAACTCAGTTAGGAAGTCTTGCCAATGAGTTTGCTTGGGCTTGAGCTTCTTTTAAATTTGGAAGTAACTCGTGGCAACATTATTAGTCATTATCTCAAACTTACTTCTAAAGAGATAATGTCTCTAAGTGCACAAGTAGTAGATTATGACAGTTATCTTCTTATCTTGGATGATATACCACCTCTCCATTTTATTTATCTTACGACTTTCATAGGCAATAGGATACTTATCTTGCATTGAGACTCCTCTGATGGCAAAGTTAGATGCATGGACTTCAAAATGATTTTCATAGTCTGACAACACCATGATGGGTCCCTCAGAGATTGCTTACTTTAATTTTTCAAAAGAAACTTATCATTCTCTCGACCAATGCCAAGTATTGTTCTTTTTCAGTAGGTCGGTTAGGAGTGTCGCTATGACAAAATACCCTTTAATGGACCAATAATAATAGTTGACAAGTCCCAGGAAGGATTGTAGTTCCAGGACCTTAATTGGTGGCTCCTACATTTAAATTGCTTGCACCTTTATTGGACCCATCATCAGCCTACCATCCTTAATCTTATGGCTAAGGAAGTTTACCTTTTACTTAGGGAATGAGCACTTCTCCTTCTTGATGTAGAGCTCATTTTCCTAGACAACTTGGAAGACTTACTTGAGGTGCTTTACATGTTCCTCGAAGGTGTTGCTACATATCATAAAGTCATCCAAGTAAACCACTACAAATTTGTCGAGGAAGGGATGAAATACCTTGTTCATGAGAGTATAAAAGGTAGTTGGTGCATTGGTGAGACCAAAAGGCATGGCTAGGAACTCAAATGCTTAGTAACACATCATACAGGTTGTCTTTAGTTCATCACCTTAGACAATATGGACTTGGTAATAAGCCGATTATAAGTCTAGTATGGTGGAGTACCTCACCTTCCCTAATTGGTAAAAAGGATCAGCTATTAAGGGTATTAGATACTTATTGTTTATAATGACCCTGTTCAATGCTTAGTAGTCAATATACATCCTTAACGAACCATCCTTCTTTTTCTAAAAGAGGATTAGGGCACCAAAAGGGGCTTTCGATGGTCGAATGTAGCTTGAGTCAATAAAGTCTTAGAGCTACTTCCTCAGTTTAGCAAACTCTAACGGTGCTATGTGATAAGGGGCCATGGCAGGAAGTTTGGCACCAAAGTTCCCACTTGATATGGTGATCCACATCTCATCTAGGAGGTAACTTCTTTGGTAATTTAAAATGCATCATGTCCTTAAACTTGGCAAGGACAACCTAAACAAATTGCAGCAATATGGGAGTAAGTGTTGCTACATTTTCCCTAACATTAAGTTCCCTTATAGTAGTATTATAGCTTTCATTTAACTTAAGACCTCGTTTGAATTGAAGAGCAAAAATCATTGATGATTTTGACTTCTCCATGATCTTTAAAGTAATCACTTAGATATTGCAAGTATTAAGGATCACAAGAGAACTCAAGACAAGAGCGAGAAAAGCCAAAGTTTTGCAAAAAAAAATGCAAGACTTAACACCACTTTAAAATTGTCCATAGGAATAGCAGTAAAGTCTAACTTACCAATCCAATCTTTGATTACTATAGCTATCCTTGTGTTATGCTTCAAATAGGTTTTGCCTCCAAATTGACAGCCTTAGTGGTCTCATTTCCCTTTGCAAGTTTGACCCTAAACCTTTGGACTCTTATATGTCCATAAAGTTATGTGTTGCCCCTATGTCTTGAATCATGCAAGCAGCTTTGCCCTTGATGATAACATCCATATACAATAGTCTCTTCACCTCAGAGATTGATGGAGAGAGAAGTTTGGAAAGGTTACCCAATTGTTAGATAACTCTCATGTCAACTTAGGGCTCATCCTTAGGTTTTTCCTTACTGAGTTATGCCATAATGGCATTTATTGCCTTATGGTTGGAGCAATCTCATACCCAATATGGTCTATTGCAAATGAAATAAGGTTTCAAGGATTACTTAAGTTACGCTTACCTGACAAATTCCAACCATACTTAAAGTTGCCATTTAAGGAATTCTGGTGTCCACTCTTCTTGCAGCCTACATCCAATTTTTGCCTATTTTTCTCTCCCTCACTCTTATTGAAGTTGGGACTTGTACTCTTGGAGTGGATAGAGTAGTCAATGAGTGTCTCGATAGTGGTAATAGCAGTAACTAAAGTTTGCACACACATCTGTTTAGTTCTACTATTACCTAATCCTTTAAGTCATCCTTAAAGTGAAAAAGAAGTTCTCTGTCATACATATCAATTTCAAGTATAAGGGTGGTAAATTCCTTGATGTAGTCAAAAATACTACCTGTTTAACTTAAGTGATTTAACTTTTCCCTAATTTCGTTATTCACATTATAAGGTACAAAGTGTTTGTGCAGTTCAACCTTGAATTCCTTCCAAGTATTAAGGACACACAAGCCTTTCACTTTTTTGGAATACTTATGCCTCAATCATAGTTAGGCAACATCCCTTAAGAAGATTAGGGCATTAGTTACCTTAACTAAATTGTCAACAACCCCCATGGCCTCAAAGTTTTATTTGAGATCGAAGAGAAATCTCTCCACAGTAATGGTGTTGCAAGTGCCATTATATATGACAAACTTAGTAACCTTTAAGTCATCCACTGCAGTAGCATTAGTGGTAGCCATACAAGCTGAAGGTGGAGTGCTTCGACGAAGCAACTTCATCTCTCTACAAAGGTTGTGAATTTCTCCTTTAATGAACTCTCGTAAATCAGATAGCTCTTGGTTCAAGAAGTATAGTTCTCTCCTAAACGAGTGGCCAAACTCTTTAATCATGTATTTGACAACTCTAGTGATTTTAGAATTATCATGGATCACATTATCAACTTGCTTACTAAGTTTGCCCATTCTAACTTTCAAGTTGATGACACTCCTCTCCAAGCTAATAATATGGGACTTCATGGATTCTCTTATTGGGGCCTCAGATCTACCATGCTTAGCTAGAATGCGTTTCTCCTCTCACCCATGCACTTGTTGCTTTACTTGCTACTCCTTCATAGCAGTCATGACAAAACCTTCCTCACTTTCCATGCTCGAAACTTTAACAATAAACAAATTATACCTAAGATAAAACCATTGCTTTGATACCACCTGTCACAGAGGTAGATCTTGTTCGTACTAACCCGCACAACATTTAGTCAATTTACATGAAAAGATGAACTAAATAAACCTTCAAGAATTGAGAGAATAAGTGAAAAGTATTAAAAGGTAAGTAAGAGAGTTTGAAGCATTAAAAGAATAGAGAGCACAAGAAAGCTATGTAAGTAAGAGCTTTATTAAAAGAGTTTGGAATGTTTAAATGTTTTTGCATGTTGTACAAATGATAGGTGTAACCTTTTTATACATGTTCAAAAGAATGTCCTAGAATAATATATTCTAGATATTTACAAAGAATATTCTAGATATGCATTTAAGTCGGTCCCTTCCAAAAGTCTCCTTAATGCTCTTTGCAGAAAGCACTTATGCACAATTTCAAATCCTTTTATTGTTGTATTTAGGCAGCAAAGGGGGCTGAACAATGCTAATAACCCCCAAGAACTCAATCTAGCATGGTTTTTTTTATCTCTTAACATGTTTGATGGGTTGAATAAGAGGTGTCCATGTGACATTGAGTTATCTCTCACCATGGCTCAGCCCAATCCTCCAACCATCACCATTACCTCTCTCACCCTACCTTTTTTTTGTGTTAACTTTAGCTCTACCATTATGGTCTCCACAACTTACATCACTTTGGCTTCTTCCTTATGCCAACATTGCCTCCCTACTCGCGACCAAATCTAAGCAATAACAATGAAAACTTTCCAAACTTCCTTGGTGAAGAAGTCCATCAAAATAATTAGATTTTTTATCATTAATGCTAATAAGAAGGTTAATTTAGTCACTCAACTCTACCTATGAGTTGTGCTTCGATGGGTTATAAGTTATGCAATAAGGTAATGAGATAAAATGCCAAGAATACTTATTGGTTCGACCATGATTAATTCGTTCTATCTCTTGTCCATGGTTGAATGTTGTAATATGCTTTGCTTTATCTTGTTGGTTACAATAATGTAAAGGTTGGTTCTTTTGATTATTTCCTTTTTGCTTCCTTTTATTAATGGTGGCAACATCATTGAAAAATACAAAGATTTAAAGGTGGAAACAATACGAGAAAATTACCAAAAAAATTCAAATGTATAGCTAATAATATTATTTATCCTTTATTATGCTTTTCAAAACCCTAAGTAAATAATGTCATTAATGCCACAATTGAGCTCTATCTAATGAAACCATAAATCTACAAAGCTTATGTAGGCTCTTTTATCCAAATCCCCACCCTTAATTTTAAGGTTTATTATTATCCTTAAGGCCAATTACACTAGTCCTCTCTTAGATCTCCTCCTCCACTCCTCTTTAATCTCACTCTCTCTAAACCTTTGATTCCTTACCGCATCTCTTTCGTTCAATTACTCATCAATTCCATCATTTATGAGGTTTACACCAAGCTCTTTTTGGTTTTGCTTAACCTTTTGTCTTTGAATTCAATTGCTCTCGACATTTTAGAATCTTCCTACAAGTTACTGCTTGTCCCAAGCTAATGTGTGTAAACTTCAAATGATAAAGTTGTGATGTCCATTAAGATTCTAACTTTATCTAATGCATAAAGAGCAAAAAGGAAAGAGAAGGGAGAGGAGAGAGAAAAAAAAGAAAAGATTTTTTAATCATTTTTTGTATTTTTATTTAATAATATTGTTTATTTTTAAATGTTAAATTAAATGTCACATGACATGTTACATTATCACTTTTTTACATGTTAGTTTGCCAAATTTGCAAACTAATGGAATTTGTTAGTATTTATTAACGTCAAACTAGATTTATTTTTAAAAAATTCTAAAATTACTAAATTATTACTTTTGAAATGTGAAGTAAATTTTCTTAAAAGGTTAAAGTTACCCATAAATATATATATTAACTCATAAAAAAAACTAGCAACTACTAACTAGTTTATGGTTTGATCACCAATTCTTGATCAAATTTGACTACAATTAGATTTTTGCATGGTTTTTGAAATGGAACTAGACCTTGACTCCAATAGAAGTTTAATTAATTAGCTTCTAATGATCAAATTGATGAGTCAATTATTCATTAAAAAATATAAAAATTTTTATAATATATAAATGTAAACAAAATATTATTAAAATAAAATTTATCAAGCATACATATCCAAGTAATTTTAACAACATAATACAATCATAAGCAACTTTTTTCAAAAAAAAAAAAAAACACAAAGAAAACGAAATAGCAAAAACCAAGGTTGCTTGGTTTATCAATCTAATTATCCAATTAAACCATTCAAGTCCATTTAAGTTGAATGATTTTTTTTGGTTCAATATCTTATCTTGTTTTTTAACCAAAGTGCATTAAATCCATGATTGGTTCATTATTTTTTGGTATAATCATCAATCTAGTCTAGTTTTTTAAAGTATGAGTTTTATGACCTTAACTAGACCAAAAACTAAACTAATTCATGGTTTTGACGATCAAATCAATTGATTCAATCTAATTTTTAAAACCTTGCATACTAATTCTTATTATTCCCAATTTTTAAAAATAATGATGGATCTTAATAAATAAATGTGCTCTTTGTATATGAGAAATTAGGAGACTAATCATTTACCATTATGAAACAAATATATTTTAAAAAATTTATATCTCCCATAAAAAATGAGAGATTTTATTGTACTTATTCATAAGATAACATTTATTTTATATCTTACAAAATAAAAAGGACTTAAGAAAGATCCTACGTATAAGCGAATGGCTCAAAACATAAGTCAAATATAAAAAGCCCCAAACCTTGCCTTGACTAGTCCACCCTTAGCCCAAAATATTTTGAGAACTTTTAAATTATACTTGTCAAATTAGTTGTTTTTAATTATTAGAAAACTAAACTATTAAAATAATAAAATTATCATAACTACTAGTTATTATCTTCATCTTAATATTCTTTTTTATAAGATATTAAATCAAAAGTAATATAAAAAGAGTTTCTTCTTCTTTAATTATACATACCTAACAAAGCATTTCTTCTTCCTTTCTCCTTTTTCTTATTCAGAATTGTCAAATTAACCAAATTAGTATTATTTCTATTACCTTACTATTTGAAGTGCATATTGATAAAAAGGTTAGTTGTATTTTGAAAGAATAGTCATTGTAACCTATTATATTAAGACACTGTATATGGCGGCAAAAATTATCCTTGAGGATAGCAACAATTATACCTTAGATATTATATCATTCTTATTTAGTTTCATTTCATTTGCATCAATATTTTGTATATTTTCTTTATTTTTTTCTAATCATCTCAAGGATAATTGTATATGCTTTTATTATGATGGATACAAATACTAGTCAGTTTGCTTTTGTTACTAATTATTTTATATCTATTACTTCTCAAACTTAGTCAATTTCACTTACCCCTAAGTATCAGGAACTGTCTTTACTCTTTTTGAACTAAAATTAAAGTTTGAATTTGAAAATTATAATAAAACATTTCTTATTTGGGAATAAACTAATAAATTTTGTTGTCATATTATTTTAAGTATATTACTTAATGATCTATTTAATATCTATTTTCCTTCAAAAGAAGCCAAAGAAATATGGGAGAAAATGAACAAAAAATATATGGTAAATGATATTACTATGTAAAAGTTTGTTGTTACTTAACCATCTTCATTTTCAGATGTTTAATGAAAAAAGTGTCTAAGGTCAAATTAATGAATATCATAAATTGCTAGATGACTTAAATAGTAAGAACTTTAAGCTACCAAAGGATTATGCAGCAGGTTATCTAATTAAAAAACTTCCACAATCCTAGAATAATGACAAGTAGTAACATTAATACAAAAGAAAGCACATGTCATTAAAGGATGTCATATCCTAATTGAGGACAACAATAAAATCCAATCAAAAGGAAAAAGAGATAGCATCAAAGGCAAATATAATTTAATAAAAACAAAGAGACAAAAGTTACCATAGTCATCATCACCATCATAGTAAGAAAAGGTATAATAATAGGTACTAGGGAAAATAAAAAGAGTGACTAATTCAAAAGAGTGGATAATAGATTTTGGTGTTGCAAAACACATTTGCGAAGATAAAAGTGTATTTACCTCTTGCACATTAATAAGGGATTAAAAAAATTTCTTTGTAAAAGATTTAAGAATAGTACCTATTTTGGGTAAGAACAAAATCCTTATCAATATTATTTCAGGAAAAATATTGTCTTTAAATAATGTGCTTTATATCTTAGAGATTCACATTAATCTAATTTCTATGCTCCCACAAAGAAAGGTTAGAGTTAAGTTTTTTATTTATTTATTTTATTAGTTTAACAAAGTTGTAATAGCCAAAAATGATATATTTTTAGGAAAGGGTTGTTATAACTAGGGATTATTCATTTTTAATATACTTAATGTTATCAATAATAAAAATACATTTGCTTCTATTATTTATATTGTTGACCCTTATAATTTATAACATGCTAGATTAAGACATATGAGTGATTGTTATATTTAAAAGTTAAAACAACTTGGTCTAATTGAAAATTTGCGTGGTGATATATGTAAGTGTGTAATCTATGTAAATGTAAACATAAGCAAGAAAAATTACAAATTAATGTAACAAGAAACTAAATTACTTAGTTTAGTTCATTCTAATTTGAAAGATTTAAGTAGTACTATGATAAGAAGTAGCAAATAAATTTATATGACTTTTATAAACTACTGTTTTAGATATACTAGAATTTTTATGCTAAAAGATAGTAATAAGTTGTGTGATATTTTTATCAAATATATGAAGGAGTAGAAAAATACTTGAATAAAAAGATTAAAAGATTTATATTAGATAAAGAAGGAGATTATAGTTCTCGATTATTGTCAAATTTTTATTAAAAAAAAGGCATTATTCATGAGGTAGTAAAGAGGAAAATAAAAATTTAAAGAAATGATGAATGTTATATTAGTCAATTCTAAAGCTTTTAATAACTTATAATGAAAGGAAACATTATTTGTATGTTATTTGCAAAATAAAATTTCATATAAGAAAACTAGTAAAACTCTATGAGCTATATAAAAGGTAGTCTTTTAATATAAGTTATTTATAAATGTAAAGGTGTCTTGCTAAAGTACTATTGCCTAAACCAAAAAAAGGAAAATAGGTTCCCAAACCTTAGATTGTATATTTATAGATTATACAAGTCAAAGTACCATTCATAATTATCTTATTATTAAAAGTGATATTTTAAATACTAACACTATCATTGAGATCAAGAATATAGATTTTTTTAAGCATATATTTCCTATGAAAAAGGAATTAGCATTGTCACCTATATCTATAGTTAAGTTAGATATAGAGTCTTATATTACATGTCATGAACCAAAATTGCAAAAGAATAAGAAATAAAGAGTAAAAAAAGAAAAAAAGAGAGAAACCTCTGTTGACAACTTGTACACTTTAATAGTAAATAATGATCCTTTGACTTATTCTAAAACAATATCTTCAAATGATTTTAATATGTGGGTAAAAACCATACAAATTGAAATTGATTCTTTAAATCACAATAGTGCATAAGAACTAAGAGATTTACTTATAGGAGCCAAAACCATAGGCTACAAATGGATCTTTAAGAAAAAAAAAACATAGACCATATGGATTCATTGACAAATACAAAACTAAACTTATAGCAAAATGGTATACTTAAAAGAAGAATATTAATTACTTTAATATTTGTGCTCTAATTACTAAAATTGTACTTATTAGAGTATTAATTGCATTAGCATCTGTGTATAATCTCTTTCTTCTTTAAATAAATATTAAAACTATATTTTTATATAGTAAACTTAATAAAGAGATTTATATGTTACAATTTGAAAGTTATATAATTCCTAATCAAGAGAAAAAGGTTTGTAAATTTGTTAAATCTTTATATAAATTAAAACAAATACCTAAATAATAGCATGAGAAGTTTGATAATGTTTTAATTTCTAATAGTTTTTCGATAGTTGATGTTGATAAATATTTTTATATAAAAATTGAAAATCATGCTTATATTATTATATGTTTGTATGTTAATGACATATTCATGTTTAGTTTCAGTATGAAATTGATAGTCTAAACAAAATCATTGCTTGTGTTACATTTTGACAGGAAAGATTTGATAGCAGCAAATGTTATTTTAAGATTGAAGATTTTTAGAACTCTTAATGGTATTTTTTGTCACAAAAGTATTACATTAAGAAACTTCTTAACAAATATAAATGTTTTGATGTAAAACTAGTTTCCACTTTCTTTGATTAAAATGTTGTTTACTAAAACATAATGGTGATTTTGTATTTTGATCTAAGTATGCTCAAATTATTGATAACTTAATACATTTAATGAATTTTACACATTCTGATATTGTATGTGTTGTGTGTAGATTGAGTAAATATGTACATAATCTAAATCATGATCATTGGAATACTTTGACAAGAATTTTGAGATATTTAAGAGATACCATAAACTATGATATATTTTATAATGAATTTCCTACTATACAAAAGAGTATAATAACACAAACTAAATTTCTGCTTTATATGAGATAAAATTCATTAGTTGCTATACTTTCACCCTTAAAAGTAGAGTAGTGACTTAGAAGTCTATTAAACAAACAATAATTATGTGGTCCAACATAAAATCCAACTTTATAGCATTAGAGATGGATAGTTTGAAGGCAAATTGGTTAAGAAATTTCCTTATAGATATTCCATTTTCTGTGAAACTAACACCATTAGTGTCAATGCATTATGATAACTAAGTCACTATTACTCATGCAAAAGGTAAATTATATAACAAAAAAAAATAGATATATTTGTTTAAGACAAAAATTAGTAAAGTAGTTATTAAATAATATAATGATATTATTTGATTCCATAAGATCAAAAAATGAATTTGACTAATCCTGTAACTAAGCTATTGGGTAGAAAGTTAATGAAAAACACATTAAAGAAAATAAGACTAATGCCTATAAAGCATAGTCAACAATGATGGAAACCCAACATATATGATAGAAGATCTTTTGAAGTAAGTTCATACAAGTAATAGCAAGTTACTAATTGACCTTATGTGCATTATCAAAATTATAAAGTTCCTTCCTATGATGTAGAAAGCACAATAATTCCAATGTTTGAAGTTAAGTTATACTCTTAATAAATTCTATAACCTTATGGGTGGTATGTTATTGAAATGTGTATTTGATAAATTTAACTATATGATAGTATATTAGAGCTGCTCCTATGAGATCCTAGGTAAAATCTCTAAAACTCTCATGAAAATAAACCAAGCTAATGCAAGGCCTAACAATACTAAACTACACTAAATATAATATCAAAGAATATAACATAAAGATAAGTTGACTATTATTTATTAAGAAACCATGGTTAATAAAAATTTTTAATTTCACCATCCTTCTAAATATTAAGGTTTATATATTATATTGTTTGGTTTATAGTCCAAAAGGCACCAAAGATGATATGTTATATCGTTATTAGTTAACCTAACAAAATTCATCCTTTAAAAATATATGGAAGAATATTAAAAAACAAATATATTTTAAAAAACTTGTATCCTACATTGAAAATAAGAGTTCTTATTATAATTGTTTATAAGATGTACTCAAAAAAGTCTCACATATAAATGAATTGTCCAAAACCTAGACTTGATATAAGAGCCATGATACAATCTTATGTTGATTTACACCTAACACAAAATTTTTTAAGACCTTTCAAATTGTACTGGTTAAACTAATCATTTTTTATAAGTTATTTTTAACTATTAAAAAATTAAGTTGTTATAGTAATAAAACTATTGTAACCATAGGTTATTTTTTTATTTTTAATATTTATTTTTATAAGATATTAAATTATAAATAATATAAAAAGAATTTCTTCTTCTTCATCTAAATACATCTAAAAAGATATTTTTTTTTACTCTCAAATTTTTTTTGTTGAGAATTATAAGGTTAATCAGATTATTGTTATTTTTGTTATTTTACTATTTTAAGTGTATATTAATAAAAATAATTATTATATTTTGAAAGGATAACTGTTATAATTTATTATATTGAAATATTATTTATGAAAAAAATATATCTTTAAAGACAATACTAAGTCTGTCTTAGATATTCTATTTTATTTATTTTATTTTATTTCATTTATATTCATATTTTGTATATATTTTTATTTTTTCTAACATTTACTCCACTGCCACTTCTCTAAGAGATAAATAATTTGTTTCTACAAGTAAAACAATGTTAATTAATCTCTCTTAGCCACATGATAGACATTTTATTAGCTTGGACTTTTATGCCTTCAATCATCTTCCCAAAGAGTTCTAGCTTATAACGTCTATGTGTAGAAACTTGTGACTTGAAAGAAATAATAAAATATTCAAAAACGAGTTTAAAATTACTTATGAGGTCCTTCAGCAAATTCTTTGTTATTTATGTTTGTAGGACTTATTGAGTTATTTTTGGCATAGAATGCCTTTTTAAAAAGGACATACACTTTAATTCATCGAAATTTTTGTATTGTATATTTCTTAATGAACCACCTTGGTATTCTTTTTTGCTAAACAGTCTTTTCAGTTGTTTGTAATTATATTTTTTTATTAATGAAATTTACTTCAATTATCCAAAAAAAAAAAAAACAGATTTGTTTGTCTGCAAGTTGCTTATGTTGCCAAACCATCTATGATGAAATTGGATATCTTGCTAATATGCCTAAGACACCAATTATCACAATTACATAAATTACTTAAAAACGTAGATGCTCTAGCAAAAGCCAATCTTCGCTCCCAATGATGCTAATCCTTCCATTTTAGCCCGTATTCCATGTAGTTTATCCATTTTTCACCAATATTCGATAATTTTTTTTAATTTCAGTTTCATTTTTTTAACTTTTTACTTTTATGTTATTGAGTATCTATTTAATTTTCAAATTTACTGTATGTGTGTATATATCATTTTCAAGTTGAAAAAAATTGCAAAATTACTTTTTCTCACAAATACATTTTCAGAGCAAAAGTATGTCGTTTAGAAATGAATGTTCTTACAAGGGAAAAGAAATAAAGATTTTAATTGTTATTTTTACCGTTTTATTCAAGAAAAGAATTAAATGAAAATTTTAATCAGATTAACTTCAAATGAATGGCTTGACTGAATAAATCAGAAAACATAGGTATCTCATCTCTAGCACCATAACACGTAAGAAGAATTAAAGGGAGAGAAATGGCGAAATACTTTAGGATGTCTCCATGTACTTTTTCTCAATAATTCGGCTCTTGTTTTGTAGAGAAAAATTGTTGTCACTAATTGTGCAAATTTTGTATATTGTAATAAAAATCAATTTGAAAATTTCAATTTTGTTTAAATTTAGCATGTCACATTTTGTTTTCTTGCAATTTTATCGTGCTAATTTTAAAGTTTTATGTAAATGATTATGAAATTTTTACATTGCATCTAAATTATATAAAACTCACATAGAATTTATGTTACATGCTTGCATGGCAAAAACGAAAAAAAAAAATGCAGAGAGATTTGTAGTAACAACAGGTAATTATAAACTTCAAAAAAAATAAAAATTGCTTAGTTAAAAATAAAAGATAATAGTTATATCAAGTATACATGTTAATTAATGTCCATCAAAAAACTGTACAAGCTAAACGAGTGGGTCACATGATATATTTCCACCATCAATTATCAGTAATTCATGAACAACAGACAACGCCCTAAATTTTACTTTAGAAGGAAATTGAAGTTGTTGACTTAATTAATATGAGTTAATTCACAGTAGAATTATAAATTTCTGTACAGTGGATCAACCAAAAATTAATTCATTAATATCAATTAATATAACACGGTATTCTAGGCAACTATTATTAAATTAAATAATAATAGGCTTAATGATCATATTAGCCCCTGATGTTCTGACCAGAATGCGTGGCTAACACTATTGGGAAACATTTAGCGCAAATAAATATTAATATTGGTTTAATGATCAAATTAGCCACGTCCACGTTGATCAAAGAGCGATTAATCCCTTAATTTCCCTTTTTCTAATTGAGCTCCTGACATTAACAAACTTTGTTCAAATGAAATGAAGCATTATTAACTTGAAAACATGTAATCCCAGTAACTGAAATGTATATTAAAGTATTCCTTAGAAAAAATTTATTAACATTACGCACAATTGTTCTTTTTTTGTTTTTCGTTTTTTTTCTTTTTACCTTATTTCGTCATTTCATTTTGGTATTTACTTTAGACGACGAATTCATGTCTTTCTACTAGTAATATAATATTATTATTGCAATGATAGAGTTAATCAGCGCACTTCTGTGGATTTTTTTTTTTTTTTTCTTTTTGATACAAAGAAAGACAGAGGTCAGAAAAAGAGGAATAGTGGAATATAAAATAATTTAAAAAAAAATTAGATAAGACGTCCCAACTAAGTGTACTAAAATTACGAAATAATCATTGCACTTTAAGCTGGGACTTCCATTGTCTTAGCTTTACAAAAGGAAGATTGCGCCTTGAGATTTGTGAACCGCCAATTTTCACCGCATAAAGGAAACTTCTGTGTACATATATATATATAAATTATAAATTTAATATTTTAAAATTTTAAATTAAAAAAAATTAAATATATATATTGATTCTAACTGAGTTTTAAATTCAAAATTTGGTCTCGAAAATAACTCTAATACCAATAAATTAAATTAAAGCTGGTTATTATAACTTAATATATTTCAATGCTGCTAAATATTCATGCAATTAACTTGTTGATGCAGAAATAATTTAGGTGCAAGATGCCTTACGTTTATTGTTAATAATTATATGAAAATATAAATTTTAATCTTTTAATTAAATTAGAGAAAATCTTATATTGTCTTTCTTAAAAGATTCATTATATAAATGTGACGTCTAAAAAACCAGATATTTACGTCTAAAGACAAAAAAAAAAAAAAAAGGCATACATTAAAGAAAACAAAACAAAAACAAAAACTTCAAAGCTAATTAAAAATGGAAGAACCAAGAAAATAGCTATAACAGACAAAAACTAACAAGGATACAAACGGAAAACAAAATTTTCAATGAATTAACTAACATTCTGAAAGAAAAAGACACAAGTATTAAGAGATATTGGAAAATTGGAAAAAGGATTTTCGGAAAAAAAGAATATGTTTTGAGAAAATAATAGGAATAAATGAAATAAATATTATCTTAAAGTAAATGGAATGGGAAACGAGAAAAAAAAAGATAAAAAAAAAAAAAGAGGAAACTCAAAAGAGTGGAATTTTAATAAGATGACAACTGTAGCGAAAAATGGTAAAAACGTAAGAAAGACAGACATGACTGTCATAAAATAAAAGGTAGAGGGGCAAAACAGGAATTATAGTTTTGTAATGGAGAGAGATGAAAAGAAGTAACACACCGTGATGGGATTGAGGGGCACAATTTCTATTTTCTCATTTTGTTAACGAGAAAAAGAAAAAAGCAACAGTGTTTTGGCATCAGGGCCATTTCTTTTAATAGATATTCTTCAGTAAACCATCGTAGCAGTATATTAGATATGTGAAAAGGTAAAATGAATTCCAACTATAATCGTGGGGCAATGCTATTCTTCATGAATAAGTTGCACAATAGTTTTTTTTTTTTTTTGATATGAAAATTTTTGCTTTGAGAAAAAAAAAACAAAAAAAAAAGAAAGATAAAGTTTCTTAATCTAAATCACCAATCAGAGCATCACTCATAATTATACATTTTGTGTTCCTTACTCAATGAACTTTCGATTCAGACAAGACATTGCCCAGAAAATTACTAGGGTTGAAAATGCCCGTCTGTTTAACATCGTCAATTAAAACATGACCATTCTCCTTAAAAATTTAACACTTTTAAATCTAGTCATATTTCTCCCTTAGACTGCTCTTTTATCTTCCTTTTGGAAGGCAAAAGGCAGAGGACAAGGACATGAAAGCGAAGTCAAGAAAAAGTAATGAGATAATAGTTAACAATTTCACCCTGTTCTTTGGTTTGGAGTGTTGCACATATGGCTGAAGAAAGTGCAAATATAAAAAGGCGAAGTTGTTGGTGTTAAAATCCACGAGAAAAAGAAAGGAATAACTTTGTTTTTAGTTTCCCCTTTATCGGGTCATCTCAGATTTCGTGAAAAAGTGATTGAAGTGCTAACGTATTCTAGTCCGAACGATACACTGGATAACATTATTTCGTCCAAATTTACTAGTAGAAGTTAATTAGTTTGGTTGAAATTGGATTGGTCGCCAATTTTTTGAATCCAATACTAAAAAATGCTTTAATTGTAGACTTAGTTACTCAATCAATTTATTTTATTTTATTTTATTTTTTGTTTGCCGGAAACACTCTTAGATGATAAAATCAAATGAATTGAATTACTTTGAATTTTTGCTTTTTTTTTTTTTTGGTGAGAAATACTGGTTTTACATATTAATTTAGATCTAAAATTTAAGAATTCAATTGAATTCATGCACTTAAAGAATTGTGATTCAAAAAAAAAAATTGAAAAGAATGGGATTTTTTTTTAATTGAAATGGAGTTCTAAAAATTTTTCGTTCTAAACAAGTTCTAAACAATTTCTCGCAACTATAGCATATTTTCAATTTGGCATTAAAAATTCATGTACTTTCTAATGTTTTTCAATCAATAAAAATCGTAAGAAATCCATGTAAATTTCAACAATGAAATTCAATTTTGTATTTTCTAGAGACTAAACTCAAGATGTCATTTTATCTCTTCTATAAGAAAATGATCTAAAATATTTTACAGCAAAATTGTCTTATGTAATTTATTTTTTCTATTTTGCCTAACAAAATCATTTTCTCAGAATATAGTCATAACAAAACAAAATCCAAATTATTCTCAATTTTTTCAACAAAATTAATAAATTAATTTTCGTGGACAAAGCGCCGTGCACAATACCTAATTTTGTAATTGAAAGTAGAGACAAGATCTAAGGAGAGTGTTAAATGAAAAAAAAAATTATTAAAAAGTATGAGTATTCAATGTTACATTAAAATTCTCTTATTGCTATAGTGAATGTATTGATTATTGATTGTGAAATGGTAAAAGTAGTTGACTATTTAAAACTTGTTTGGTTTACTTGTCATTAATTGTTATTATTAGTTATTATTATTAATTATTTATTATTTTTGATGAATAAAATAAAATTATAGTTTTTAATTAATCTAATATTATTTATTAGTGTTAATTATTAAAATGACTATTTAATAGATCATGTTTATGTTTCAAATGAGATGATAAAGTATGTTTAAAAAATAAGATTTATTAGGACAATAAGATTTTTATTTTTTTCTCCTTTTCCCTTTTAATTAGAGCACTTCTAAAATTAGCGAAAGAAAAAATGTTGATTATTTGGAAAGATATAAATAATTGACAAAACTATACTTTTATGACAATGGATAGGGAATTGCAAGATTCCTTTGAGGACTAGAGATATTTAAGTAAATAAGATATTATTATTAAAGATAGTTTAATTATAGATTAGCTATCATTTGTTGTTAGTTCAAAAAGCAACTTAAAGCTACTTTTTGCATCAATTGCTGTTTAAAAGGTCTATCAACAAATGTAAGCCTTAAAAAATTTTATCAAACTCTTAACCCTCTGTTTTTTTTTTTTTTTTAAATTGAACCGCAACAATATCTTTTGAACAACAAAAACAAAACCCTTCTTAAGCTTGATATTGAAAAGTAAAGATTGTAATAATTAGAAGCTTTTGTTTTCTTTTTGCAACATTAGAGTCTTGGAACCACTAGGTGTATCGTAGTGGCCACAGAACACAAAACGTGAGGTAAGATCTAGATGTCAAACTTAATATCTCACTTACAATTACTTCTCCTTTCCCTAATTCAAATGGATTGAAAAATACATATGAGATATTAAGATTCATATTAAGTGATAACAACTGTGTAAAGTAAGAAGAAACCAAATAATCAATGGATTTTTTTTTTTTTTTTTGCAATATATAACTTAAATTAACAAAAAAAATAATTAATATCAAAATATAGCTTAATTCGAGGCATTGTGAAAAGTTATTTGTGCTTTAACCGCATTGTGCTTTAACTTTCTTGAAGCAACTCACATCACTTATCACCTCACAAGATTAGAAAGCCTTAAAATATGGCTTTCTAAGAATTTGGTTGATGGTAAAATTTGGTCACATCAAAGAAATGGCTTCTAATAAAGATTAAATCTTTCAAGTTTCAACCACCTCCTGTCTTAGTGTAAGGCCCATAAATCATAAAGATGAATAATGCTAAAATCTTATGAGATTATGGTATATAGTCTTATAGATAGTTCATATTTAGTTAGTATGATATAACTAAATCATATGACTGACTGTGTATAATCTCCCTTGATATGATTTGCTCATCTCTTTATTTGTTCTATTTATTTGTTGCATAACCTTTTGTATAAATTCATGTAACTTATTCAAGTCCATTGCACAAATTTATTCTGACTATTCTTTCTTGGTTTACTTTTATCATGATGTTAGAGTTTGCTTGACCCTCTCATCTACACTTACCACTTGGTTATTTGACCCTTTTCATATGTTCAATTTTGTACTAGTAGGGTAAAACCTATGCTTGGCCCATTTAGTTCATAATCAGCAAGAAGTTGTAAGAAAATGCATAATATCTTATCTCTATACTCTAAGACCTTAACAGCATCACTAGGATAAGAGTCAATTTATCCCATATAACATGCATTTGAGAACCAAAAAAAAAAAAAAAAGTGATGGATCTATCCCGTTGTTATTTTAAACAATAGAGATCACCTAGAAGCTAATGTTAATGTGTAACATTATAGGTAAAATATCATATCATTGGAAATAATGCTAAAATTTGTAGGTATAGTAGACCTATGCAAATAAAGAGGATACAAAAAAAATAATAATTTTCGAATAAAAAACTTTTATCTCTATTTGAAAGTCATGTATATCTCTATACCCTTGAAACTTAAAAGTATCATTAAGATAAGAATCAATTGATCTCATATAGCATGCATTTGAGTAAGAAAAGTGATAGACTAACTTGATTATTCTTTCCAATGAAAGAGATCACCTAAAAGTTGTTATTGATGTACAACATGGCAGGTAGAGTGTCGCAAAGTCAATGAATCTCATACCTCCTTCGTAGCGTCAGGATAGTGAAACTAAAACTTGATAGTTGGAAAACGTATATTGTGAAATCAATTAAGAATCTTGTAATTGTTATTCTGCTTAATCCTCATGCCGCTCAGTAAACTTGTTAGAGGGTTCTTCTTCTTTTGCAGTAGACTATAAAATATGCAAAACTCAGTGTAGGATGTACCAAAACAGGGAAGTATAAAAAGAATCAGACAAAACAGACCCCAAAAAAAGGAAAGAGGACATTAGAAAACCTTTGAAACCTGCCTGACCCAATCAAGAATTGGCTGAAAATTGGTTGAACTAGCTGGCCACACATCCGAAGCGGTTCGGTCAGCGAAGGCTTTCGTGGCAATCAACGATGATGATGTGGCTGTCAGCGGTTGGTGATGTGTCGAACAAAGGATGACGTGGCGAGTCACGTGGTGACGGCGTAATAGTTGTCTTCTCCATAATACAGCAGCGCACGGCAACATGCACGTGAGAGTTGCAGCCGCGAAGCGTCGTGGCGCATGAGATGTGCGGCCCAAAAACCAGAACCCATCCAATGTTCCTGACCCCATATACTCGCTGCACTTTGCTCTAGAATTTCAAATTCCACGACCCCATCTCATAATGTTTGCTTTTTTTATCTATTGGACTCCGCGACATGGACAAGGCCATGTAGGCGGAGTCATGTGGGCTCCACTTTTTTTTTCTTTTTTTTTTAAATTATATGATACGCAAATATGCAAGGTAAATGTGGTGAAAGAATTTCTTTATTGTCTGTATGTACATTTTAATCATTCCTCCTATGTATAATATTTTCTTAACTATTTGCATATGGCATGCTTTCTAGTTATAACCAAAAAAAAAAAACAAAAGAAGACGCGAGACTCGCCCAGATCCCAGCCCCTTATCTACCCCCTTCATCCAATCCTGTCGATCTAACTTTTTTCTTATCTATTTATGTAGATAATTTGGGAAATTCTTAGCATCGCACATCAATTGTCACATATTTAAGATTGCACCAATATATATATTTCTTTTTTCTTTTTTTCTCACCGTGAAAGTAGCCTCGAAGCAATTTAGACATCAATAGAGGCTAAATTCTGTGTATAATGTTTTAAGGCTGCGTCTAGTCTATTTTAAAGTGAAAATATCTCTTAAATTTTCATAACAATTTTTTTTGTTTTTTTTTTTTTTTTGAGCAAGAATTCTCATAACATATATGACTCCCAATTTCGCAATATTATTTTTTTTCCCCATTTTGTTCGTGAGAATTAGGATTTAAACCGTAGGGTTGAGGCTGATAAGAGTGCACCAACTCTATTGCAACAACTCTTATTACAATTGTAGTTGCATTTTTTAACGGCAAAAGCCTTTGGTTGAAATATTGACCAGTGCAAAAGATATGTACGGGTCAATATGACCACAAATGGGCGCAGCAACCCCTACTTCCCAAAATAGCGTCCACTAAACTCCAACCGCCAAACCTGCAAAAGACTCCAAATTAAAAGCAAAACTTGTTACTGAGCTCAAAATCAGGCCAACCCCACATCTTTCCGTATTAGGTGCGATTGGTTGTACATCTCATTTTCTTGATAGCGTTAAAGCAAACTACAAACGTAAGTATTGGGCGATAACATAGTATCTAGAAACAACTGTACTCATGCCACGATGAAGCAACTAATATCACAAGTTTTTCCCCTAGGCCAATAGTTTATAGACACACTTTTTGGTAAACTAATTGTACACAATTAATAAGATAATTATACCATCAATGAAAAAATAACGCATACCACAGTGAATAATATGAAAGATTACTTTGTCGAGTCCGCTTCTTAGTTTTCTACTTTTGTTTACTAATCATGTATAATGCGTCCGGCGAAAGAAAATTACTAATTGATCCCACTAATTTTTTTTTCCTCTAATACAATTAAATAATTAAGTTTGATCGTATGAACACAAATTCGTACGGACTCATTTAAACATAATAAATTATATATTAAATATAAAATATTTTATATGAAATAAACCTTTTATACGATATAAAAATGCTTTACTCGATTGCAACTCAATTAAGTGGCAGAGAAATGTTCAGCTTTTAAGCTGAAGTTCGAAAGTATTTCGAGGGAAGAATGCGTCTCAATCAAACGGAAGTAAACCCTTTCACATCATAGAATAGAACCTATTTTACTGTGGAAGGGGATGGTTTAGATTAGAAATGAGCGCTACCCTCGATGGTACGTAAACAATCTAATCATTGTGACGCAATTGGAGTACGCCGACAGAAAAAAAAAAAAATCAATTTAGAATCCTTATTGGTGGATTCGGTAACAACTTGGTGAACGTGTTTTTACTTTTCAAATATTATAGAATATTATATATTTATATATAATATAGAATTTTATTATATTTAAATGAAAATATAAAATTTTAGTTGAAGGCAGATTTCGAATGTATTTTCACTCATCAGAATATGACAGTTTTGACCACATAACAGTTTTGAGTACCATTAGTTGTACAACCAGAGAAGTGGGACGCTGAGGGAAATAGGCAGCAAGCGCGGGAGGAAGAGAGAGGGTGTTTTTATGCGTCTCGAAGTGGGCATTTTGAGCCATAAAGCCACCAATTTCTCCCCCGGCTACGGCAATGTAGCTAATTCGTAGGCCGTACTATTTCTCCAGTGCAGCCCCCTCGTCAACCTCAGCTCCCGGCCGAACGCACTGTGACTAGGCTACACATTACACTGTCATGCGCGCAGAATGTCGAAACTATCTAAAATAATTATCGTATCATTACGCCATAATTGGTGCTCGGTCCACGCCCACGACACGTCTCATAGAATAGGACACCTTCGTCCCCCTCCCCCAGAGAGAGAGAGAGAGAGAGAGAGAGAGAGAGAGGGAGAAATTGGCATATTTTCAATAAATTATAGAAAAAAATTGAGTCGACGCAAATTTAAATAAATATACAAAAATTTTACATTATATTGTTTATATTTTTATATTATGTTAATTTCATGTAATATAAAATATAAAAACTGTATATATTTACCCAAATTGATTAGGTTTGTGTTTAATGCAGTGGGAATCATTAACTATATGCCTCAATTATTTGCCTCGTGTCATAAATTCTCCTTTCAATGCTTTTGAGTTGCTCGAGACGCCTTTTAATTTTGCATGGAAAAGTCGTAGTGGGGGGCCCCCCACCGATGTTAATTAGTAATGTGACAGTAGGAAGCTTGGTATATTCATGCAACAATATTGATTGCCGCTGCTGGCTGCGCAGCTGATACATAATACATGGGACCTGTGACTCTCTCTGGCTCTGCGTATTGCAAAGCGGACTTTTCCAACTTTTACTTTTGCTTCCAGTAACCTCCGTCCTGCCAAGTTTCACATTTCCTCGTTTCGTTTCGCCTTTCTTATTCTTAGACTACTGTATTCTTGAATATGTTTACAAAACAATAATAATAACTTAGATTATGAGCCACAGTTGATGTCTCAGTTCTACAGTTAAGAGCAGCTTTAGTGATGCACTCGCATGCAAGAAATAACGCAGTTTTTTTTTTTTTAATAATACATATTTATGTAAGACATGACGTCATAATTTTGAACCTTTAATAATGTCGTTTTATGTAGGGAGTTGTGTCTTGCAAGAGTAGAATTTGAATTTCGAATGCATCAATTCTATAAATACACACACGAAAAAGGCAAAAGGCAAAAGACGGTGTTATTGAGTTAAAAAATTCTTGCCTCTTCTTCCCACCTGAATTGATGCATTTGGATTCCGAATCCTATTGATCCTGAACACTACTATTATTTACATAAAACCACATTATTGAAACTATGGTGTCATGCCATGCATCAACTTTTAGAGAATCATTGCATGACCATAAATATTAGTGAATACAAATGACTATAAAAATGATTTATATTACATTAAAAATAACTTGTACTATACGATAATATTTTTTATGATAAAAATAGATTTCACATAAATATCTACCATACTAATATAAATTTTTTTTTATATCCTATATAAAATTTGATCTGTTTAATATAAAATGTTGTACTTATAGTAGAAACTGTTTTTGTGACTATTTGTATTTACTAAAATTGGGTCCACGTCCACCAAATCTTTCCCAAACTTTTATTGTTAGGATTACATTATCACTTGAATATCTATGACTATTAAAGTTATTTTCGCGAAACTAAGACATCAACTCTGGTCCATAATCCAGGTCTTTATTATTATAGAATGGATACGATGGAGTAGAGTTACTGTGGTAAGAAATTTGAGATAGGTTGGCTTGCAGTTTGCTTATACTGGTTAGGAAGCTTGTCTGACTGAGTATAGGCGGCGATTGTGCCTCTGAGCATGCAAGTGAATGAATTTCTGTCTGAAGATGCAAAAAATGTAGAATTAGACGTGTTAGATGAAGAAGTTATTGTTAAATAAAATTCTTAATTGCAACATAGTAGCATGAGTAAGATTTATGCCTCAAATAGAAAATAAATTTTAATGATTGTAATATTGTGTGTATATATATATATATATATATATAGAAAAGAAGACTTACGAAAGATTTGGGCGAAGACGCTGAGAATTTTGCAGAGTTCTTAACTCAAAGACACTCTCCCGCCTTCTTCATGTGTCTATTTATAGAAGTAATGCATTTGAATTTCTAACTCTATTGATTTCACATCACTTCACTAATCACTTAACTGCATTACTAAAGCTATGACATCATGTCTTACATAAGCTCCATTATTAAAAGGTCACATTATTGCTTTGCATGTGAGTGCATTATTAAAGTTGCTTAGGTGTGACACTAACTCTAGTCCATAATCCGAGTAAATACTAAAAATTATAAAAGCAAATTTTACGAAACACCACATCGACAAAATAAAGAAAACCAAAAACCAAGGTGTAGGCAAATAGAGTTTGTTATAAATCTGAAAGATAGGTCATTACAAAAATGGATGCAAAAGAAAAGAGAAAAATAAGATTAAGAATGAGAAGAAAAGATTATCTATTAAAATTTAAAGGAATGATTTTAGAACAAAAACCTAATCAAAAGAAAATATAACCCTACACAATCCAAAACATATTATTCAATATTCAACACCTAATAAAAAAATCACATTAGAAATAAAAAATGTGAAATTGAAATGTTAAAACAAGATATGCATGAAAATAATAATTATAATAATCGTAATAATAGTTTTAAGTTATTTATTTATTTATTTATTGGGTGAGATGGGTTTTTTAATTTATTGCTATTTTGCAATTACATAGTCCCAAATTAATAGTCTTGTTCTTCTCTTCGAGAGCATTAAATATAGTCCCATTTATTTTTATGATCAAGTATAGATTTTAGGATATGATGTGATATCCTTGTCTTCCTTTATGTTTTTTTCTTCCAAAACTTAAGGTTAAGTATTATAATAAATCAACTTCTAGAAATCATTATTTTTATCCACTCCATTTGTCATAATATTAAAAAGAATCTATCTAAAATGAAGAGATTTGTAGAGAATTGCTTGTTTGCAATTTAGACTTAGGAACTAAGACTTTTTTTAATGAAGTATTTGCTTGTCAATTAGGCTAACTTGATTTGATTAATCTCAAATTAATATTAACATAAGATTTTATATTTGTGCTTACTCATTTTTAAATTCAAATCAATTTTTAGATTTTATCATTTATTTATCCATTTGAAAATTTTTGAAAAGGAAATAATTTTATCTTGACAAAGTCATAGCCCTTGACTTGACTATAGTGAGTTGTAGAAATTCTACCAATCCTATTAGTACTATTATTAAGATGCAAGTTTCTCATTATTAATTTTACTTAATTGCTACTAATTATTACTTTCAACAACACTATATATATATATATATATATATATATAGAGAGAGAGAGAGAGAGAGAGAGAGAGTTAAATTTGAAAGAAAACTCAATTATTCTTTTTTAGCTACATTTTTACTCTTATGCATATAGAGACTCTTTCTTAATTAAATGAAAGAAAATCATTTTAAGATTCTCCCACTCTTTAACTTCTCATTTTTGTTTTCACCGTAAGACAAAATAGAAAAAAAAATCTCAAATTCATTTATTTTTTTATCAGAGAGAAAAAAAAACTCTTTATTTTTTAAAAAAAAATAAAAAATTCTTAATTTAAGCCTTTTATTTTTTTCTCAAAAAAAAAAAAAACAAATAACTCCTCAATTTCTTTTGTAAAAAAAGAAGAAAAAAATAGTACTCTTAAATTTTTCTTCTTTTTATAAGAAGAAAGAAAAAGAAAAAATAATTGTAATTTGACTGTTAAAGAATCTAAGATAGGTAGATACACAGGCATTTTAAACCGTGTAACATACAGGACTAAATTTGAAATTTCATTATATCAACGGGTAAAAAATTGTCGTAATACAATTAGAAAGTCTTTTTTCTTTTTTTAAATTTGCTGGAGTGCTCTCTCAAGAACATTGACTAATTATTTAAGAGTTATCTTACTGTAGATCAAAAAAGAACTAATGTTTCTATGGGAACATAAAAAGTAATTATAAAGTCATCCCTGTTTAGTAATTATACTATACTTCAATTGTTACAAACATTTTTTTGGTCATATACTAAATAGATTATTATTATTTTTTTAATTATTAAGAAGCTTATTCAATCATAAAGTTTACAAAATAGTGTAATCTCTTGTAAACTCCCCCCCTGCTCTCATCCAGTAATTTGAACTTGAAGCTTCCAATTAAAGAGCACATACATATTGTCATGGATGCCACATAATTTATAGTATCCATTATCTACATCTATGTTTATGACATGGATATACCAAGTGGCATACTTTATTTTCTTTTTTTCTTTTGAGCAAAACGTACTTCATTTTCATTTAGAGCTTATGTTGTGCATTTTCATTTGTGGTATTGAATGAACTTCTTTCTTGGAAGAATATATCTCTTGATATTCTAAAAATTTTTTTATATTATCAAAAATATTAATTAAAAAATAAAAGGTCATGTATCTTCTCATTAACCTTTTGGTATTCCAAAGAGTTTGACGATTAATTACAAAACTAAGTATTGATATTCTCATATTAATTCGTAACTAATATAACATTTGAGAAAATTTAAAGATGCTAATTAAATAAGTGTGTTTTTCATCTAACTCAAATCATTATCTTTTATTATAATTATTTAATTGATTGGCATGCTATAAAAAGAGTAAGCTTTCATATACTTGTCACCTGTAACTTTGTTCTGCATGCACAATCTCGAATCCCCCCACATGTATTTGTCTTAGATCTCTCCTTCTAATTTTCATGTCTTTATTATTTGTGAAAGAATAGTACTTTCTTATGATATGACAATTTCGTTTAGTAGATTGTATATCATACTTTTACTTTAAGATATGACTACTGCAGCTGATGCCTTGTGTCTAACACAATGCACCCCGATTTTATTGGTTTTTTGTCCTGCAAGTTACTATACTCTCATTTTTCTCTATTTGCATGGTATTCTTTTTTTACTTGTAAATTGTATTTTATTGTATGTGATATAATCTCAATTATGTTGGCTTCATCCAAGTCCTTCATTTTTTTTTCTTGATTTAATCTATTCTATCATAGTAGAATTTTTTAACTATTAACAAATCACAACTAAGATGTATTTTGCGTTAAATATGTTCATATATTCTGATTTCTTTTTAAGATATATGTTGAAAATGTTTTCAATTTGTAATCCCAATTTGAGAGCTTTTCTTTCCTTTGGCTCTTTATATTGGTATTTTGTTTCATTAATTTAACTAACATTCAACTTTTTGTGTCATATTTTTCAATAATAAAAATGAATCACCATAAGCAAATTATCACCAGTGTGGTACTTTTTGTTCAAACGGTGCTCTACTAATTTAAGGTTTATTCTTTTATTCTTTTGCTTCTTAAAAGAATTTTATAATTAATTAGTAAAAAAAATAAATTCTCAACAATGAGTATTATAATAAGTTGATTGTGTAGTGTGTGTGTGCAGTTATTTGATGGTATAAAAAATATCATTAAAAAGTTTCAAAATATGAATTCATAGAGAACAATTGCAATGTTTTATTATGTGAAATAATTAATATTATTTTCCATTTTTTATATATTTATTTAATGATATGTTTCTATATATAACTTTGTCCCAGAAAAGTTTTCTGGATTTGTCCCTGCTTGTACGGTGACACGAGAGCCTACTGTTTGATGATTTCTACTTTTTACCATGGTGATTAATCATAGTTAGTTGCAAGACATCAACTTAAATTTTCCATTTTAAGAAGCACCCAACGAGTCACACACAATAATGTACTTCTTTCTTTGTTCTCTTTAGTAGCCAAACACACACAAAAAAAAAAAACAAAATAAAAATAAAAACAAAAAATCACACAAATTGTCAAGGATGTAAACTTAATAAGGAGTAATTAACTTTGTTAGAAAAATATAGAAATGTACTATAATTTGATAATTTGAAATATGCAAATACACAATTTTAAAGAATAATTTTGTCCTTTGTAAATAAATTATGACCATTATCATCTCAAAATATGATAGATATTCTCACTTATGTGTACTTTGCGAATGAAACAATAGAAATAGTAAGTTTAACAAACCTAACAAAATTTTGTAAATAAAGTAAAAAAAAAGAGAGAGAAAAAATACATAAGTATCTCTAAAAGAATATATATATATATATATATATATATATAACTCATTTATACTATTTTAAGATTAAAATCTCTTAAACAATAATTAAAAGATAATACAAAACTATTACAACAAATACAAGATTAAATATCAAAATAGTGAGTTCTCAAAATAAATAAACTAATACTTAATAATTATAAATAGTCATTTTAACAGTTTTAAAATGACTAATTTAATCAATAGTAATTTGGTGAGTTAAAAACATATATTTGGGATGCATGAGGTTGTATTGAATCTTTTATTTCACCTTGGTTTAGGTTATTTATATATGTGTGAAATATTATTTATGTTTTATAAGATATAAATTAAATATAATCTTATAAACAAATAAAATAAATTTTTATTTTTAATATAAAAAACAAGTATTTTTAAATATTTTTATTTCCAACAAACTTTTTTTCAAAACTTAGCTCCAAAAGCTTGCTTAGTTACTTGGAGTTGGCATAGCTGGTGAAGCCAGTGTGCCCCTAATTAACTCCGTCGATGAATGATGAAGTAAATTGAATCCTTTGGTTCTAGTATAGATGACTTTGGTTTTAACTAGACAATTAAGTACACGGTCTCCATAGTGCATAAATGATAGTTTTGAAACCACATGATTGTAATACTGTAAAAAAAATATATGAAAAATAGCCTGTAATTTGAACAGCTTTTTGTTTATCAAAGAATAGTAAGATTTTTGAATCCTGGTTGCTTTCATTTGTATTATAGGTAACATAACCAACTGCATTGAATTAATGATCAAGTGGCAAAAACTTAGACATAAGAAATTGAGCTCCATTTCAAAATTGATAGTATATATATGTATAAAATCAAGAAGTTATCAATGTGTTCAAAGTCAAAGCGCATTTGCTGGGCTAGTTGTCTAAAAAGAAAAATGTGGCTTCAATCTTGAATTTAGTACATAAGTAGCAAGCTGTAATCCTGCAATGTCATTGGGATTAGTAGAACATGGTCCAGCATATAACCCTATACGTGGGAGCTTTCACCAAGCATTGATTGGGTTTCTTCCTACTTATCCAAGAAAAAACAATGTTTGGTTCGTGCTGAATTGCCAGTGGGCTACATTGGTTTTGAAAATTGGCTAACTGGCGTTAACGATGTGGTCCTTCATAGGAATCTGGACAAAAAATTATTTATTTTGATTTTTTTTTTTCTCTGCGATCTCGCCAATTCATGATCTAAAAACGGAACAATCAGATCACTTGTGCGTTGGACATGCAGTGTTAGTCTCTAGATCAATTAAAAGAAGTGATTAAGGAATAAGTAATATATTTAATGTTACCGCATAAACTTTTGAAGAAAAATGTAAAATAGCAACACTTAGGAGGAATAGGAGAGTAATAGAGAATACGAATCAATCGTATCTTCGCATTTCACTTAATTTTATGAATAAAAAAATTAAATATAAAAAATAATTATTTTATTATTCTCTTCTCTCTGAAGTAAGATAGAAGCAAACAATGGAGCGCTAGGCCATCCAATACGGACCAGGAGAACAAAAGCTGCAAAAATAACTTTAAAAAGAGGAACGCAAATAAGAGCTACGAACACAACCATTACACAAGATTCACGAAACACTGTTTCAGCTCCCTACAAGCCCAACCGCATAGCAAGGCGAGATTCCCGGGAATCCTAATGGGGTATTTATGAATCTATTTATCGTTCTTCTCTACTCTTCTGCCGCGTCTTCCTCACTTATTCGAATCAGAATAACTTACAACAAAAACAAAGAACGTAGAAGGGGATGAAATAATGTTATCCTTTCACTTGACACGCGGGCCAAAGAGAAGTTGACATGTCGAGGTTAATGTGTTTAAAAGGGTAATGGTCAAAAAGACAATAAAAAAGTCACAGCGTGACAGCCAATAGGGAAAAGGGTGAGCCGGTGGAGGAATCATGCAAAAATCATTTTGCAATCCATTGCTTTATGATTGATGCCTCGCTGACAGCGCTGTCAGTGCAGCAGTGCTGGCAGCTTTGTCCTTTCACAACCCTTTTGCCTGCAGGACGGGCAGTGTGTGTGTGGGCCGGGGGTTCGATGGAGACCATACCTTCTCTCTCTCTCTCTCTCTGCCCATTTCTACGGGTAGACATGTCCTTTTCTGCCCGGCATTCAAGGCGGGCTACTCATATTTCTTGCACAGGAAAACAACTCTACTTTGTATCTTAGTCCTGCTTGTTTGTACGTGGGCTTGCTTATCGATTCTTGGGTTTCGGTTAAAACCTGATTTCAGAGTCCCAATTCATAGCAGAAAATTGGTTGTTCTTTTTACCAAGCACCCTTAAACTTTATACGTAGATTAAGCCGTACATTATGATTATTTAGCAGACATTTTCACCTTTATAAAGTCAAAAGAAATAAACCCTCGTCACATGAATAATTCATTAAGGGCTTGCTTAACACTTATAGCAGGCTTATCTACTCCTTTTTAAAAATAGCATAATAATAATAATAATAGGGGTACCCATTTTAAGTAGCTCAAGTTGTCAGCTCTTGAGTTGAGGAGGGGAGTTTCAATTTCTTTTTGGTTTCTTTTTCTTCTTTTTTTTTTTCTTTTTTTGTCTTTTGTATTGCCTTAATTAAGCACCCGCCATCGCTCTCTGTTGGTTTAAGTCCAGTCTTCATGGGTTTCTCAACCCATCGTTGAAGACCAAGTGCATCAAGAAAACCAAATTCTCCAAATATTGTTGCTTTAATAAAAGAATAAGAAGAAATAAATCCATGTACGTACACATGCCATGTAGACTACTCTGCATTGAGAATGCGTTCATGCCGACACTCAACAACATTCTGAAAGAAAATATAATCACAGGTTGCAATGTTTGAGTTGGCATAATAAATTTATTGTCAGTTGGGGATAACACTAACTGTTATTCCCTAGCTAGGTCTTCCTGCTTTGTAATCTCTGAAGGAAATCAATACCTACCTCTGGTCACTCTCAATCTATTTGATTCTGTTTTCTTTTCTTTGCTTTTTTTCTCTTTTTCATTTTGTTTCTTTTTCTTTTGTACAGAAATTTATTGAGAAGACACGGGGACTTGGAATGTGTTATAATACCTCCAGCATGCCCCATACATTCATTTTTGTCATAAGGAAAATTTGAATTTCTATATCAATATCTGGACATTCAGAATCAAATTCTATGTGTCTTGGAGTAAAAGGTAATACATTAGAACCCACAAATGAAATATACAAGAAAAACCATCAGCAATATTTATTATTTTCACATATTATCTCAGAGGAAATGAGAAAAAAAATTAAGAAATGAACAACTACTATTTTGTTGGCATTTTGACAAACTCCGAAAACCACAGGGCGGAATAAGTAAAGTGTCAGAAAACTTGGTTGAAGGGTCCTGAATTCTGATACTTAGTCAGATTTTCTTTTTCTTTATTTTATCTTTCTGTATATCTTTGTTTTTATCATAATGTCAGAAATGAATCATTCATTCATAATTACTAGCTTTTAATGCCTGGTGATGGCATGATGTGACATAAATTGAAACATGTTATCTTTGGTGGGAGACAACAAGGAGAAGGATCCTGACTGGGACTTCTCCTTGTGGACCTCCGTTGCCTGTTTTGAAATTGCCCTTTAGAAAATGAAGAAAATCACCTAATAATGTTAGGGAATTGATTACTCAATTGGTTGGCCCAGCTAGAGAGCATCATTTTTTTCATACAGAAACATTCTGGAGATCATTTGACCAAAAAAATAGAAAAGAAAAAAAACTGGGATCACATTCAACTTCATGCCAAAATTTGCAAGCCCAGTCTGCTACTCTTGAAGACTGATAGATAGTTGTGTATTGGCCCATCTGTGGAAGCTGTTAAACTTGAGTTCATGACCATTTTGCTAGATTAGATTTAGCTGACAAATTTTTGTGTCTCTAGATATATCTTTTCTACTTACAATATTAAATGGTGTTGTTTTCAGATATATTTGCCTATAAATTTTTTTGCCTACTTCAATTGTCTTATAATAGTTAATATATATATATATATCCATTCTGATGTAAAGACAGATTAGTGTCACGGATCATTACTTTCTTCCTCAATGGTAATACACCTACTTATAAGTTCTGAGTTCCTCCTTTTTTTTAACGATATGGGAATGAGATGACCGCGACCCGTTACATTAGGTAGCAATTATTGTGAGTGATCATTATGTATAATTTTGTTTTTAAATGATAATTGTACAAGATTACCCTTTGAATATTATTTTTGACAGCATTTCTTTTGAATAGAAGCTTTGTTTTTTTGTTTTATAAATTTTTTCCCTTGTGAAAAATTCCCATGTCTTTAGTTAAAGATGAATGTAGGTCAGATGGTTTTTAGGCGTGGCCCAAAATGCATAGCAACCCAAAGATGATACTTAAGCACGACCCGTTAAGACAAGAACAAGCGACGGGAGACCCTCAACAGTGACCTGTGGTAGCCATTTTATACCTATTTTGGAACTGGTGTTGCTGGACCACGGTCTATTTAACCTCCATATCTTCTTTTGTGATTTTATATTTTTATTATTAAATACAGCTTAAAATCAATAAAAGGAAAATACCTATATAAATCATAAAAAAGGTGTTTAAGGATGATAAAAACTAAATTAAGTCTAATTGTTTAGTCCTTTTCAAATCTCTCACTTTTTAGTTAGACTCACTAAGCCCAGTTATAACCTTCCATAGACCCTACGGCCCATGTCATTAGCACCCACAAAGCCATCTCTGCAAATAGGAGGGATTCTTACTTTGCACAAGGTATACTTCTCATATCGCCCATCTCTACAGATACTTTTCAGAGGTATTATTATATTGTTATTATTTTTGGAACGAAAAAGTATTTTTCAATTCTTTTTTGTGTAAAAAGAACCCAACCAATTTCTAATTTTTAATTTACTGTGGAGTTTTCAATTTTGAGACCCAATGCATCATTGGCAAAACCATCGTAGTTTTATGAGACAAAAATTCACACAAATATACGCACGCTTTGAACTTGGTCTGCTCATTAACCTAGTTGAAAGGAAGAGTCCCCAGGTCACATAATGGAAAATATACTAATAACTAACAAGAATTTTACTAAATTGGAAAATATATTTATATTTAATTACATTTTTACTAAATAATTTTTATAAACAAAAATTCATTAAACTACCAGGTATGATAAAATAATTTTTAAACTAAATGTTATATATTAGTATAATAAAAAATTAGGAGTAAATTTAAAGAAAATAAAAATGTGTTTCCTTCCAAGTTTTTTATAAAATAATAAAATAATAAATCATCGTCGATCCAACTAAATTATCGATTACCAAAACTCACCGTCAAATCGGATTGGATCGATTGTAAATCAGTCTAATTTTAGGGTTCAAGGTTCAAGTACTTGGGTCCGAGTTCAATTTGCCAAAACCGGACGAAGTGAAGTTTAATAACCGTGCCATTTGCAGTCTCATTGTCGGAGCTAGCCCATTAGTGTCTTGGGCCTTTGGGAATGCATAGTACATAATATTATATTTCCAATGACATGAAAACATCATCCATTTCTGTAATTGTGATTTTAATAGATTGTTAGATTTGTAATCGTTGTTCAGTTGTTAAATGATAATTCTGCTATCCTTTAATAGCTCTAAAAATCCTATAAGTAGGAGTTCAGTAACAATTCTATTCAAGATTTGGTTTTGAGTTTTATAAATATTAATTATTATAGTCATTTGTTGTAAAAAATTTAGAATGTTATACTCAATTATATTATTTATATTAAGATATTGAATTTATCCTTAAATAAAAGAGATATTGAATTTATATTAAACTCAAGTGTTTAGTTTGTTTTCAATGTTTAAGTGAAATGTTATGAGTTCAGATATTAGTTTTGATTAGTATAAACAATTTAATTGAGATTTTAGTTGGAAGGCTTTTATTTCATAATTTTGTCTAAATTTTTTTTTATATGTTTGAAGACGAGGGTTTTAAATTAAAAAGATGAATTTTTATGGTTTTAATGAAATCATCTTAATTTTGTTGGGTCTTATTAAATTTTGAGATCTAATATGATTTAAAATAAAAGTGTTTTAAATTTTCCATATCAAGATTTGTAATCAATTTTAGAGTGATTGTTTGGTGAGGCCATTTTCAATTCTATTTAATTGGGTTTATACGGTGTGCAAATATACATTTGGAAAGTTATTTTCCTAAATTATCATTTTGGAAAATTTTTGTCACTTAAAAAATAGTTAAATTTGAATAATAATTAAAAAAAATTAACTATAATCTTATTTATTTCTATATTCATATATTGTATTTCTCCCTTTTTATAAAGCTTATTTCTTAAGTATAAAAAAAAATTCTCAAGTTTTTTAGTATTGGCCATTGGTATGAGATCATTTACGATCACTTTTGTTATTGGTGCATTAAGTTTTATTATTATTATTATTATTATTATTATTATATATTTATCATTCATATTTATATATTGTAGTATTAGTATGATAAATTTCTAAATTATTTTATTTTGAATTTTTTTGGTTATGAAACCTATTAGTTTAGATAAAGGTAATGATATCTGTAAAACTTATAAATTGTAGGAAATCTATTATTTTGAACCTCAATTCTTTAAATATAAACCTAATATCGTGTAAAACCACCTCTTGTTCTAATTCTTTTACTTCAAAAAACTCATAAGCCTATAGAATAGTAAATACTAAGGATATTACCATAAAAAAGTTTAACAGAGGGATCAATTATTGGAAAATTCCAAAAGTTCAAAAAGAATAGATTTATAAACTTTTCAAATATAATTTTTTCAAAAATAATTTTATCATCAAATTTGAAAAAAGAAAATATTTAATTTACAAAATCTTTTGAAACCATTTATTTACTTTTTCAATAATCTCTTTAAAATCACAAAAATAAACATTACAAATATATCTACTTAGAATTAATACAAATAAGAATCAAACCACTTATAAAAAAAGGTCTAAATACCTTTATTCTATTTATTTTACAAGATATTAGCTTTACAAATTTTTAAAATTTCTTACTAAATTCAACGGAATTTAGCGTTTATAAGAAACTAATTTCTTTTAATTGTTATCCAAATTTAACTATTTTTTTAAGTCACAAAGACATTTTACAAAGTATAATTACAATATAGTAAAATAATTAATTCTAATTGTATTAATTTTTAAAATTCATACAAAACTATAATTTTTACATTTGCACCTAAACATAAATTACAATTTTAAAAAGGACAAACTCCTCTTACAAATAAACCTTACCAAATCCAACATTATCATACCTAAATTTATCTAGTGAGAAAATATTACCATTCCAGAAGATTAGACTGTAGAAAAAATAATAAAACCCCAACCACTAAAATAACTAGAATCAAACATTGAAATCTTCAAAATTGACCAATTCAATGATATTAAAGTTGTTCTAATTTTCAATAGAAGATCTATTAGTTCCCAATTTACCAAAAAAAAACCTTTACAACATTTACCTTGGATATAGGACACATATTTGCCATTCCATCCATGATAAATTTTTCCTTAAAACCTCATATACCATTACAACTACCCATATTCTCCACCTCAAACTTACTAGGTATCTTTTTCGAAATTACAAACTATAACACAAATATTCCATATCTTATTCATATTAATCCTTTAAACTAACCACCTCTAACTTCATTAACCTCATCCATAATAACATAAAATGTTTCAAATGAATTGCATATTTTACAAAAAGAATTTCAAGTTAATAAAAAATACTTGCATGAAAATTTTTACTCTTTTCATAACATTGAAAAAAGAGCATGGTTTTTCAAAAACATTTTGAAAGAACAACAATATATTCAAAATCATTTTTATAATTTCAATTCTGAACAAAAAGTGCATATTTTATTTTTTGACTGATTTAAAATGTATGCTTCTTAAAATGATATTTCATATCTTTTTAAAAACACTACAAATTCTATTACATCTAAGAATAAAGTAAAAAATGAGTTACCATAAATGATAATGTCATAAAGGTAGAACATCCATCTTTACAACAAGTTAAGTTATCCTATCAACCATAGAACTAGCCCTTTATAGAATTCCACAAGAAAATAACTTCTCTGAAAAACTTTTCAAAATAATCATTCAACAAAATAACTTTTCAAATGCCTATCTTTATATCATAGGAACCTAATTAAACATAATTGAAAATCATCTTCACCAAATAGTCACTCTAAAATTAGTAGCAAACCTTGATATAAAAAAAAATTATATAAAACACCATATTTTTAAACTGTACAAAACTAAAAACCTAATAAAACCCAACAGAATCAAGATGATTTTATTCAAACCATAAAAACCCATCTTTCCAATTTAAAACTCTTATCTTTAAGCATAGAGAAAAAAAAAATAAACACATCAGGACAAAACTCCAAAATAGAAACCTTTCAAGCTAAACCCTAATTAAACTATTTATACTAGCCAAAACCAATATATGAACTCATAACCCCTAACTTAGACATTAAAAACAAACCAAACACCTTAACTCAATACAAATTCAATCACTTTTTCATTTACAAATGGAAAATATATGACAAGTATGAGTATAACATCTTAAGCCTTTTATAACAAATGACTATATAAGCCAATGCTTATAAAACTCAAAACCAAACCTCAAATATAACTATTTTTGAACTCCTAATTATAGGATTTCAAGACAATTAAAAGGATAATGGAATTACCATCTTACCATAGAACAACAATTACAAATCTTATAATTTATCAAACCATAAAAGATGGTCATCCTATCCTCAACAATTTAAGAAACATGATAGAAGATGTGGTTACCTACTTCATTTTAACCATTTCTTTACATTTTATAGGAAACCCTTTACGCCTTAAGGACAAAAATGCTAAATTACTCAGTAACCTTAGGTGTAAGAAACTTAGTAAATTCCAAAATTACAAAAATTCTTTTCTTACTCTAGTCATACTTAAAGAAGACTCAAATTAACCATTTTAGAAAAAAAAAAATCTTATTAGGACTCTTAACATTATTAGGAGAAAAAACTAGGAATACTTTTAAAGCCACCTTTGGATATCCAATTCCATATAATTGTCTAACATATGGAGAACTGATTAGTTATACTTAACAAAAAAAATTCAAAATTTATCAAGATCTCAAGGTCCAAAAATACATCAAATGGGAATTAAAACAATCTCGTTTTGAAATAAGAACCTTTTACCAACAATTTAACCTAGGCATTCAAAAACTCATAGAGCCTAATAAAAGAAAGTATAACAAACCTTACATGAAAACCTATAATACCTTCGAATAATCACACAAATAGATAAATAAACAACTTTACTATAGCAAACCAAAAACACCTAAATCAAAATCTTCTTTAAAAAAACCATTATAGGATATCACTTGTTACAAATATGACAAGACAATGCATATAGCCAAATATTCCAAAATTAATTATCTAATTAAAGAACTACAACTAAAAGAGAACATAATTACAAAATTATAAGCCCTTCCCAAAAATATTTTTAGTTTAGGCTCCATTTCTTCCAAGGAATACTCCAATGACAAAGAACCCTTTTAAATAGATGAATTTCAAACTACTTCCTTTAAAACAAAAACTAAAGAAATTAATAACTTACTAAGGACCAATAATCCCTAATTGACTTTATTAAACATATTACTGACCTTACTTTATAAAAAGAATATTTAGAAAATTTTCTCAATATTTTCTAAAAAACAAAACAAAATAATATTGCAATTTTGCCATTAATTTTTAAAGCACTATATAATCTTACCACTATACTTGCAAAACAAAATACAAAAAAATCACATTCTACCATACAAGAATTACAAACAAAGATCAAAATTATCAAAGTAGAACATAGAGAACTTAAGCAAAACCAACAAAAAGATAATAAGATTCTCTATCTTGTTCTTACAAAATACCTTGAAAACAAAGAAAATGAGGATAGTAATCTAGAATTAGAACAACAAAATCCAACACTTTAAAACTTACAATATCTAGAAAAGATTCCAAATGATTTTCTTTTTACCTTGGAATAAGTTACTTTTACAATAGTTTTCTCAAATGATTTTAAACTTCATACAATAGTCTTTTTTTATACTGATGTAGATTTAAACTACATGAAATAAGGAATTATACCAAGAAAATTTCAAGAAAAAACTAATGAAAAAATTTTAACAGTAAATAACCACTTCTTTTATTTTAGTTCAAAATATGCATCATATAATGATCCTATGAATACCATTTATAAATCTCATTACTCATATTATTAATTATGATTGTATTTCTTTCAAAACAAAATCATAAAAACTCAATTTTCCTTTTATAGAAACCCCAAAAACAAGAAATTTGAATCTCATAAAAGCCCATTCTATTTAAGAAAACAAGATTTATACAATTATACATGTTAAGCAACATCTTCTCCATTTATAGAAAGATATTTAAATACAAAGAATTCAAAATCAACTCCTAAGTCCTATAACCATAAAAAAAAATTCTCTTTTAAACAAAAAATCCAAAATGAACTTTATTTTAACCTTCCAAATACTTTTTGAAATAAAAAACAACATATAGTTAATTTACCTTATGAACCCAATTATGATGAAAAATAAATCCTTATAAAAGTACGACCTATACAAATGAATGTTAACTTAGAAAATCATTATCAAATGGGAATTCAAGATTTAGAAACTAAGAAACTCATTTCAAAATCTTGATCATTATGGTCTTGTGCTACTTTTTATGTAAACAAATAAGGTAAGCTAGAACCTGACATACCTAGGTTAGTTATCAATTACAATCCCTTTAACAAAATCTTTAGATCTATTAGGTACCTTATTCCAAATAAATAAAATTTGTTACAAAAATTGCCTTTTGCTTTTATCTTTCAAAACTTGATATGAAATTCAGATTTTGGTAGATTTAGATTAATCCAAAAGATCATTAAAAAACTATTTTTACAGTTTCATTTGGACAGAATAAATAGAATATTATGCCTTTCAATTTGAAAAATTTCCCTTTAAAATTTTGAAAAATTGTAAATGATATTTTTCAACTATATTCAAAATTTTGCCTTTTCTATATAAACAATGTACTGATTTTTTAAAAATCAACTGAACAAAATTTCAAATATTTACAAACCTTTTTCTTAATTGGAAAACAAAATGAACTTATTATATCTCAGTCTAAGATCTCTCCCTTTTAGACTAGAATGAGATTTTTAAGATATTATATGATTCAGGGAACCATCAACCCCATTAAAAGATCTTTAACTTTTATTAACAACATTCCTTATAAGATTACCAAAAAATCCCAATTACAAAGATTTATGGGAAGCCTTAATTACGCCCTAGATTTCACTTTAAATATTAATTGTATTGCAAAACCTTTGTAGAATCACCTTAAGAAAAAAACTCACTCTATGGACATCTTGGCATACAATTTTAAAGTTGATAATGTTGGATTTGGTAAGGATAATTTTATTTATAAGGCAATCCTTTTTTTTAATATATTGAGGCATATCATATTGATACCACAATGCATAAATATGAATGATAAATGTAAAAAGTACCTAATTCACTGATAAAAAAAGTGATCGTGATGGCTTTGATACCAATTGACAATACCAAAAACTTAATATTATGTAAAATCACCTCTTATTTTAATTCTTCTACTTTAAAAGGCTCTTAATGTTATAAAATAGCAAACACCAAGGAGATTACTGTATATGAGTTCAATAGAGAGATTGATGATTGGAAAATTTCAAAAATCCAAAAAGAACAAATTTACAAACTTTCCAAATACTATTTTTTAAAAAATGATTTTACTATTAAAACTGAAGAAAAAAGATATTTGATTTACAAAATCTTTTGAAATCATTCATTTACATTCTTAAAAGTCTCTACAAAATCACAAAAATAAATATAAGATATACATCTATATAAGATTAATACAAGTAGGAATTAAACCACTCACAAAACAAAGTCTAAACACCTCTATTCTAGGTATTTCACAAAACATTATATTTACAAATTTTTAGAATTTCTTACTAAGTTTGATTAAATTCAACCTTTATAGTGGACTAACTTATTTCAATCACCATTCAAATCTAACTGTTTCTTTAAGTGAAAAAAAGCATTTTATAAAGTATGATTTTACAAATTAAAATGCATAATTACAATATATTGGAAGTATCAATTCCAATTACATTAATTTTTAAAATTCATTACAAGGTCATGATTTATGCATTTGCATCCAAATATAAATTTCATTTCTAGAAAGGAGAAACCTTTTTTTTTTTACTAATAGATCTTACCAAATCCAACACTATTATCCTTAGATATATTCAATGTAAAAACAATATCTTTTCAGAAGATTAGATCTTAGAAGGAGCACTAAAACCCTAAATTGAAATTTGCAAAATCGATCAATTCAAAGATAACAAAATTGTTCTAACTTTCAATAGAAGATACATTAGTTCCCAATTTACAGAAAGAACCTCCACATCATTTACCGTGGATATAGGACACATATATGTTATTCCATCCACCATGAATTTTTCCTTAAAACCTCACATACCATTACAATTACACATATTCTTTACCTTCGACTTACCAAGTATGTCTTTCAAAACTACAAACTATAACAAAAATATTCCTCATCCTATTTATATTAACCCTCTAAACCAGTCACCTCTAACTTCATTAACCTTATTGGTAATTATAAAAAATATTTCAATGAATTACATGTTTTACAAAAAGAATTTTAAGTTGACAAAAAAATACTTGCATGAAAATTTTTTCCCTTTCCATAACATTGAAAAAAAAGTATGTTTTTCCAAAAACTTTTTACAAGAACAATAGCATATTCAAAACCATTTCTACAACTTCATTTCTAAGCAAAAAGTGCATAGTTTGTTTTTAAAATAGTTTGAAATATATGTATTTTCAAAATGATATTTCATGTCCTTTTAAAGACACTATAAGTCCTGTTAGTTCCAAGAACAAAACTAAAAACTAGATTACCATGAATGACAAGGTCATAGAAGTAGAATATTCACCTCTACAACAAGCTAACCCATCAACAGAAAACCATAAAGCCCTTTAAAATTTTCACAAGAAAATGACACCTCTAAAAAGTTTTCTAAAATGATCATTTAGCAAAAAAAATAAGATAAAATTCAAATGCCTATCTTCATGCCATAAAAGCCAATTGAACATAATTAAAAATCACCTTTACTAAATAGTCACTCTAAAATCAATTATAAACCTTGATATAAAAAAATAAAATGCCTTATTATTAAACTATACCAAATCTCAAAACCTAGTAAAACCTAGTAAAATCAAGAGAATTTTATTCAAACCATAAAAACCAATTTTCCAATATAAAAACCATTTTTCCAATTTAAAACCCTTATCTTTAAGCATAAAGAAAAAAAAAGAAATAAACACATTAGGACAAGACTTTGAAACAAAAACCTTTCAACTAAAACCCCAATTAAACCACTCATAATTTCCAAAATCAATATTTGGACACATAACCCTTGACTTAGACATTGAAAATAATCCAAAGACCTTAGCTAAGTACAAATTTAATGCCTCTTCCATTTATGAATGAAATATAGATGACATGTCTGAATATAACTTCCTAAGCCTTTTACAACATATGACTATGGTAGCTAATACCTATAAAACTCAAAACCAAACATTAGATAAAATTGTTGCTAAACTCTTAATTACATGATTTTCAAGATGATTAAAAGGATGATAGGATTGCCATCTTGTTAGTAAACAACAATCACAAATCCTACAATATATCAAAACCAAAGAAGATGATATTCCTATCTTTAATAGTTTAGGAAACAAAATAGAAGATATAGCTACTGCCTCATTCTAACCATTTCTTTACATTTTATAAGAGACCTTTCATAACTTAAGGACAAAGACATTGAATTACTAAGCAATAATACTCGCAACACTTAAATGTAAGAAACTTAGCAAATTCCCAAATTACAAAAATACTTTTCTTATTAGAGTCATGTTTAAAGAAGACTCAAATCAATCAGTTTTAAAAGAAAAATTTTTAGCAGGACTCCCAACATTATTAGAAGAAAATTAGGAATTCTCGCAAAACCACCTTTGGAAACCCAATTCCTTATAATTGGTTAACATATAAAGAATTAATCAGTTATACTTAGTAAGACGAATTCAAAATTTATGGAAACCTCAAACTCCAAAAACACATCAAATGGGAATTAAAACAATCTCATTTTGAAATAACAACCTTTTGCCAATAATTTAACCTAAGCATTTCAAACTCATAAAACCTAACAAAAGAAAGTGTAACAAATCCTCCATAAAAACCTATAATACCTTTAAAAAATCACACAAACAGACAAATAAATAGTTTTACTATAACAAACCAAAAGAAACCAAAATAACTAAATTAAAATCTCCTTCAAAAAAACCATTATAAGATATATCTTACTACATATATGGTAAAAGAAGAAATATAACCAAATATTGCAAAATTAACTATAAAATACAAAAACTATAACTAAAAGAAGACACAATTACAAAATTAAAAGCCTTTCTCCAAAATACTTCTAATTCTGACTCCATTTCCTCTGAGGAATACTCTAATGATGAAGAACCTTCTAAATGGATGAGTTTCAAACAACTTCCTCTGAAATTGAAACCAAAGAAATTAATATGGTTATTAAGGATAAACAATCCCTATTTGACCTTATTAAACATATTATTAACCCTACTTTACAAAAAGAATACTTAGAAAAACTTCTCAATATTTTTCAAGAAAATAAACGAAATAATATTGCAATTTTCTCATCAACTTCTAAAGTACCTTATGATCTTACCACAACACTTGCAAAATAAAATACAAACAAAATCACATTCTACCATAAAGGAATTGCAAACAAAGATCAAAACTATTAAAGCAAAACTTAGAGAACTTAACCAAACCAACCAAAAGACAATAAAATTCTTAAGAAAAGATTCCAAATAATTTTCTTTTCACTCTATAGCAAGTTACTTTTAAAAAATACTTTATCAAAATCATAATAGTTCTTTCAAATGATTTTAAACTTAATGCAATAATCCTTTTTGATACTAATGTAAATTTAAACTGCATTAAATAAGGAATTATACCAAGAAAATTTTAAGAAAACCAATGAAAAGTTTTTATCTACAAATAATTCCAAAATGACTATTACTAAACTTCCAAAGTATCTTATGATCTTACCATAATACTTACAAAAAAAAAAAAAGAAAAAAATCACATTCTACCATATAGGAATTACAAATAAAGATCAAAACTATCAAAGCAAAACTTAGAGACTTAACCAAAACAATAAAATGGCAATAAAATTCTCAAGAAAAGATTCCAAATAATTTTCTTTTTACTCTAAAACAAGTTATTTCTAAAAAATATTTTATCAAAATCACAATAGTTTTTCCAAATAATTTTGAACTTGATACAATAGTCCTTTTTGATACTAGTGTAAATTTAAACTACATTAAATAAGGGATTATATCAGGACAATTTTGAGAAAACTAACAAAAAATTTTTAACTACAAACAATTCCAAAATAACTATTACTAATAAAACTATTGTTTTTATTCAAAGCCAAGATTTATAATTCGAACTCCCTTTTGTTTTAGTTCAAAATATGCATCATATAGTGATTCTAAGAATATCGTTTATAAACCTCATTACTTCTTATACTGTCAATTATGATGGTATTTCTTTTAAAATAAAATCATAAAACTCAATTTTTCCTTTATACAAATCCCAAAAACAAGAAATTTGAATTCATAAAAATTCATTTTATTTATTAAAATAAGATGTTTACAAGTGTACATGCCAAACAATAACATCTTTTCCATTTATAAAAAGATGCTTCATTACAAACAATTCAAAATCAACTCTAAGATTTTATAACTGTAGAAAGAAATTTCTCTTTTCAAATAAAAAATCCAAATGAATTTTGTTCTGACCTTCCAAATGTTTTTTGAAATAAAAAACAACATATAATTAACCCACCCTATAAACCCAATTTTGATGAAAAACAAATCTCTACAAAAGTATAGCCCATACAAATGAATGTTGACTTAGAAAATTATTGTAGAATGGAAATTCAAGATTTAAAAAAATAAAAAACTCATTGCAAAATCTTGATCACCTTGGTTTTGTGTTATTTTTTATGTAAACAAACAAGCTAAGTTAGAATATGGTACACTCAAGTTAGTTATTAATTACAAAGCCCTTAGATAGATTTGGTACTTTATTCTAAACAAAAATAATTTATTACAAAAAGTGCATTCTACTTTTATCTTTTTAAAATTAAATATGAAATTTAGATTTTAACAAATTCAAATGATTGTTATAAAATTACCTTTACTATTTCATTTAAATAGTATGAATGGAATGTTATGCATTTCCATCTGAAAAATACCCCTTTAGAATTTCAAAGAATTATGAATGATATTTTTCAACTATATTCAAAATTTTTCCTTGTCTATATAAACAATGTACTCATTTTTTCAAAATCAATTGAACAATATTTCAAATATTTACAAACTCAATTATTTTGTATTATTTTGCCTTAAGTTTTTTTTATTGTGAAACCTATTGGTTTGAATAAGGGTAGTGAAACTGGTAAAACTCTTAGACTACAAGAAATCTATTATTCTGAACCCTAATTCTTCAAATATGAACTTGATATCGTGCAAAACCACCTCTTGTTCTAATTCTTCTACTTTAGAAAAGCTCTAAAACCCATAGAATAGCAAATACTAATAAGATTAGCATAAAAGAGTTTAATAGAAGGATCAATGATTAGAAAAGTCTAAAAGTTCAAAAAGAATAAATTTGCAAACTTTCTAAATACAATTTTTTTAAAAAAATAATTTTACTATCAAAATCAAAGAAAGAGATATTCAACTTGTAAAACCTTCTGAAACCATTCATTTACTTTCTCAAAAGTCTCTTCAAAATCACAAAAATAAATATTATAAATACATTCATATAGGATTAGTACAAGTAGGAATTAAACCACTCACAAAAAAAAGTTTAAACACTTTCGTTCTATCTATTTTATGAGACATTAAATTTACAAATTTTTAAGATTTTTTACTAAATTTGGTTAAATCTAGCTTTTATAGTAGACCAATTTCATTCAATTATTATGTAAATCTAACTATTTCTTTAAATGACAAGAAAATTTTACAAAGTATGGTTTTATAAATCAAAATACACAATTATAATATATTAGATGGATCAATTTCAGTTGTATTAATTTTTAAAATTCATTATTAAGTCATAATTTCAACATTTGCATCCAAACATAAATTCTAATCCCAAAAAAGAGAAACTCTTCCCTTACAAACGGACCTTACCAGATCCAACACTATCATCCTTAGATCTATCTAGTGGAAAACATTTCAAACATTTGTGAACTTTTTTCTTAGCTATAAAACAAAATAAACCTATTATATCTCAATCTAAGATCTTTTTCTTCTAAACTAGAGTCAAATTCTTATTACATTACATTACTTGAGGAATCATTAGCCCCATTAAAAGATTTTTAACTTTTGTTGACAATTTTCCTAATAAGAATTTCCAAAATCCTTTGTATCCCTCTCTCTCCTTCTTATTTTTTATATCCTTCTCTCTATCTATTTTTATATTCCTGTATTGTATTTCTTCTTGTTTATATAGCTTATTTCCTAAGTATAAATAAAATTATCAAGTTTTTCAGTATTGTTCAATTGATTTTGAAAAAATGAGTGCATCATCTATATAAATGAGACAAAATTTTGAATATAATTGAAAAATATCATGCATAATTCTTTGAAATTCTAGTGGGGCATTTTGAATATGTTGTCATTCTTACAAATTTTTTGAAAAATGATGCATTTTTTTTAGTGTTATAGAGAGAATAAAAATCTTTGTACAAGTATTTTTGTCAACTTAAATTTTTTTTTGTAAAACATGCAATTCATTTGAAATATTTTTTGTTATTACAAATAAGGTTGGTAAAGTTAAAGATGACTGGTTTAAATAGGTACTTGGTAAGTGATGGAAACCATATTGTACCAACTTAAATCGACAAGGGAATAGATACTTTGCAAAACCTTGGAGGACCAATGACAAGGGCAAGGTCAAAGAAAATAAAGGAAACTCTCAACAACCTGTTGTGTGACATTTATTATCAGGAAGTTGCCAAGTACGAGTTAAGGAGGATGGAGTCTTCACCAGGGCTTGTGAATGTGTCATCCATGGAGGAATTTACGAACCATGGCCTTGGGAAGGAAGTTGGATTTGAGAGCCCATGATTGGGCCTTTAAGTGGGTTATTTTCATGTGTTTTTATTATTATTTAGTGGGTTGGACGAAATTCTTTATTAAGCCCAGCTTATTTAGTGGGTTAGACGAAATTCTTTATTAAGCCCAGCTTATTTAGTGGGTTGGACGAATTCCATTATTAAGACCAGCTTGTTAGTTAGGGTTTCTGGGAGTTAGCATATAAAAAGGGCAAAAAGGGTGGCTAGGAGGAGCAAACCCATTTTCATGAGTGTATGAGCTATTTTCTTTAGTTCTTTGAGAACTAATTCAAAACTTTCATACTTGCGTGTGTTAGTTCACTAAACTTATTTTCTTCAACGTTGTTATTGTTAGGAGTAGCGTCTGAATCTTATAGTTCTGGTTCTTAGTTGTTTATAATCATTGGGTCAGAACTCCAAATCCCTTAACCTGTGTTAGAACGATCCTATACCAACATTGGTGTTGGGTTCCGTTTACATATAAACAGAGTTCGTATCAATAAGTCTAAGGTAGGAAATCTAAGTAGTTGTAATGGTATGTGAGGTTTTAAGGAGAATTTTGCGGTGGATGGAACGACAAATATATGTCCTATATCCATGGTAGATGTTATGGGGGTTCCTTTTATAAATTAGGAACTAATGGATCTCCTATTAAGGTTAGAACAACTTTGTCATCTTCAAATTGGTCAATTTTTGAGATTTCAATGTTTGGTTCAAGCCATTTTAGTGGTTGGACTTTTACTGCTCCTTCTAGGATCCAATCTTTTAGAAGGGTAATGTCTTTCCACTAAATAGATCTAAGGATGACAATGTTGGATCTAGTAAGGTCTATTTGTAAAAGATTCTCCTTTCTAATATTGAAATTTATATTTGGATGCAAATGCAAAAATCATGACTTTGTAATAAATTTAAAAAATTAATACAACTAGAATTGATCCTTCTAGTATATTGTAATTGAGTGTTGTGATTTATAAAATCATACTTTATAAAATGTTCTTTTCACTTAAAAAAATAGTTAGATTTGGATAACAATTGAAAGAAACTAATACACTACAAAGACTGGAATTAATTAAACTTAATAAGAAATCTTGAAAATTTGTAAATCTAATATCTTATAAAACAACTAAAATTGAGATGTTTAGACCTTCTTTTGTGAATGGTTTGATTTCTATTTGTACTAATCCTATATAGATGTATCTGTATTATTTATTTTTGTGATTTTAAAGAGACTTTTAAGAAAATAAATGAATAGTTTTAAAAGGTATTTTAAGTTAAATATTTTTCTTTTTAATTTTAATAGTAAAATTATTTTTGAAAAAATTGTATTTATAAAGTTAGTAAATATGTTTTTTTTTTAACTTTTGGAATTTTCCAATCATTAATCTCTCTATTAAACTCTTTTATAGTAATCTCCTTGATATGTGCTATTCTACATGCTTCAAATTTTTTTGAAATAGAATAATTAGGACAAGAGGTAATTCTACATAATATTGGGTCCATATTTAAAAAATTGGGGTTTAGAATAATGGATTTCTTATAGTATATAAGTTTTACAGGTTTTATTTCACAACTAAAAAAACTTAAGGCAAAATAACTTAGAAATTTATTGTACTGATATAATAATACATAAATATGAATGATAAATGTAAAAAAACACCTAATGCACCAATAAGAAAAGTGATCGTGATGGCTCTAATACCAATTGACAATACCAAGAAACTCAAGAATTTTATTTATGCTTAAGAAATAAGCTTTAAAAAAGGGAGACATATGGTACGAGAATATATAAATAGATAAAGAGAGGGATATAAAAAATAAGGATAAGGATATAGAAAATAAGAAGGAGGGAAAGGGATACAAAGAATTTTGGAAAATCTACCACCCTTTTGGTTTCAATCCTCTTTTTATAGGTGAATGTCATAGAATGCTTTAGACACCTTGTTCAGGATCATTGAAAATTGTCTTAGCATTTTGTGGAGTTAGCAATCACAAGCAATTGTTAGGAATTATTGAAAGTTATTTTGGCATTTTGTGGAGCTAGTAGTCATAAGCAATTATCTAGAATCATAAAAAGTTATTTTGACATTTTGTTCTTTACTTTTCTTTTCTCCTTTTCTTTTTTTTTCTTTTCTTTCTTCTTTTTTTTTCTTCTCTTTTTCCTTTTTGTTTATTTTATCTAAAAAAGGATCCCAAACAGTTATCCTCATTATCTTGAAGGAGATTAATATTGGGCTCACTTGATTCAAATTAGGCCTAGTCGTAAAGTCCTAGTCCTAATGGGTTTTGGATTGTAATAGTTGTTATATTATTACAAAATATTCATCTTTGGTTTGGACTATGGCTAAAAAGGTCACTATATGAGATTTTTGAGTCAAGAATGTAGTATTAGTAGGTTAGACTATGGCTAGTAGATTTTTTCTAGCCAATTTTAAACAACAAATCTTAATAAACTTTTAGGGATTTTTGTGATTATTATCTATTGGTATTAAAGTCATCACAATCACTTTTTCTATTAATGCATTAGCTATTTTTTACATTTATTATCCATATTTATACATTATGGTATTAGTATGATAAATTTCTAAGTTATTTTGCTTTTAATTTTTCTAGTTGTAAAACCCGTTGGTTTGGATAAAAGTAGTAAAACCTATAAAACTCATGAACTATAGAAAATCTATTATTCTTTCATAAATATGAGAATATTTTTCTTTTAAGAAAAAAAAAGTAAACAAAAGGAAAGATAAACATATAAAAAGAGGGGAGAGAGAGAGAGAAAGAGAGGTGAGAGATAGATAAATAGAAGAGAGGGGGAGTGAGGAAAGAGTGAAAGAGAGATTGAAAAAGGAAAAAGAGACAAAAGAGAGCAAATAATGAATGGGAGAGATAAAAAAAAAGATAAAAAAAAGAAAAATATTGAGATAGATAAGAAAAACAGATAGTTGAAAAATATAAAGATAAAAAAAGGATAGAGTAAAAAAGATGCAAAAATAAAAGAGAGAAATGAAAAGGTGAGGAGAGACATTAAAAGAGAAAGAAAAAGAGATAATGAGATTTTAAAAAAAAAAAAAGAGAAGGAAAAATAATAGGAGGAAAGAGATAAGAGGTAAAAAAGAGAAAAGGATAAAAATTGAGAGAAAGAGAACCATAAAGACTAAAAAGAGAGAAAAAAAGAAAAGGATAAAAAAACAAAGAGATGCAAAAGAATAAGATTGAAATGAGAGAAAGAAATGATGATACAGAGAGAGTTAAAAGAGAACGAGAAATAGAGAAAATAATAAGTGTGAGAGAAAGTGAGAAAGTGTTAAATATAGAAAGAGGAGAAAATATTAAGATGAGAAAGAAAGTAAAGAAACAAAAGAAAAGGTGAGAAAGAGTGCAAAAAAAATTCGAAGAAAAAGTGAGGTATAAAGATTAAAAAAATATAATTATTATTTATTGAAAATAATAATTTTCTTAAAATTTAATTTTTTAACATTAAATAAAAAAGTATATTTTCTAACATATTTCAAATTCATAAACAAGCAATAAAACAAAATTCCTTAGATTTTTTTTTTAAATATATATTTTACAATATTTTATTTTTTTGAAAAGAAATGGACTTTATCATTCTTTCTTTTCTGAGTTACTCTTCTAGCCATCCTTTTGCTTACCTTGCAAATACTAACTTAAGAAAATAACTCATCTTATTAATTAGTCTTTGATTGAATGAAATTAAAGGTTACTCCTTAAGACATGTGGAAACGAGTTCAATTATTAGTATCTTAATATTAAAAACCAAAAAGAAAATAGTTTTTCTTATTTATAATTCTACTTTTTGCTTCCTCAACCAAAATTCATGAAAACCTCTCCATTTTTTATTATTAGTGAAATCTTTTCTTTTTTTCTAAAACTACTACTAAAATCATCTCCTATCTATTACATAGTAGAAGATGTATTTTAAGATGAGTTTATAAGACACATTTAATTAATTAGATAAGTTTTGCTATTTTTTTTAAATTAATTCACTTTAATGAACTTAAGACTTACATAAGTATTATTGCTATTGTTAAATTTTGATACTCATATCTTAGTAAGAGGATCTAATTATGTGAACAAAAACATTTGTATACTATATATAAGATATATTATATTATATATGAAAAGTTGATACAACATCAAATATCTTATATATAATATACAAATTAATTGTATTCACTTGAATTCACTACTTTTATATTCACTTTAATTTTTCTTTTTTGCTAATATAAGTAATCTATTTGTAAAAAAGGCAAAATTCGACTTAACAAAAGGCATATTCAACTCATTTTAACTTATATATACTCATGTAAATACAAAAGTGATAGATACAAATAAATATTTTATACTATATTAATTTTTTGTCTGTAATATAAAATATTTTATATATAATATAAAATTTTTTTATATTTACTACTCTTATATCTATGTAATTAAATTCTAATAAAAATAATTAAAATTATAAAAATTATCTTTATAAATAAAATTAAATTAATAAAAATATTTATTTTAATAAGACTAGTGAATTAAAAAATAGATATTTATTTTAATAGATAATTATAAATATAATAAAATATTCTGGTGTACAAAATTTCTATATTTATAAGTTTTATAAAAAATTAAATATACATAATTTTAATAATATTTTAAAAAAAAGTTGTTTTAGTAAGTTTATCAAATATATTTTAATAACATATTAAATAAATTTTTAAATGAATTTAAGAGTTTTAAATAATTTTTAAGTTTATTGTTCACAAGTTTAAATAAATTAAAATTACCTTTAATCAAACTTAATCTGTTTATTAAATAAATTTTGATATCAAGTTTTGAATAAGTATATTAATTTATTGATATTCTTAAATTTAAGTAAATATAAATAATTTTTATAAGATTAATATATAAATAAATTTTTAACTTTATATACTTTAATAAATACATTCAAATTTTTAAGAAATAATAATTCAATAATTATACAACTTTTTAAGTAATAAATCTATCAAAAACTATTCAACCTTTTAACATGGCAGATTGATATGAAACCTTAATGACATGAGATAATATATTGTATGTTAAGTAACATTTAATTTAAAATTTAAAAATAAAATATAATTAAATAAAAATGTACAAATTATCTCTTTTCCCTTTCTCTCATTATTCTCTCATTATTCTCCCATTAACTTTTGATATTGGAGTTTTCCTCCCTCTCTGCTGGTGATGGTGGCTGGGTGGCCTCGCAGGAGGATTGCATTGATTTTAATTTTTAAACTTCAAGCTTGCCAATTTTGTGGAATTTTTAATTTATATTTTTAACTTCTTGAAAAGGTAAAAGGGAGGAGAAAAGAAAAGAAAAAAAAGGGAGAAAATTAAGTGATCTTTTTGTGGAGAAAAATTTTTTTTCTTTATTTCAATTTTCTGGGATTTTTGTAGTTGCCTATAATTATTTTATTTCCACTATTTTCTTTTTGGTTTTTTTGGGTTTTTCGACTTTCGATTATCAACCTCTAATTTGTGTCCTCCCTCCTCCGAAGGCAAACATCCTATAACACTAAGCCCGGACAATGCACATCGAATTGATTATATTTTTCTTTATTGATTTACTTATTTTTGCTCTTCCCTTATTTATTGATTTATGCGGGATGAGGAAAGGAGGAGGAGAGGAGAGAGAGAGAGAGAGAGAGAAGGGAGAGAATTTTTTTATTTTAAATTTTAAATTAAATATAACTTAATTATTATGTATCCTATTATATTATCAAAATTTTATACGAACTCATCACGCCATAAAATGTAACAATTTTTATTTATTTAAATTGATGATATGATAAATTTATTTATTTATTTAAAAATTATAATATTATTAATTTTATAAAATTAAAATAGATGAACTCAAAATTTAAGATTTATTTTTTATTATATATAAAATATTTTATATATAACATACGTTTATCTATTTATTTAAATATATTAATTTTATGTCTATGTAATTAGAGTCCATAAAATCCTCTTTTCGGTGGCACTATACAATATTTTAGAGAGGATGGCATCTGTACACAAGCTGTCTTAAATTAAACCCACCGAAAAAATGCACCCATGATTTTAATTAAAATTAATTATTTTCAAAATTACATATGTGAACGATGTACATTTAATCTTTAAAAAAAATAATAATAATAATCTCCGCAGAGAATCAAAATTATGCCATTACACGGAGTGAACAATCCCCGACCGACCGCGGCCACAGCTATCTTTTAGTGGTTCCATTTACTTCCCCTTGTTCTCTCACTCGTTCACAGTGACTCCCGCCGTCGCTTCGCCAACACGAACATAAAGAAATGGCTTCTCTCGCTTGTCATACCTCCCCCTCTCTTTGCTTCCCAAACCAAAACCCCGTCAATACATCTCCATTTTCTATTGCAAAGTGCAATCTTTTCTTTTCTAAACCCATTCTCACTTCCAGTGCCAACCCCTCTCTCTCAGTTCTCGGCTTTCAATCAAGCTATGCGGGCGGCGTTTCTGAAAGATACAGTCCTTTGCCCTGCAATTGCAACCGCAGCAGCAGCATCTCCACTGCCACCACCAACACAAACTACGAGGTTGTCCCTTCAAAACCCTTTATTTTCTTGCCCCCGTTGGGTTGCTTTTCTTCGAGATTCAATGAGGGGAAACAAATTTCAGAGGTTGCCTCTTGTCTTCTTATAACGTAAACAAAAAGATGGTTAGTTTCATTCGAGAACATTATATTTAAATAATGTATGCGACAAAGGTTTGCAAAGTTTAGCAAATTTCAGAAGTTGCTATTGAGAATGTGAGGGCTTTTGTTGGGACCCCTGCAGTAGGCGAATGAGGTACAGGTAGCTGAAAATGATGAGAGTTTTTGGGATATTGATGAGAAAAATCCAATCTTTGCAAGCTTCTGTGCCCTTTGTAATTCTTTGTCTCTGTGTTCCCAAAGATTAGGATAACATATTTTGGTTCTCGAATTTAGATGTGGTTTTGTCTTGCGTCTCTTCGATTCATATGCCACTTTAGTTTGATCTATGCAATGTGCTAAGTATCTAAAATTTGCGGCAGTTTTATGATGGTCCATCAGAGGTGGAACTGAGGTTACCCCTCAGTAGCCAAGATATTACTGCCAGAGACATATTTGTGGATGCGGATGGGACCTCCTTGATAGTCAGGGTACAACGATCTGTGCCTGGTGTCACATTGATAGAAACTAAAAATCTTTTTGACAGAGTAAAGCCCACTGAAACAATATGGTTTGTGAGGCTGCATTGAATATTGTGTTAGCTAGCGTTTTGGTATTTTTAAATGTTTGATGCAAGGTCCAGCTTCCTGAACAGGTTTATTGATGATAATCAACTGGTTATTAACCTGAAGAAGCAGGACCCTGATTTGAAATGGCCCGATATTATGGAGTCGTGGGAGTCCTTGACAGCAGGAGCTATGCAACTTCTGAAAGGAGCCTCAGTTTATGTCATTGGCGATTCAACTGAAATTAACAAAAAAGTGGCCCAGGAGCTTGCAGTCGGTCTGGGGTATTAATAATTCTTCCTTTGGGTTTCAGAGAAGAAAACATAGAAGTTTGTTAATGGGTTCATAAGTTGCTGTGAATGATCATCATTTTTCTAACTAGTGTCTTTTTCTTCTTTTTATCCATGTATGGCATTGATTTTACTTGACTAGTTCCTCTTTCCTGGCTGAGAACTTTTTAAGTTGATGGAATGGAATCTCATTTTAGTAATTCTAGTTACTGGTTAAATTGGCCTTGCATAAATCCAAACAAAATTTCTGCTTTCCATAGCAACATTTTATTTTCTAACTCTGATAATGCATGTGATCAATATCTGCTTCAAGCTTTAATGGCTTAGTGGACCTAGTTTGGTTCAGTCATTGATTATGTGCAACCGACTATTATCTTGGTTCAGCTATTCATGGAATACCCAACTTCATTTTGTAACATTTATCGTACTGTCTCAATTGAAGTAGTTATAAAATTTGCTAATGTTTTTGTAGAGGAGTGTCTTGAATGATATGCTTTCCAGGTATACACCACTCAATACACAGGAGTTGTTGGAGACATTTACCAAGCAAACAATCGACTCATGTGAGTGAATTTGTCTTCTTTGGATATTCATTAATAGTCATCAATACTATTTTTCAAGCTTTGTAATCTAAAGCTCAAACTGATGCTTTTGTGCACACCACGTAAAGATAAAATTTCAATGTTCAATCGCTCTTTGTTTGGGAGCTTATTTGGAATGAATTGTGACTGTATGCTAGTGAAGAAAAGAAATTTTTTTCCTCACCCATGTTGAGGTAGTTGCTTGTATCATGAATAAACTCATTTTATGCCTAAGCAATAAAAATCCTACCGGTCATTGAAAGGCTCTTGCCCTGTTTAAGCACCCTCTTTCTTGCAATTCATTTTCCATCCCGTATAATTATACACCATAATGTTTTGAGCAATCTTTACTGGAATCTTCTTTTGGAGAGGCTGAACTCAACATTCTAATTTCTCTAGCTGGGCATGGTATACCTCATACATAATGATTGAAAAAAAACTCTGCAAATCTTGAAAGCTACATCCTTTATAAATGTTGAAATGACTCTTACTGGACCTCTCACAGTGATCTAACAATTCTCATTGATTCCAGGGGTGCTTGCTGAAGGCGTGGACCAGGTAGCTGCAGCAGAAAGTGCAATACTAGAGAGCCTAAGTAGGTACTACACTTGGCTTGACTTACTTTATCCAGTATTTGTTTGCTGTTAGAACCACAATACCATACCTTTTGGCTCGCTGGGTTGGCCTTGCAGCCATGTCCGGACTGTTGTTTCAACACTAGGAGGAAAGCATGGAACTGCTGGAAGGGCTGATAAGTGGCAGCATTTGTATGCAGGATTTACCGTCTGGCTATTGCAGACGGAGGCCATGGGTAAACCATTATTAATCTTTTGCATTTTTTTGTCTCCCTTATCAGTGTGTGTGGTGCTACATGCCACATTGCATGTAGGTGTAGCTACCTAATTACCAGAGACAACTCTCCGCCTAGTCTTCCTGAATGCTGGGTCTTCTCATTGTCTCTGAGTTCCCTTAGAGACAGCTGATTCTGAGTCTTCATAATTTCAGAATTCAGTCAAGAGAGGAAACTAGTTAACTGTGACCGTTACAAGGAGTGAGTAATTTCCAATCACTATGGTAGCATTTGATGCAGATGAGCAGTCAGCAAAGAGGGAGGCTAGAAGGCATAGTCAAGATGGTAACCTAGCTTACACAAGTGCAGATGTAGTTGTCAAGCTCCAAGGCTGGGATGGTGCTCATGCCAAAACTGTAGCTCAGGCATCCTTGAGTGCACTCAAACAGTTGATTCTGTCAGACAAAAAGCTTCCAGGTATTTATCCAAATTGTTGTTCTTGAGGAAAAATGAATCGATGCGAAAATCATAACCAAGGTTCAGCAGAGATACAGAGACTGTATTTGAGAGGTCATACGCTTAACAGTGGTATCATTACTGGCCTATGTGCTGCTTATAACCTCTTGCTGTCCGTGCTCTCTGCTATGCTTCTCAGATAAGAAAAGCCTTTATATAAGGTTAGGATGCCGCGGTGATTGGCCAAACATCAAGCCTCCCGGGTGGGATCCATCAACTGAAGTTGATGCAACCTTTTAGTGCCTTCACACTGTGGCTCTTTCATAGAATGAGATAGATGGATGAATGTAGAAATTATTTGCGGTCGCATTCTTCCATGGTGAATTATTTTTCATAACCAGTCGGCTATGTGCTTGATGCTCAATGGTATTTGTGAATATTGGGGTTAAATTTTTGTAGTTTATTAGCTTGTTTGCATGTAGCCATGAACAAACGTAAGAATGCAGCCTACCCCTTCTTTGGTTAGAGAGCCCGTCACCACTTCTTGAGAGCAGCCAGCAGACTAGGAGCAACAGAGCATTATTCACATAAACAAATGAATAATCTCCCTTGAATGAATTAAAACACAGGTGATAGATGACACGGGCTTCCATTTTTCATGTACACAATCGCGGTACAGATTTAAGGGTTTTACGGGGTTGATGTCAACTTTTCAAAGAAAAAAATAACACAAGAGCCAATTAAAAAAAAAAAAAGACGTTAATTAAGAAAAAAAAAATAAATTATAAGATATGTTTGGGTTTAAACAAAAAACCTTATCTCCATTTTTGATCCATTAGAATTGAAAAATAATAAAATATTTTAGTAAAGAAAAAGGAAACTTTATGTAATTAGCCGAATTATATAAATTTATAAATCCGAAGCTTTGCTTGGAAAAGAGAAGAGAAAGAAAGAAGATGGTTAAAGTATTGAAAAAAAAAAACGAAAATTCTGATTAATGGATAAAATTTAATCAAAATTTTAGATAATTGAAATCAATTTTATAATTAACTCCCTGAATTATTTTGATTCAATTATTTTTGGTTAGGTTTTTAGTTTTAGGAAACAATGGGAAATTAAACTAAAATATTATTTTATATGTATATTTCCTTATTTTTTATGTTGATAATATTATAAATTATTATTAGAACTATATATAATAAATAAATAGCATAATCACTTGTTTATTTTATATAATGATAATCATAATTTTTCGTGAAAAAAAATAAATTTGCATTTTTTTATACATTATTCAGTTTCTTTGTTTCAAAAAGATTCTGAAATATCTTAATTTATTCATAAACGATGCCGATAACGAGTTATAAGGTCTTTCTACAAGTTTCTTTGAGTAATGTATATCGTAATGAGAATTACCGAAACTCGTTTAAGCTTAATGTCAAGCTCTGCTAAATGAAAAGGCTAAAAATGTGTTTCCAAAAGGCCTAAAACATCGATCTTGGAAATATCAAACAGGAATTCTCGGCTCAAATCGGAATTCTTAGGAGGAGAATTAAGCTCTTGCGAGAAAAATGAGAGCAGTCTCGTAGCTCGTGCTCAACAGTCTTCGCGTACTGGAAAAGAAATCAAAAGGTCCCAGACCTTCGTTTGCTCTTCATTTTTTGTTCTCATTATTGCACGCATCAGTTGCGCGTTAGTCGAACCCATCGTTCATGACAAGCGTAGGAGCTACGTACGAAGAACACGTGAACGCGAAAGACAACACTGTATCACCCATGGTTTACAGAACAGCTGTGGATTCAGGCGGCTCCTGTGGTATCTCTTTCTGGGATCTGGCCACTCTCCTGTGGTGTCTTCACTTCTGGGCAACCCCACCTTGCCTCTTCCACAATTTTGAGGAATCCCATTGACCCACCCGGTGGAACTCTCACAATTCTCATTGGATGCCTTCCCCTAATTCTTGCTCTGTCACTGATCTCCGCCGCAACCCGATCAGGCACAGTGGATGCAATCCCGAACTTTCTGGGTTTGGCTCGGATTTCGAAAAGGTCAAGCTTCAATCTTTGTTTGGGACTTGGGGCTTCTGGTTGTGGTGGCGGTGGTGGTTCTTGTGCATCACCCCAAAATTGCTTATAAATTTGGGTTTGCTTGGCATGAAAGGCTCGTGCCAACGCCTGCACTGATGATTCTCTTTTTCTCTTCTTGTAAAACGATCCAGCATATCCGCGGATCGTACCATTTTTGGCAATTAACTTTGATCTTCTGGAAAATCTCGCATGCGTGCGACTGGGCTGCATTGGTCAATTTTTCAAATTTTTGTGTCCACTCTCCATTGGTCAAACCATTTATCGGTGGCTTTCTGTTATTGGAAGAGGTAAAAGGGGCCAGCACAAGAAGAGTGAAGAGAAGGAAGAAGTAGTAGGGTGGCGTGTCTGCAACAGCTTGTTTTGAGGCTCTGGAACACGAACATAATGATAACCAGAGTGCAGGGAAAGCTTCAACCAAATAGAATGGCAGTGAGATGATTGCTTGAAGAATCCGAAAAGAAAGTGACCAGGCTTTGCTGACAAATTAAGTAGGGCCTTTTGTAGGTCGGCCTTCGTTACCCAATGGTTATTTAATTAATTTTCATGGACCCACTGAGTACAAATTATCTTGTAGATACGGTTTTAGTAGACATTAGTATACAAAAATATGATTTATATTATATAATATAATTAAATTATATTCAACTGTATTGACTCAAAAGTGCGATCGTCTATTATTTTTAAAATTTTCGTCATGTTATATAATAAGAGAAGGAGGATCTGCGGTTATAAGCGACAATTTCGAATGCTGTGCCGTGCTGGCTAGTGGTTTTTCGCCATCCTGGCGGCGTTTTATTCAATCGAGGCGACGAGGATGCAAAACTCCGTATGCATTTCAGCACGTCTCGAAAACCATTTGTCTGTCAGGCGGCGAAACTGATAATAAGTGGGTACTTGGCGGCTGCCGTTCCTGCAGAGAAGTTAAAATATATAAATTTGGCGATGATGCAGTTGATATAATGCGGAGTAATTTATTTAAAGAATTATTAAATTTATGAAAAGAAAAATTAATTTAGTATATGGGTTAATGGATAAATTGCGTGTCCTTGATTGTACTGTCATGCAGTCAATTCTTAAATAAAATAAAGAAATAAAAAAAATAAAATAAAAACGCTTAAAAGGTTAAAACGACTGCGTTTTGTATTCACCGTACTAAGTCTAAACTACAGTGTGTTCACGTTTCTCCCACAGTACTGTACTGGTTGTTGTTTGAAGAAGGTTAACTTGATTGTCAATTGCGTCAAAAATAAAATTATATTTAAAATATTATAATATAAATTTTGTAACAATTCACATTTTATATTCTAAAATATAATAAAAAATATATTGTAACTAACATTTGTTATTTAGACATGGTACAAATCGTTAAAAAACATATCTACCTTTTTGCAAAATTTGTAATATTTTCAAAAAAAAAAAAGGTTTTAAATA